>CM038682.1:717018031-717385989 GCA_021605205.1 Aegilops longissima
CGGCTGGCGGCGTGGGATGGCCTCAGCTTCATCATCGTCCAGCCAGTCCCGAAGCCGGCCGCGAGCTTGGGGCCGCCTGCCTCTCCGCCGGCTCCTCCTATGGCGTCGTCCATGGCGGCCGCCCCCAGATCTGGGTCGTCGAGGTCGTCCGCCGTACGGTCGTCCATGAACTGGCGCTCCGGCCTTGTGGCCCCAGCCGCCGGTCGAAGAAGGGGGTTCTGCTCAAAGACAAGCCGACTATTCAAAAGTCGGCCGTCACGAACCTTGCAACAAAATAAGAAGAAAAGAAGGAAAACTCACCACAGGCGGGGGATCAGCCCGAGAATACGGTGCCTTGCCATACTGCCACTCCTCGGTGAGCTTGCAGTTGGAGATGTAATTCACCATGTAAGACGCCTCGTCGCGAGGCATCTCCCTGGTGCTCAGCCGGCCTGGGTCGAAGCGGCCGCTCATCTGGCAGATCATGTGCGGCCGACCTTGGAGCGGGAGCACCCGGCGCTCCACGAAGGCGACGACCAGGTCGGCCCCGACCAAGCCTTCCGATTGGATCATCACCCGGAGTCGGGTGACGGCGGCGTTCCCGGCCAGGGAGAGCGACCGGGCTCGGTAGGACCAAGACGGCTGCCTCCCAGCCGGTGGGCTGGCTACGTAAGCCGGCAGATTGACGAAGTCGCCTTGCGAGGCAACGTTCTTCACGTAGAAGTATGATTGTTGCCAGAGCTTCACCGACTGGATCAGCGGGATAGGCGGAAAGGGGTTGTTGTCGGCTAACCTCCACATGGAGATGAAGGCGCCACAGGGGGCGGGCACACCCGCGGAGACGGTGCCAAGCTTGCACTAGAAGAACTCCCAAAGAGCTCAAGGGTGGGGAGGACGCCAAGAAAACCCTCGCACAGGGTGATGAAGGCCGACGGCAGCATCACCGTGTTAGGGGTCAGATGATGCGGCTGGAGGTGGTAGAACTCGAGGAAGGAGCGGAAGAACCCGCTCGCCGGCAGGCCGAGGCCACGCAGGCAGTGCAAGCGGAAGATGACCCGCTCGCCCTCCTCCGGCGCCGGCGAAACCTTCGCCTCCGGTGCAAGGCGGGTCTTCACGTAGCTCCCGCCCGGCAACCGCCGCGTCTTGCAAAGCCAATCAATGTGGTCCTCATGGACGTTGGAGCCATCCCACGAGCTAGATAGCGCCATGGGAGCAAGAGGAAGCGAGAGAGGCGCGGCGGCAGAGAGCACAGCCACGCTACGGAGGAACCGCGGCAGAGCAAGAGGGTTGACGGCGGAACGGTGCGGTGGTGAGGGCGCTGCGGCGGCGGAAGAAAGGAGAAGGAGGTAGAAGGAAGGGTGGAGCGAGGGCGAGCGTGCGAGCGTCTGCCGCTCCCCCTCCTCCCCCTACTTATAGGCTCGTGTGGCGGAGCCGAGGAGGCGAGGCGTGGGGGAACGTGGGATTAACTACGCCGCCTCCCCCCATGTCCCACGATTATTGCGCCCTAAAGGCGTGCTGAAACCGCCGCGGGAAGTCGAGCGGTCCGTTCGGGCCGCAGAGGATCCGCACATGGGCCGAGGCCTAGGTATGGGGGGCCGAGTCTGCGGTGACGTCCCGTCGCGCGCATGGGCTGGCAGGCCTTTCTGGCCACGTGGCACGCAGGGTGGCGCGTGGTCAATGTGCGATTCGGCTCGCGTTCTCACTTTCTGGCTGCAGAACTTCCCGAAGACGGCGCACCCGCTCAAGGCCCGCTCCTAGCTGCCGACCCCTTAGGATAGGAAGCTGATCGAGCTTATCGTCCTCCTTTCAGCCTCGAAGCTCAATCAGCTTTGGCGACTACTGTCGGAGTAAATGACCACGGGTAGCCTAGCCGGCTCCCTCTGGGACCTCTAAAAAAATTATAAGCCAATCAAGCCATCCAACATCCAAGACGCGGGGCCGCCTTCCCCCGGCCGGCTGTCAGGAGGCGGCCCGGCCCCAAAACCTACAGGAAGAAGGCCACAAAAGGGCCGGCTTCCAAGGAGCCAGCTACCAGAGGGCCGACTCCATGGAGCCGGCCACGAAAAGGACGACTCAAAGAAGCCGGCCCCCCGGCAAGCGGCCAAGGCCGCCCCCTCAGAATATGCGCCCACATAACGGTGATGGAACGGGGCGTGGCTACAGTAAAGCCTGCCACCCACGTATCCTGGAGCACGCCTGGCCACAGTGCGCCGTACGGGGCGGCCATCACCCGTCCAACACGGCACTGTTACCATGTTGACCATGACATCAGACACGACGGGTTGTCAGTACGACCCACAGGCGGCGGGCCCTCCGCCGTGGAGATGCCCGAGGCGGCTCGGCCTCCCGGTCGGCACGAGATATGGCCGGCTTCCCATAGCCGGCTTACTCCTTCCCTCGAAGGAAGCGCCTCATTAAGGAGACAAGACGAGGTGAGGCTACAGTGATCGCCGTCAAGACAGCGGCACTGTAGCCATGCTTACCCTGACAAAGCCCTCGTCATCAGGATTGAGGCAACAACAACCAGCCCCCGACCGGGTCCTCAGCGATGGGGCCAGCTTGTCGACCAAGAAGCCGGCAGCCGGCGGGACCCACTAGTCGGCGGGCCCCAGCGGCCGGTGGAGAAGCCGGCGAGCGTAGACACTGACGGCTAGGGCCCCCGCCCAGCCGGATTACCATTGTACCCCTGGGGGTAGGCCTATATAAACCCCCCAGGGCACCCATGCAAAGGGTTGATCTAAGAGAGTTTTTAGACACCACATAGAGGGAAGAGAAGAGCCAGCCTAGCCTTTCTTCTCCCTCTCATCAAACAGCTCAAGGAGCACCTTGTAGCCACTTGTTCATCTAGTGACCATGCGGAGACCCCGCAAAGCAGCAGTAGAGCTGTTATCTCCACGGAGAGCCCCGAAGCTGGGTAAGATTCGCCGGCGTGCATGCCTACGCCTCATCCCGTTTCCAGGCACCGGTGACGTATTATTGGCTCCCATAATGATAAGCCACCCGTTGGCATATGTCGCACCTACCACCCGACACCAAACAAGCAACAATTTCACACAGGGGCAGTCAAGTCAGCAAGGCAGCGAAGCAGCATTTTCTCAAATATGTCACCTTTATGAGCAAAGCCAGCAACATCAAAAATGTTGAATCATGTTATCAATATGGGAAATCACCGTGAACCATATCAACAGCATTCCAAGTTATCTGAACTATAAAAGACACGTCCCCCAATGTTCGCTCATACTGATAGGCCGGTTGAGGCCGATGATTGGCTTCGAGACATTGAAAGGAAGTTAAATATCGCACAATGTTCGGACCGTGAGAAGGTACTTTATGCACCTCACTACCTCACAGGAGCAGCTGCATCATGGTGGGAAAATTTCCTACACGTGCATCCCAATGAAAATAACATCACCTGGGAAGAATTTAAAGAAGGTTTTCGTGGGGCGCATATCCCTAGAAGCATTATGAAGATCAAGAAAAGGGAGTTTGATGACCTCAAGCAGAGAAGCATGACAGTGACTGAGTACAATAGTCAGTTTACTCAAGTATCTCGTTATGCCAATGAAGAGCACATGACTGAAAATAAAAAGATGGAAAAATTTCGGGACGGTCTAGCACCAGCACTTAAATGCCAACTAGTCGTACACACCTTTCCGGATTTCAAAACACTTGTGGACAAAGCCATTACATTGGAAAATGAGCATCGCAGCTTGGAGGATTTTCGCAAGCGCAAAAGGGACCAGACAAGTCAAACTCCCAACAACCGGAACAAGATTGATTTTCAGAAGAATGGAGCAAACAAGTCCACAACCAATGTTCCACGCCCAAACAAAAAAAATTCATACAAGGATTTTACATACCGCCCAGGTGTTACTTGCTACGCTTGTGGAGAGGAAGGGCACTATGCCGAACAGTGACCAAAGCCAAGAAACTCAGCTCCCAAGCCAAACAACGGTGGGAATAATTCAGCACCCAAACGTAACAACTTCAACCCCAATAACAATCACAAGAAGGGTCACTTGAACCATGTGACCAAGGAGGAAGCACAGAATGCCCCGGATATCGTACTCGGTACGTTCCCTGTCAACACAATACCTGCCAGAGTTTTGTTTGATTCTGGAGCTTCTCACTCGTTTTCAAAGAAATTTGCTTTGCAAAATGATTTTTCGATGCTTCCCTTGGAAAAATCCATGATCATCAAGTTCCCCGGGATTAAGCAAATTACTCAGAGTTACTGCCAAGGTGTGGTTATTGAGTTTGAGGGACTAAAGTTTCATGCAAACCTCATTGTATTGGAAAATAAGGGACTGGATGTTATCCTAGGGATGGACTGGTTAACCACCAACAAAGGATTTATCGACTGCTTCAATCGGACTGTAATTCTTACCCATCATCACGGGAAGACAATACAAATTGCAGCTCAAGAAAGACAAATATCACGACAACCAAGGCTGAACAAGGTGGACATTTAGAAGTTAAGCAAAGTGCCAGTGGTGTGTGAGTTCCCTGACGTATTTCCCGAAGAACTACCAGGCATGCCAGGTGGCCGGGAAATAGAATTCATCATTGAGCTAGCACCTGGAACCACCCCCATTTACAAGAAACCCTACAGAATGGAACCCTCCGAGTTGGTAGAATTAAAGAAGCAAATAAAAGAATTACTAGACAAAGGATTTATACGAGCCAGCTCCTCACCTTGGGGTTCACCAGTATTATTTTCAAAGAAAAAGGATGGGACACTGAGATTATGTATAGACTATCGAGCACTCAACATGGTCACCATCAAGAACAAATATCCGATGCCACGGATAAATGATTTATTTGACCAGCTCACTCAAGCCAAGGTTTTTTTTTCAAAAATTGATTTAAGGTCGGGATACCATCAATTAAAAGTACGGACAGAAGATATCCCCAAGACAGCATTCACCTCCAGATACGTACTATATGAATTTACAGTAATGTCATTTGGACTAACAAATGCCCCCACATATTTTGTCCACCTCATGTACAAAGTGTTTATGAAATTTATGAACAAATTTGTTGTGGTGTTCATCGATGATATTCTGGTATACTCCAAGATGCCAGAAGAACGTGCTGAACATCTCAGAATGGTACTGGGAGAATTAAGGAAACATCAATTATACGCCAAGTTCAGCAAATGTGAATTTTGGTTAAGACAGGTTGGTTTTCTAGGCCATGTATTAACCCAAGAAGGTGTTGCCGTAGATCCAGAGAAAGTCAAGGCAGTACTTGGCTGGAAACCACCAGCCAGCGTAACGCACGTACGAAGTTTCTTGGGAATGGCAGGATATTACCGAAGGTTTATTGAAGGGTTCTCCACCATAGCAAAACCTATGACGCAGCTACTCAAGAAGGATAAGAAATTTGTATGGACTGAAGCTTGCGAGAAAAGTTTCCAAGAACTCAAAAGGAAATTAACAACAGCACCAGTATTGGTTGTGCCAGACATACACAAAAGTTTTGAGGTGTATTGTTGTAGCGACCCGACCTCAGATGGTCAAGCCTCTGTGTTGCTGTGCCATCCCTGGATCAGTATGCTGGCACACACAGTACATCAATGTATATATCAAAGTGCAATCACATGTATAATTAACGTAAAACTGATATATACCTCATAAGTCACAGCGGAAACAAATAGTCGGGTGTGGAGTCCCATCAACGCAATCGGCAGGTTGAGTGTAGACCGTAACCCTGTACCGTACTCTTACTCGTCGGAAGAAAGTATCTGCAACATGATACGTTGCAGCCGTGTAGGTCAGCACATTGAATGTACCGGTAAGATCACAACATGACAAAACAGATGATAAAACTATACTATATGCAATACGGCTTTGTGGCTCTGTGTCTGAGTTTTGTTTGCGTAAAAGCTGATTTATTTTCCCTACATCAAAGGAATAAATGAAGTCTGTACTATGGAGTTTTCTATCATGACATGGTTCCGCCAACCGATGTCTCATAGCCCAAAATCATCATAAGTTGCCCACAATTAAGTTATCAATCCGGTGTTGAGAGTTCCGAGATAGATCCAGTCCAGATGCTCAAATTGTCCGTGAATCGGGACACGGCTAATCGATTAGGTTTTAACCCTCTGCAGAGGTTTGTACACTTTACCCGCAAGATTCGATCCCTCTTTTTACGTTCTCGCACTTCAGGGTGTTTGAGAACAAGATGACCGAAACATGGTCTTCCAAAGATGACCGAAACTCATATAATTTGAAGAAGTCATTTTATCTTCTCTCATGAAAATCATTGAGTTGCATAAAGTTTCTGAATTTGAAATATTTCCAAATGGAATTCAAATCTTTTCAAAACCCTTTTCATTTATTTAAATGGAAGAAGTAGTATCATCTTCTCTCTAGGGTTTTGTGTTTGAATTGAATTTGAATTCTCAGAGATCAGAAGTCAAAAAAAGGGCCTGGGAAAGTCATTTCATTCCCTCTCATTAAACTTTCAAAAAGTTTCAAATTTCACTCAATTTCACACAATCAATCACTCAACACTCAAACAAACAATCAGAATTATCTATTTAATATAACATTCCAAAATTTAGAATTTTGGGATGTTACAATTGTGACGCTTCCCGGAAGGGCCTCGGATGCGTATTAACGCAAGAAGGCAAAGTAGTCGCATATGCTTCCAGGAAACTATGCAAGCATGAATAAAATTATCCTACTCATGACTTGGAGTTGGCAGCATTCATTCATGCACTCAAAGAGTGGAGGCACTTTTTACTTGGGAATCGTTGTGAAATATACACGGACCATAAAAGCCTCAAATATATTTTTACGCAGCCAGAACTAAATCTACGGCAACGACGCTGGTTGGAATTAGTCAAAGATTATGATGTTGGCATTCACTACCATCCAGGAAAAGCAAATGTAGTGGTAGATGCTCTTAGTCGAAACCACAGTTCGGGCAACGACGGTCTACCAAACTTGAGACATGAATTTCAGCAGGAGTTCGCCAAACTCACTTGGTGATGGTCACGGAGGGCAATGTGTCAAATTTAGAAATACAGCCCACCCTAATGAAACAGATTAAGGAGGCTCAGCATGGGCACCCCAGCATCGAAGGCATAAAAAGAAAAGTGAGTTTGGGCAAGGCCTCAGAATTTTTCATAGACGATAAGGGAATATTATGGTACGGAGACAGACTTTGCGTACCAAATATAGAAGACCTCAAACAGCAAATTCTAGCCGAAGGCCACACCGCTCCATATTCAATCCACCCTGGAGGAACCAAAATGTATAAGGACATTTAGGAAAAAATTTGGTGGCACGGTATGAAGAGGGATATAGCCACATTCATTGCATGTTGTGATTCGTGTCAGCGCATTAAAGACGAGCATCAGAAACCAGCAGGACTACTGCAGCCAAACAGGATACCTGAGTGGAAATGGGATGAAATTGGGATGGATTTCATTGCCGGACTACCTCGGTCACAACACGGAAATGATGCCATATGGGTCATCACAGATAGATTAACCAAGGTGGCACATTTCATTCCCGTAAAGACAACCTACACCACTCAGAAGCTTGCCAAGCTTTATCTCTCCCGCATAGTTTGTCTGCATGGAGTCCCAAAGGCTATAATATCTGACAGAGGCACTCAATTCGTCTCTAGATTTTGGGATCAATTACAACAAGCTCGGGAACTCAAGCGGCATTCAAGACACATACCATCCCTGCATCGATGGACAAACTGAACGCGTAAACCAAATTCTAGAGGACATGCTGAGGGCATGTGTTCTCACCTATGGAACCAGTTGGGAAGAAAGCTTGCCATATGCCGAGTTTGCATACAACAACAGTTTTCAAGCCAGCTTGCAAATGGCACCTTTTGAAGCCTTGTACGGGCGGAGATGTCGTACTCCATTAAATTGGTCAGAAATAGGAGACAGTCGTATCTTCGGCCCAGATATGCTCAAGGAAGCTGAGGAGAAAGTTAGGCTAATCAGGGACCGACTCAAGACAGCTCAAAGCCGACAAAAGAGTTATTACGATCGAAAACATCAGGGAGTCAGCTTTGAACCCGGTGAGTATGTGTACCTACGAGTATCTCCTATGAGGGGCCTGCAACGATTCAAAGTTAAAGGAAAGTTAGAACCAAGATTTATTGGACCCTTCTATGTAGTTGCATGAAGAGGCACCGTAGCCTACCAGCTAGACCTACCCGAAGAGCTGTCAGATGTCCACGACGTGTTCCACGTCTCACAGTTGAGGAAATGTGTAAGCAACCCAGAAAAGCAGGTATCTCATGAGGACATTGACGTACAGCCAGACCTCACCTACAGGGAACGCCCAATAAAATTATTGGAGGAGTCTGAAAGGAGGACCCGTCAGAAAACAATTAAGTTTTTCAAAGTTCAGTGGAGCAATCACACCGAGGATGAAGCAACATGGGAAAGAGAGGATTTTCTTTGGACAGAACACCCACACCTATTTGAGGATCTGCTGAAATCTCGGGGACGAGATTTTTCCTAAGGGGATAGGTGTTGTGACGCTCCAAAAATTTTGATTTGGTTTTTATCAAATTCTTTATTTGATTTGAAGGAGGCTATTTAAAATCTTTCTAAAAAGACTCTCCTTCTAAAAAAAATTCACTTATGGCAAATATTTTATTTTGTGTCATCCTCAACCTTGATGTTTGGTATTGAAGGCTTTTCATTTGGTGTTGACTCATCACAATTAATTTTGGAAAGTATTTCAATTAAAAAGAAATCCTATGGGTTTTGGATTTATTCTTTTTTCAAACCATTCTCTTTTGACATGCCTCTTGTTGAAATCTTCCTTCCAAACCCACCTCCCTACCTTGGGACAAGCCTAGCACTCAATTCTAGCAAGTTTCATCTTCATCTAATTTTTATTTCTATTTATTTTAACCTAAAAATCTTTTTTGTCATTTAGTTTGGACCCTAGGGAGTTACAAAGGAACTACCTTTTTCCCTTTGAGATTTGACTCCAAATAAATTTCTCTGGCTAGTCCTTAGCACCCTCAACCAAGGTCCATCAAGATCCACTGGTCCACAGTTCAAAATTTTCAAATTTTGCTTGCTGCAAGTTTGGACCAGATTTGCCATTTTTGGAGAAATTCAATATTTTTCTTCTCCAAAAATTATGAGATAAATCAGGCACCCCCAGGTGCATTGAGTGGTCACCTCACCAAAGATCAACTCCAGAAGAAATTTCCACATGCCAAAAACATTTCATCGAACACCTGGCATGCACTGTTTTCTGGCAAAATTCAGAAAAATTCAGTTTCAGTGTTCAGATTCAATCAGCGGTGTCGTTTTCGTCAGAACCCGTCGACAATCTCACCAGTAGCCACTTTGGATCATTGCTCACTGCTCCTTCTTCTTATCCAGAGCACCGCACGATCGCTTGGACGGGCGCGAGCGTCGGTGGCGACGTGGCTCGCCAGCGCCGGCGTCTTTTGCGGTGGCAGAGCCACCCGTGGCGGCCAGCAGGGGCCAACCATGCCTTTCGGCGCCGTCCAGCACCGCCCAAACCACCAGCAACCTCCGCGTGGCTGTCCGCTTGCATGTGCATGCTGCGGCACCATCGCCATGGCCTGAGCAACACAGGGCGCGCTCTCTGCCGCCGCCGAGCCCCGTGAGGCCGTTCCGTCGAGAGCGTGGAGTAGTGCCCAAGTTTTGCCAAACTTAGCCTCGGGACGGAACCAGTAGACCATCACGATGATGCCTAGCCCCCTAAATCACCTGACCGACCACTTCCTCGCCGTAATCATCACCGGAGTTATCCCGTGCGTGGCCACCGCCTCGGACCGGCTATAAAAGGAGCCCTCGAGCTCGTTCTCGACCCAGCACCACTCCTCCACCTCACCAGAGCCCCGCGTAGCCACTAGGAGGACCTCGAGGAGGTCTTCTTCCTCGACTCCGGCCGCCCCGATCCGCCTCGGGCTCCGGCGCGATTCACTCTGGTGAGACCACCCCCGCCTCCTACACTGTGCGAGTCCCCTCCTACTACACCCAATACTCTAACCCGAGCCCCAATTCGTCTTTTGCAGCCCTCCCCGGCGAGATCCACCAACGCCCGAACCACCATCCGCCGGAGTTGGGGCCGCCGTCGACGTGGTGCTCGCCGTCAACCAACTCCACCACCCTCAGACGCGGGAGAGCATCGTGAGTCCGTTAGTACCCTCCTTTCCCCCTACCTCGCTGTGGATCGCCGCCGGCGACCACCGCAGCCCTTGGGCACCGGTGCACTCTAGTTTGAAATTCAAACCTGACGGGTGGGACCCCCTCGTCAGTGTTTTCTCTTTTTCAAACCGTTTTCTAAAAACGCCTTCGGGCAAAATACGCTTTCTAAACTGAAGCGGTTTCTGTCTTTTTCTGATCTAGCCCCTGGGAGTTTTCTGTTTCATTACAGATTAGTCCCTGGGCTAAAACCCTAATAACTTTTTAGCAGAAGGTGATTTGAAATTGATTCTTTTTCTGTCTAGTTTTTTATCATATTTATTTGAAAAATATTTGGAACACTTTTTGGTGCACACACGGTATTTACGTTAGTACGCGTTTTCTTTATACCGTAGATACCGGAGGAGGTGACGGAACCGCAAACTTCACCAAGCTAGACTCCGACTACTCCGAACCAGGCAAGCATGTTTGAACCTTTGATATGATGAGTGGTTTGCATGTTTGCTTGAGTATTTATTCCATGGCATGTTCATATAAGCAACTGTGAGTATTATATTGCATGCAAGGCCACTACATGTGAGCTTCGAAACTTGGTGTATTCATTTGACGGAAGACAACACGATCATGTGGTGACATGAAGGTGGTAAGCTGGTATTGTTGTGGTATGCCAGTCTTACGTCAACCGTCTAACTCCAGTGTTAACGTGGATCAGGTCTCGATCCCGTTCGTTTTCCCCCCTTCGTGCTGCCACATGTTTTCTGCAAAGAGTGGGGTTTAGTAAGTTGCAAACCTCTTTCCTTGTACACACCAAATAGAGGGACCGCGATGAGGGTTCCATGGCCTCGATTAAAGCCCGCCATCCGTCGGGGGCATGGGTGTTTCCGGTTGGGACCGAGAGGGGGGCACCCCATAGAGCGCGCGATATAAACTTGATCCCATGCTATTCGAGCTTGTGACCTCCCCGTCTTAGAGTTTTTCTTGAACATTGCCTAGGGTGATTCCTGGCAGCGGAATGTGGAATGGGTGTGTACTGGTTAGATGTGTTTCTTCTAAAATACCATAGACGGAACTAGTCCTTCGTGACTACTGAAATCCGTTGGCTGTGGTTCAAGAGTACAAACTCTACAGAGTCAAAACCATTCGAGTAACCATATCTATGGTCAAAAACGGTGGTCACCTCATCTATGTCAGTGTCAGCATCAGTCTCAACGTCCGTCTTAGCATCAGTCTCAGTGTCAGTCTCAGTGAAAATCTCCGGTGAATAAACAAGGGTGGTAAACTTGGATGAGTGTTACTCCTGTGGATGGACTAACCAATTTATTATTATGTACTGAGCATTTCCTTGGGATGATTTAAATTCATACGCTACTTGTAATTGAATGATGAAATATAAGCCCTTTATGTGATGTTGCTCAGACGTCCGACTGTGGCATTCTTGTTATTTACCCTTGAAATATAAGCCCTTTATGTGATGTCGCTCAGACACCCGACTGTGGCATTCTAGTTATTTACTTTTGATATAAGCCCTTTATGTGATGTCGCTCAGATGTCCGACTGTGGCATCCTTGTCATTTACTTCCATTATAAGCCCTTTACATAGTGTCGCTCAGACGCCCGACTGAGGCATGTTAATTTAATTTTTCCGTTCGAGGCGTCGCTTCAGACACCCGATCGGTCTTCAGCTATTTCTTCTTTGGATTTCGGGAGGACTACCGCCCGACTTCCCTTCTATTTTACATACAGTGCAATTTATTATCTGAGTGTGCATTGCTAACCTGCTCATGTGCATCATGTTTGCATTTGTTATATCTCATGTCCAAACTGTCTTGCGAGTACATTCAAAGTACTCACCTGGCTTGTTGATTTGGCCAGATGTTGACGAAGGCGATCTTATGGACGAAGAGTTCGATAGTGAGTCCGACGCCTAAAGGAGTCCCAGTCAGTCCCGTGCGATCCTGGAATTGGTCACTTGTATCATATACGCTTCCGCTACCCGAATAAAATCACCGAGCCCCACTTCGGCGCTCGATGAGCTGTAAGATCTAGGAGTCACGTCAACCACTGTGGCATATCCACCCCACTTTTATTACGAGTCAGTAGTTATGCAACCATACCCTTGTTTCATATCCGCCTTTATGCACAATATCGGCGTCCTTGTAATAAATTGTTGAGCAGCCTCAGCTCAACCTTGTATAATATTAGTACTTCTGGATTTCTGTATCAAGGATTTGTCTACCAGTAAGGAGGGTTCTCCTATACTGGAAATATAAGGGTCGGTTTCTCAATAAATGTTTTATTGAAAAACCGGTCGTGACAAACTTGGTATCAGAGCCAGGCTGACTATAGGAAACCACTAGGTGCGATCGCTAATCGGTTATTAGCATCTTAAGTGCTATTTTAGCATTTTGCAAAACGTAGCAATTTTCTGTTAGTCATCATAAATTTATAATCTGACTATTCGGAATTTTTGTCTACTTTTGTAGATGGCTAGCAGCGACTGTGAGTCACAGGTGTTCGCCAATGTACCTGAGGGGTTTATCAAGCTCCTCACCTCCATCGTCAAGATCGCGATTGGGCCATCGGCTCGTCCAGTGTTCACACTCTACCAGCACAAGATCAACGACAGCGTGTCTATGCACCAGGCCGCGGTGCAATTACAGGGAGGGCGTTCGGAGTCACGCCACTTCCGATTTGTGGGAAGGGCCATGCCTACGGAGAGGCATGCCATGAAGATGGCTGCCCGGGAGGCGATAGCTCGTCTCCGGGATGTTCTTCCTTCGATGAAGACTCGTCGCTACCGCTACCTCCCATGCCACGTGCCATACACTTGTCACTATGCATTCGCTTGCACTAGGGGAGAGCGAGATGAGGCTATTGAGATGCTTGTTGAGTATCTCAAGGCTCTTGAGGCAGCTTTTGATAACCTCATGGACGACCTTGTGGCTGCTCGTATGGACTCAGTTCAGGGATGTTCCGCCAACAGGAGGGAGCTCCTCCACATAGCACCACCACTGACTTACGTCTCGTCTGCACCATCCTATACACCTGCCATCCTCGCCACCGCTCGTCGCCTGCCTACCACTGAGGAGTTTGACCAAGTCATTGCTCCTACTCCAATCCGGGCTGCACCACCTGTCGCCCCGCACCAGCTCCTCAACTCAGCACTTCACGCCTGGAGCCTATTAGTGAGGAGGAGGTTGAGTCCCCAGCATTACTGGTTCTTACCCTCGGCAGGCCGAGGGAAATCCTTACCATCTCCGATTGAATGCGCCTAGCAGCCGTGCGATGTACCAGCTTGTGTAATATGTTTATATGTATATAGGTTTGGTGAGAAGTAGTTTGTGTGCGCATCATGTACGAACTCGGAGAAGTGCACTAGCCTAAATAACATGTCAGGAATGTGTACGCACGTCCTGAGTGATGTATTGTATAATTACTGCTTACGTGTAAGATATGTACTGAGCAGTCCTTCTCCGTGCGCAATCAAATATCTTCTTGAAAAAAATCTTGGAGTGTTTAAAATTCCGCCTTTGCGAACTTATTTATTTTTGCGACTCAGTTTCTTTTTCGTATGAGTTTTACAAAAATACCCCAGAGTGGAAAATGCCTCGTCCTTGGACTCGTTCCATGCCAAGCCCGCCAGAAGAAAATTATGGTACCCAAACAAGCAACAATTTCACACCGGGGCAGTCAAGTCAGCAAGGCAGCGAAGCAGCATTTTCTCAAATATGTCGCCTTTATGAGCAAAGCCAGCAGCAGCATCAAGAAATGTTGAATCATGTTATCAATATGGGAAATCACCGTGAACCATATGAACAGCATTCCAAGTTATCTGAACTACAAAAGACACGTCCCCCAACGTTCGCTCATACTGATAGGCCGCTTGAGGCCGGTGATTGGCTTTGAGACATTGAAAGGAAGTTAAATATCGCGCAATGTTCGGACCATGAGAAGGTACTTTATGCACCTCACTACCTCACAGGAGCAGCTGCATCATGGTGGGAAAATTTCCTACACATGCACCCCAATGAAAATAACATCACCTGGGAAGAATTTAAATAAGGTTTTCATGGGGCGCATATCCCCAGGAGCATTATGAAGATCAAGAAAAGGGAGTTTGATGACCTCAAGCAGAGAAGCATGACAGTGACTGAGTACAATAGTCAGTTTACTCAATTATCTCGTTCTGCCAACGTAGAGCACATGGTCGCCCCTTTGTCTGCTCTCCCACCTCCCAGGGGACTTGCTCGTGATCTATTTCCTGACAGCCAGATGGAGTTGGAGCATGACCCAGGCCTACAGTTTTCGACTACCTCTGCTGAGCAGTTCTCCTTTTCTGCTCCTTCTCTGAAGAAGAAGAAGGCCTCCAAGCGCGGTCGTCCTCCAGTTGTGGACTCTGATCTGCGTCGCTGCACCCGTAGCTCTACAAGAAGGGATGGTTTCAAGCTAGTGCTCCAGGCTTGCCTATGTCTGAACCTAAGAAGAAGAACCCCGTTCCAAGCCTCTGACGGATGATGATTCTGCCCGTCGTATGCCTTCGGTGCTACCGCCAACACCTCTTCGTCATATTCAGCAAATTGGAGCGGATCTGGGTATCTCTGCTGAAAAGCTCACTGTGGATGCGCTTATGGCGGATCCTTCTTCTGCCAAGGACACGTCCTCCCATGATTAGTTCGGGCTGTGCAAGCGGGGTGTGGTCGACCCATAACCGACTAGTTATCGTAGGATTTATCTAAATACTTTGTCTCTGGGACTCGTATGCACTCGTTGTCTTTGCAAACTTATTTTGTTGGCTTTGCTGCATGTCTGAAATGCTCTATGTGCTGCCTGCTATGTGGGCATGCTGTTAAAGTTGTAAACGCTATGTTCCATGGATATTCGGTCTACTAGAAGTTGGCGTGTTATGTGTTGGAATGTTCGGGGATTAAATTCTGATGACCGTCAGCATGCTGTTTGTAACAAGGTGGATGAAAGTCAGGCTTCTGTTATCTGTCTGCAGGAAACGAAAATGGAGTGTATTGACTCCAGAACTGTCAGGAAATTTTGCCCTCGTCGTTTTGATTCTTTTGCTTATAGCCCTTCTGTTGGGGCTTCGGGTGGCATTGTTGTGTTGTGGAACTCCTCTGTCCTTATAGGGAGATTAATTGAGGTCAAGCAGTTTGGCGTTGTTGTGCTCTTTACTTCCAAACATAACAATGAGCAATGGACGTTGGTTAATGTTTATGGGCCATGTCGTGGCCAGGCTAGGGATGATTTTGTGGACTGGCTCTATAACCTTTCCATCCCTGACTCTGAAAATTGGCTTGTTTTGGGAGACTTTAATTTTATTCGATCAACTGAGAACAGAAATCTCCCTGGTGGCGATGCTAATGATATCTTCATTTTTAATGAGATTATTGGGCACCTTGGCTTGCTTGAGTTACCTATTAAGGGGAGATCTTTCACTTGGTCCAATATGCAGGATAATCCTCTTCTAGAGCAGCTAGATTGGTTTTTCACTTCCTCAAACTGGATCACTTGTTACCCCTCCACCCAGGTGTTGCCTCTTGCCAGGACTGCTTCAGATCATGTGCCTTGTGTGGTGGCCATCAACACTTCTATCCCTAAATGTAATATTTTTTGTTTTGAAAATTACTGGGTGGAGCTGCAGGGTTTTATGGACTGTGTGTCTGCCTCATGGTCTTCTGCTTCCAGCAAAACCAACATCTCGGCCAAGATTGCTGACAAATTTAAATCCTTGAGGAGGGATCTTAAGAGTTGGCACATGAATGTTTCCAAAATGAAAATTTTAATTTCTAAATGTAATAGGGTGGTTCTCATTTTGGATTGCTTGGAGGAATTGAGGCCACTTTATAGGCATGAGTTCAACTTTCATAATCTGGTCAAGTTGCACTTGGAGCATCTTCTGCACCTTCAATTTCTGTATTGGAAGAAGAGGTGCACTATAAGATCTATTAAAGTGGGTGAGGAGACACTAAATTCTTTCATGCTATGGCTTCTGAAAGATATAGGCATAACTCCATTGCTTCTCTGCGGTTGGATGATGGTACAGTTGTTTCTGATCATGAGCAAATGGCTGCTGCTCTCTGGCAAAATTTCAAAAACAGGATGGGTACTAGTCATGGTATTGAAATGTCTTTTGATCTTTCCTCAATCCTGCACAGAGTTGAGGGCCTGGACCCCCTCACTAAGATGTTTTCCAAGGAGGAGATAGATAATACTGTTAAGAGCATGCCCATTGATAAGTCTCCTGGGCCAGATTGCTTTAATGGAGTCTTTTTTAAAAAGTGTTGGCCAATAATCAGTAAGGATTTCTATGAGTTGGCTTCTGCTTTTCATGAGGGGTCTGTGAATCTGGAGAACATCAATTATTCTTATATCACCCTGTTTCCTAAGAAGAGATCTCCTGAGTCTGTTAATGATTTTAGGCCTATCTCTCTTTCTGGTATGGGGTGAAATTTCTTTCTAAGATGGCTGCTAACAGGCTGCAGCTAGATATCATAAGATGTTTGCATAAAAACAAATATGGTTTTATCAAATCCAGAACCATTCAGGACTGTGTTGCTTGGACCTTGGAATATTTGCGCCAATGCCATCAGTCAAAGAGGCCTATTGTCATTCTCAAGCTGGATTTTGAGAAAGCTTTTGATTCTATTGAACATGAGGCCATTTTCCAAATTTTGAGGAACAAGGGTTTTAATGATAAGTGGATTTCCGGTTAAACAGTTTTGGCTTCTGGAACCTCTTCTGTTCTGCTTAATGGAGTTCCTGGGAAACAATTTGCTTGCAAAAAAGGGGTTAGGCAGGGTGACCCACTTTCTCCACTTTTGTTTGCCATTGCTGCAGATCTGTTGCAATCAGTAGTCAATGATATGCATCATAAAGGTCTTTTACAGCTTCCTATTCCATGCCATGATAAGGAATACCCAATTATCGGTATGCTGATGACACCCTCATTATTATGCCTGCTGAGGAATCTCAATTGCTCTCCTTGAAGAAAATGCTACTACTTTTCTCTAAGTCCACTGGATTGCATGTTAACTATCATAAGTCCTCCATACTTCCTATTAATGTGGATTCAGTGGAGATTGCTAGACTTGCTGCTGTTTTTGGTTGTGTGGTTGGCACCCTTTCTTTTACTTATCTTGAGCTTCCTGTGGGAATTACAAAACCTAAGATCTTGGACTTAATGCCTCTGGTTGATAGTATGGAAAGGAAGCTTTCTGTTAGTTCTTCCTTCCTTGCTCATGGAGGACGACTGCAGTACCTGATCTCTGCCCTTTCTTTTGTGCCAATTTTTTTCCTGTGTAGTCTGGACTTGCCTCCTGGTATTTTAAAGCAGCTTGAGATAATTCAGAGGCAGTGTCTTTGGAGGAAGTATGGACATGATTCTGGTCAGTCACTGGCTGCTTGGGGTTTGGTTTGTAGGCCAAAGAACAAAGGTGGCTTGGGTATTTTGAATCTGAAGCTGCAGAATGAGGCTCTGATCCTTAAACATGCTAGCAAATTCTACAATAAAGTCGATGTGCCCTGGGTTCAACTCATCTCGAATACTTACTACCATGGTAGGGTTCCTCATGCTACGATCATTTGTGGCTCTTTTCGTGGAGAGATATCTGCAAGTTAATGGATAAGTTCAGATGGTCAATGCAAGGCATGTTAATAGGGTGACACTCGCCCTGTTTTGGTCTCGATTCTTGGACTTTGGGGACACTAATATTCCCTTGAGCAGAGGTTTGCTAGGCTTTTTTCCTTTGCCATTGATCCCTTATCTCTGCCGCTGAGGTTTTTGAGTCGACCGAGCTCACTTCCTTATTCCATTTACCCTCTCTCGAGAGAGCTTTTGGAGAGTTGCGTCTTTGCAAAACCTGCTTTTGCTTTCAAACCATAATCCTCACTTAATGATACATGGGTGTGGAAAGAGGATGGCAAGGGATATTCTGCCAAGAAATACTATTCCTTCTTGCATAAACACATTGTGCCCAACCCACTCTTGTCCTGGGTGTGGGCTCGCTGCTGCACTATGAGAATCAAGTTCTTTGCTTGGATGTTGATTATGGATCGGCTGAACACTCAGGATATGCTGGAGAGAAGGCACTGGAATGTATCTAATTCAAACCTTTGTGTGCTATGTCCAACACAAACCAAGGAGGATAGAGATCACCTGTTCTTTCAATGTAATTTCAGTTGCAGGGTATGGAATTATCCTCAAATCAACTAGATGGCTGGAGATGATATGATTGCCATTGCCTATCATGCTAGAAGGGATTTTGCTAAGCCTTTCTTCTCTGAAGTGGTTTTCCTGGCATGCTGGAACATCTGGAATGTTAGAAATGATAGGGTTTTTAGGAATATTTCACCCTCTTTTCGTAGATGGAGGTCTTCTTTTATTCTAGATATTTCCCTCTTGGTTCATAGAATTAAGCCTAAGTTCAAAGAGGATCTGCTTAGATGGATTTCCTTTTTGCCACCTTGAGGTGAGTTTGTTGTTTTCCTTCTTTTTTCCTTTTTTGGGTCTTTTAGACCTTGTAAGTTGTGTACATTTGTAACCTTTTTATGGAAGCAATAAAATTGCTGTGGGGTCCATACCCTACAGTTTCAGGTCAAAAAAAAACGTAGAGCACATGACTGAAAATAAAAAGATGGAAAATTTTCTGGACGGTCTAGCACCAGCACTTAAATGCCAACTGGTCGTACACACCTTTCAGGATTTCAAAACACTTGTGGACAAAGCCATTACATTGGATAATGAGCGTCGCAGCTTGGAGGATTTTCGCAAGCGCAAAAGGGACCAGACTACTCAAGCTCGCAACAACCGGAACAAGACTGATTTTCAGAAGAATGGAGCAAACAAGTCCACAACCAATGTTCCACGCCCAAACAAAAAATTTCATGCAAGGGACAAGGATTTTACATACCGCCCAGGGCACCTCTGCAAATCCTTGCTTCCCTCTGCGAAGGGCCTATCTATTTACTTTTGTGTTGAGTCATCATCTTCTTATTAAAAAGCACCAGTTGGAGAGCATCGCTGTCACTCGCATGCATTCCTATTAATTTACATTGAGTATGACTATGACTGGTTGTCTTTTACCATGAATTACAATGTCTAGTCAGTCCTTGATCTCCAGGGGTGCTCTGCATTTATGTTTTGCAGTCTCAAAAAGGGCTAGCGAGATACCATCTTGTTGTATCATGTCATGATTGTTTTGAGAAAGTGTTGTCATCCGAGATTTATTATTATTGCTCGCTAGTTGATTATGCCATTGATATGAGTAAACATGAGACCTAAATATTATTGTGGATATGGTTAGTTCATAATCATTGCTGAAAACTTGAATGCTGGCTTTACATATTTCCAACAACAAGATCAAACATAGTTTGTAAAAGTTTTTCTTTATCACTTTCGGTTTGTCAAATGAATTGCTTGAGGACAAGCAAAGGTTTAAGCTTGGGGGAGTTGATACGTCTCCAACGTATCTACTTTTACAAACACTTTTTCCCTTGTTTTGGACTCTAACTTGCATGATTTGAATGGAACTAACCCGAACTGACGATGTTTTCAGCAGAATTGCCATGGTGTTATTTTTGTGCAGAAATAAAAGTTCTCGGAATGACCTCAAAATCCACGGAGGCACGTTTTGGAATTAAAGAAAAATATTGGCGAAAGAATCAGCATCAGGGGGCCCACACCCTGTCCACGAGGGTCTAGGGCGCCACCCCCCCCCCTGGGGCGCGCCCCCTGCCTCGTGGGCCCCCTGAGACTCCACCGACCTCAACCCCGACTCCATATATTCACTTTCGGGGAGAAAAAAAATCATAGAGAAGGACTCATCGCGTTTTACAATACGGAGCCGCCGCCAAGCCCTAATCTCTCGGGAGGGCTGATCTTGAGTCCGTTCGGGGCTCTGGAGAGGCGAATCCATCGCCGTCATCATCATCAACCATCCTCCATCACCAATTTCATGATGCTCACCGCCGTGCGTGAGTAATCCCATCATAGGCTTGCTGGACGGTGATGGGTTGGATGAGATTTACCATGTAATCGAGTTAGATTTACCTTGTTGCTATGACTTTGCTATGCTTAATGCTTGTCACTAGGGCCCGAGTGCCATGAATTCATATCTGAACCTATTATGTTTTCATGAATATATATGAGTTCTTGATCCTATCTTGCAAGTCAATAGTCACCTACTATGTGTTATGATCCGCAACCCCAAGTGACAATAATCGACCACTCCCGTGATGATCGAGTTTGAGGAGTTCATGTATTCACCAAGTGTTAATGCTTTGGTCCGGTACTCTACTAAAAGGAGGCCTTAATATCCCTTAGTTTCCAATAGGACCCCGCTGCCACGGGAGGATAGGACAAAAGATGTCATGCAAGTTCTTTTCCATAAGCATGTATGACTATATTCGGAATACATGCCTACATTACATTGATGACCTGGAGCTAGTTCTGTGTCACCCTATGTTATAACTGTTGCATGAGGAATCACATCCGACATAATTATCCATCATTGATCCATTGCCTATGAGCTTTTCACATATTGATATTTGCTTAGTTACTTTTCCGTTGCCCCTGTTACAATTGCTACAAAAACTGCTACTATTACTTTTGCCACTGTTACCGTTACTTCCATACTACTTTGCTACTAAATGCTTTGTTGCAGATATTAAGTCTTTCAGGTGTGGTTGAATTGACAACTCATCTTCTGATACTTGAGAATATTCTTTGGCTCCCCTAGTTTCGAATCAATAAATTTGGATTGAATACTCTACCCTTGAAAACTGTAGCGATCCCCTATACTTGTGGGTTATCACGCCGCGTGTTGGAACCCGGCCAGCGGGCTGAGAACCTCCCCCCTTGCCGAGAACATGGCGCGACGTCCCGGACGCTGACAGGCGGCGCCCGCGACCGAAGATATACCAAGAGTCGGCTGCATTCGTGACGAGCCCTTCCCTAAAGGGTTATCGCTCCCTCGAGACACTCCCAATTACAATGGCTCCGTGAAGCCGGAAGATTGGCTTGACTACTCCATCACAGTCAACATAGCAAACGGCAACAAGCGCGGTGCCATGAAGTACGTTCCGCTCATGCTCCAGGGCACGGCCCGGACATGGCTGAACAGCCTCAAGCCCTACAGCGTCAACAGCTGGATAGACTTCACCGAAGTCTTCATTCGCAACTTCACCAGCACCTACAAGCGGCCGCCCAAGCCCCGCCAGCTTTCCCTGTGCATCCAAGGCCCGACTGAGTCCACCCGCGACTACTTGACGCGGTGGGCCGAATTGCGCAACTCCTGCGAAGGGGTGCACGAGGTGCAAGCCCTAGAGTACTTCACCGCTGGGTGCCGAGAGGGCACCTTGCTCAAGAACCGACTCCTCTTCGACGAGCCGGCCACACTCGACAAGCTGTTGATCATAGCAGAGAAGTACGCCACTTCCGACTCCTCCAAGAAGTCAGAGCTCTGCGTAGATGCGTCCGGAAAGGTGCTTCCTCCGGCTCCTCAGACTCCGGCTGGTGACTCCAGTCAGTGCCAGCAGCAAAATGACAACAAGCGCAAGGCCCCGCAGCTGGCAGGTGGGCACTGTTGAAGACCAGCAGCCGGAGGGCCAGCCCGGCCCCAAGCGTCAGAAGGGCGGCAAGCCTGCTTGGTTGCCCTCCTTCTCCTATGAGAAAACCGTCAATGCTCCCTGCAAGTTCCACAGCGGCGCGAAGCCGTCCAACCACACCACCCGGAAGTGCCACTGGCTCACCCGAATAACCAAGGGCGAAGGACTGCCACCTCCTTCTGCTGGCCAGCCGGCGCCGCCTCCTCCTCAGGAGGTGGCGGCCCGTCAAGTCACCGCCATCCAAGATGAGTTTCCTGTAGAACATGAAGCCTACATCGTCTTCACCAGCAAGGCAGACGACAGGCACAGCCGGCGTCAGCAGCACCGTCACTACTAGGAAAAGGCCTACTAATGGTGCACCAGTTTTGCCTACTAATGGCGCACTACTGGTGCGCCATTAGTATCACGCCACTAGTATTTTTTACTAATGGCACACCAGTGGTGCGCCATTAGTATCTGGTATACTAATGGCGCACCACTGGTGCGCCATTAGTATAGGCCACGGTGCGCCATTAGTATAGGCCACGGTGCGCCATTAGTATAGGCCACTGGTGCGCCCTTAGTATAGGCCATGGTGCGCCATTGGTATTTTTGAATTTTGAAGGCGGGAAAATAGTAGTGGCGCACCATCTAACCCCCACCGTGCGCCATTGCTATTTTTGAATTTTGAATTTGGATCTTTATCACGATTTTTTTTGCTCGTTTTTTTGCTCGTTTTTTTTGCACGATATTATTTCAAATTTTGTTCCCGTTTTTGGATCTTGTACGTTCTTTTGCCGTGTTCTTTTGCCGGAGAGGAGGAGGAGGAGGAGGTCGCCGGAGAGGAGTTCACCGGAGCATCAGAGAGGAGGAAGGAGAAACCATGAGGGGATGGGAGGAGAGGAGGGAGGAGGAGCTCACCGGAGAGGAGGGAGGAGGAGCTCACCGGAGATGAGGGAGGAGGAGCTCACCGGAGAGGAGGGAGGAGAAACCGTGAGGGGAGGGGAGGGGAGTAGAGGAGAGGAGGGAGGAGAAGGTCGCCGGAGAGGAGGAGGGTAGTATGGTGGAGGAGAGAAGGGAAGATGGAGTGGAGGAGTGGAGGAGAGGTGGAGTGGAGGAGAAGAATGAAGAGGTAAGAAGTAGAGGACACACCCAGCCATATATACGGCATAGTAATGGCGCACCGTGGGCAGGTGCGCCATTAGTAACTTTTTTTTTATTTTTTTGATTTATTTTGAATTTTGAAGGAGGGAAGATACTATTGGCGCACCATGGGCAGGTGCACCATTAGTAAGTTTGAATTTTTTTGAATTTTTTTGCCTCTCCAGATTTTAAAAGCCCCATATCTTTTTTCTGTTAGGTTTTTGAGGATTTTGAAAATGTTTAACGGGGATCCCCCAGTTAAATTCAGATGTTACTTTTCGAGTAGACGATTTTTCATATAAAAAACTTTTTCATCCGAGTTCATATGAAAAAGTTATGCCCATTTTTACGAATTCTCGAGAGATTTTGCAAAAAAGTGGAAAATTCATGTCTGTAAATTTTGCTAACAACTAGACCACATATCACATGGGAATCTAATTTTCTTTTATTTTTTTGACATTTCTATCATTTTCTTTTATTTTTTTTGAAACTGAAAAGGCGGTCCACGGGGTGCATCTGGGAATGTTTAATAATTATAATGAGCCGTGGGATGGTGCGCCATTACTAGTTGACCAACTAGTAATGGCGCACCATCCCACGGTGCGCAATTAGTAGTGTTGAAAAAATTAAAAAAAATTACTAATGGCGCACCGTCGGATGTGGTGCGCCATTAGTATGATACTAATGGCGCACCAACACATGGTGCACCATTAGTATTTAGTAATGGCGCACCACATGTACAGTGCGCTATTAGTGTCCATCCCATCTATAGCCCTTTTCCTAGTAGTGCGTGAGGTGAATGTTGTCGCTTCTGAAGTCCCAGAGTTCATGCACTGGTTCGAAAGGCCCATCAGCTAGAGCCGTGCTGACCACCCATAGGTGATGCCTTCTCCGGGTTCCTACGCCCTTGTCATGGTGGGCGCACGACAGATGCCAAGGGAAGGCTGAAGAGAGGAGGAGGCTCGCGGGCACTGGTGGGCTCCAGAGGCGAGGTCGGCATGAGCGAGCGCGAGACGCAAGACATACCCAGGTTTGGGGCTCTCCGGAGAGATAACACCCCTAGTCCTGCCGAGTGTGGTTTATACGTAACAGTACAGAGTTGCTCCTAGAGCTGTATAGAGGAAGAAGGAGATCGGGCCAAGGCTTAGGCTGCTCCCTCTCCTCGGGTGTTGCTTGTTGGGTCTGTGATGAGTGAGTTGCCTGTGCGAATGAAAGAGTTGCCCGTATGCATGAGGGCTCCTGGGGGTTTTATAGGTCAACCCCCCAGGGTACAACGGTAATGTTACAAGGACGTAGGGCCGGGTCGTCAATTTCCAGGGAACCCGACGCTGGGACCCGCTGGGTACCAGGCCTTGCCGGGTTCTCCGGGTGAGGGAGTCCTGGATTAGGGGGTATCCGGATAGCCGGACTATAACCTTTGGCTGGACTCCTGGACTATGAAGATATAAGATTGAAGACTTCGCCCCGTGTCCGGATGGGACTTTCCTTGGCGTGGAAGGCAAGCTTGGCGATACGGATATGTAGATCTCCTCCCATTGTAACCGACTCTGTGTAACCCTAGCCCTCTCCGGTGTCTATATAAACCGGAGGGTTTTAGTCCGTGAGGACTAACAACAATCATACCATAGGCTAGCTTCTAGGGTTTAGCCCTCTCGATCTCGTGGTAGATCTACTCTTGTACTACCCATATCATCAATATTAATCAAGCAGGAGTAGGGTTTTACCTCCATCGAGAGGGCCCGAACCTGGGTAAAAACATCGTGTCCCTTGTCTCCTGTTACCCTCCGCCTAGACGCACAGTTCGGGACCCCCTACCTGAGATCCGCCGGTTTTGACACCGACACCGGGCGCGGGCCCCATGTGCCTGGGGGTACTGTGCGCCGTCTTGTCGACCGTCAGGGCGTGGGCGAGTCGAGTCGATCCACAGTGGTGCTCCGTCAGGTCACCGCTTGCTGGCGTCATGGGTGACGTCTAGGGCACTGTTGCCACGCCAGCCCTGGTCAGCAGGTAGGTGGGGGAACTGTTGCCCCGTCCGGCTGACTAGAGGCATGGGCGGGGCACTGTGGCTTTGGTCATCAGTTGGTGGAGACTCGTCCCATCATACGGCCGGGATGGGACGGGCGCTGACCCTCGACCGGGTTTGGAGAGCATGTCAGGGGCGATGCTGTCTTGCTAGAGAAGTCTTGAGAATTGTTGTTGGGGTCGAGTCAAGGAGTCTGGCCGGGTTGCTGATTCTGCTGGGTCGCGAGGCCCAGCCACAGGCGAGCCGAATCGAGGGGCAGTGCTGGCCCCGTTGTATTTGAAAAGGATCCGGGTTCCATTACCTACGTGGGGTTCATCCCCCCGATAGTAGTCCCCGAAGCTGTGAAGGTCCGCCGTCTTCAGATGGGACGGCCTTCGCAGTTTCCCCCCTTGCAGAGGTGGATTTTGGCGAGCGCCGGGTCTGGCAACACCCACTGTGTGCCGGCTTCCGGAAGCCGGATCACGGCATCCCGCCCGTGGCGGGAACCGAGGAGTTAAACGTATCTTGGGCAATCTTTCGGGCTTCGCGCAGTTGCCACGTGGCGCCTGGGAGCCGGAGGGGCCAGACACGCCACGCGCGTGACGGGATTAGGCAACGGCCCGGGAGGGGCCAGCCGCCGCGCGCCCTTGGCCCACGTGCGCGGATTTATTGCAGCGTCCGAGGGTCGGTTGCTATTCCCCAAGCAGTTACTGCGCGCGTAAGTGCGCACTTATTGCGAGGAAGTGGGAGGGGCGAGCGCAAATGATCCCACTTCCCCACATTTCAAACCGTGGCTTATAAATTGGGGGTGAAAGGGGTGGCGGAGATCATTCATGCTCGCGCCCCCTGCCTCTTCATCCTCTCTCTGCATCCGACGAACGCTGCTAGCCGCGACACCCTCAGTCTTGAGCAGAGATTTCTCACGATCTTCTTCCTTTACTCCTCCCTCTTCCCCCGCGCTCGGGTCAATGGTGCTGCCGTCAGGATCGTGGATGGGTTCCACTGTCGCCCCCGACGACATCGCCTACCTTCGCGGCACAAGGCGCTTGCCGAGGGCGGAGGAGGTCGTGGTGCGCCTCCTGCCGGGCGAGCGGGAACCGCGGCCCGAGGGCTCGGAGCGGGTGGTCTTCCTGCCGCACTTCAAGCGCGGGTTTGGGCTTCTCGCGAGCGGCTTCTTCCGCGACTTTCTAGAGTTCTTCGGGCTCCAGCCCCAACATCCTGGTGTCGGCGCCATCGTGCAGCTGTCCGGCTTCGTTACCCTCTGCGATGGGTAACTGGGGGTCAAGCCTTCGATCGACCTCTGGGTGCGCTTCTTCTCCTTGAAGCTGCAGGGGCCGAAGGCCGGGGAGATGTCTGAGTGCGGGGCGGCCGTCATCTCCGAACGGTCGGGCGCCGACTGCCGAAGGTGCTGCTGGAGGATTCTGCCAAGAAATGGCAAAATTCTTTCTTCTACGCCCGCAACCTCGGCGAGGACCGCATCAACCTCCCTCCATTCATCAACTCGCCGTGGGGGAAGCAGAACTGGGGGTATTAACCCATGTGCCCGTCGCAGGAGGTGCTCAACCTGTCCGAGTGGGTGTCGGTGATGAAGGAGCGGGAGAGGCTCACCGGCACTGACATCATCACCGCCTTTATCTCCCAGCGGGTGCTGCCGCTGCAGCAGCGCAGTCATCTCATCGGTCAGATGACCGGCCTCCAAGATCCCAACCGCATGGCGAACACGCGGTTGGCGGCGGACCAAGTTGCGCGTCGGGTTAAAGACATCTCCAATGCCAACTTGGGGTGAACTGGGAGTTCGGGAAGGCCCCGTACAGCCGTTCGGACCCGGCACCACTGGTGAGTCCCTGGTCCCCGTACTTCACTATTGCTTATCTTCTCGTTCGTCCCGACGCGACACGCAAGGTGCTTCTGAACGCCATCCGACATCCTTACGACCAGATGCGGGCGCAGGTGGTGCGGGTCACCGCCGAGAAGCCCGAGGCCCATGGCGGAGGGGAGGCGGCGGCCGCCGACACGGGCGCAGGGCGCCGAGTAGGTGATTGTTGTTTGTGTTGCTTGAGTCGCCGGTTATGGGATGGCTTTGGGGATGCTGACGTGAGTCGTTGATGTAGCGGCGCCGGGTGGAGGAGGCGGCGGCATGGCCGGAGCCGGGTCATCTCGGGGGGTGGCGACAGCGCGGTGCCCACACGGGAAGGACAGCGTCCCGCCGCGGGCCCCAACCGCGAAGCGCGCGGTGGACCCGGCTGGGGGTGCGAAGCCGCCCGCCAAGAGGAGGTGCGACGCTCCACAGGAGAGGGCGGAAAAGCTCGCCGTTCTGGTGGTGCTGGGGTAAGTAACTCTCTTCGCTCGAGCCGAGTTGCTGATTGGCTCCGCTCGCCTCGACGTGATTGTTTCTTGTCTTGTGCTTCAAGTCGCCGATCTCGCTGGCGCTGGCGGTGGCGGATGCCGCGTCCACTAAGGGCGCCGCATTCCGGAGGAGCCGATCCGAAACCGTCGACCGGGACGAGGAGGAGGCGCCGGTGGACCCGGACCTTGGACTGGACCCGGCCGACGCCAAGGGCCTGGCCTGGCGGGACCGGAACCGGGCCTAGGCGGAGCTGTAGGCGGCATCGACACAGGCCTAGGTCGGCGCTGCGACGGCGTGGGTGCAAGCCGGCGAGGGGCCCATGTGGCCGGAGATGCCGGCGGGGACGGTGGTGGCGACGACGGTCTTCGTGCCGGCATCGGACAGGGAGCACGGCCAAAGCGGCCGTACAGATATGATGGACCTTGACCGGGAGGTCGTGGTCATCGGGGATGACACCCTGCTACGTCTTGAGTTTCATTGGTTT
Source organism: Aegilops longissima (assembly GCA_021605205.1). NCBI lineage: Eukaryota > Viridiplantae > Streptophyta > Magnoliopsida > Poales > Poaceae > Aegilops > Aegilops longissima. Next base: position 717,045,756 of record CM038682.1, read on the forward strand.
TCCCCGAAGAGGAGAGGATGATGCAGCACAGTAGCGTAAGTATTTCCCTCAATTTTTGAGAACCAAGGTATCAATCCAGTAGGAGGCCACGCGAAAGTCCCTCGTACCTGCACAAAACAATAGCTACTCGCAACCAACGCGATTAGGGGTTGTCAATCCCTTCATGGTCACTTATGAGAGTGAGATCTGATAGAGATAATATTTTTGGTATTTTTGGTATAAAGATGCAAAGTAAAAAGTAAAAGCAAAGCAAGTAAGTAAGGTGATGGAGATTGATATGATGAGAATAGACCCGGGGGCCATAGGTTTCACCAGTGGCTTCTCTCAAGAGCATAGATATTCTACGGTGGGTGAACAAATTACAGTTGAGCAATTGACAGAATTGAGCATAGTTATGAGGTTATCTAGGTATGATCATGTATATAGGCATCACGTCCGTGACAAGTAGATCGAAAACATTCTGCATCTACTACTATTACTCCACTCATCGACCGCTATCCAGCATGCATCTAGAGTATTAAGTTACAAACAGAGTAACACCTTAAGAAAGATGACATGATGTAGAGGAATAAATTCATGCAATATGATAAATACCCCATCTTGTTATCCTCGATGGCAACAATACAATACGTGCCTTGCAACCCTTTCTGTCACTAGGTAAGGACACAGCAAGATTGAACCCAAAGCTAAGCACTTCTCCCATTGCAAGAACTACCAATCTAGTTGGCCAAACCAAACGGATAATTCGAAGAGACTTGCAAAGATAACTCAATCATACACAAAAGAGTTCAGAGAAGATTCAAATATTATCCATAGATAAGCTAGATCATAAACCCACAATTCATCGGTCTCAACAAACACACTGCAAAAAGAAGATTACATCGAATAGATCTCCACGCGAGAGGGGGAGAACATTGTATTGAGATCCAAAAAGAGAGAAGAAGCCATCTAGCTACTAGCTATGGACCAAGGTCTTAAGTAAACTACTCACACTTCATCGGAGGGGCTATGGTGTTGATGTAGAAGCCCTCCGTGGTGGATGCCCCCTCCCGTGAGCTCCTAACAGGCCCTAAGATGGGATCTCGTGGATACTGGAAGGTACGGCGGTGGAATTAGGTTTTGGGCCCTTCCGATCGCTTGGGGATACGAGGTATATATAGGAGGAAGGAGTACGTCGGTGGAGTGTCGGGGCCCACGAGAGGGCGCGCCTGGGGCGCGCCTCCACCTCGTGACCGCCCTGCACCTCTTGGAGTAGGGTCCAAGTCTCCGGATCACGCTCGTGAGAAGATCACGCCTCGAAGGTTTCATTCCGCTTGGACTCCGCTTGATATTCCGTTTCTTCAAAGACTGAAATAGGCAAAAAATAGCAATTCTGGGCTGGGCCTCCAGTTAATAGGTTAGTCCCAAAAGTAATATAAAAGTGGAAAATAAAGCCCAATATAGTCCAAAACAGTAGATAAAGTAGCATGGAGCAATCCCCAAGCTTAATTCCTGCTCGTCCTGGAGTAGGTAAATGATAAAAAAGAGAATTTTTGATGCGGAGTGATACTTTGGCATAATTTCAATATAAATCTTCTTACTTGTGATATGAATATTCAGATCCGAAAGATTTAAGACAAAAGTTCATATTGACATAAAAATAATAATACTTCAAGCATACTAACTAAGCAATTATGTCATCTCAAAATAACATGGCCAAAGAAAGTTCATCCCTACAAAATCATATGGTTAGGCTATGCTTCATTTTCGTCACACAAAGATGTTCCTAACTTCTATACCCCCGATGACAAGCCAAGAAATTGTTTCATACTAAAATAATCTCAAACTCTTTCAACCTTTACGCAATACATGAGCGCGAGCCATGGGTATAGCACTATTGGTGGAATAGAAATATGATGATGGGATTGTGTGGTGAACACAAAAAGGAAAGTCTCATATCGACGAGGATAATCAACGGGCTATGGAGATGCCCATCAATTTGATGTCAACATGAGGAGTAGGGATTGCCATGCAACGGATGCACTAGAGCTATAAGTATATGAAAGCTCTACAAAAGAAACTAAGTGGGTGTGCATCCAACTTGCTTGCTCACGAAGACCTAGGGCACTTTGAGGAAGCCCATAATTGGAATATACAAGCCAAGTTCTATAATGAAAATTACCACTAGTATATGAAAGTGACAAAATAAGAGGCTCTCTATTATGAAGATCTTAGTGCTACTTTGAAGCACAATATATGAGACTCACTACATGAAGAACAAGGTGCTACTTTGAAGCACAAGTGTGGTAAAAGGATAGTAGCATTGTCCCTTCTCTCTTTTTCTCTCATTTTTTTTATTTGGGCCTTTTCTCTCTCTTTTTTATGGCCTCTTTTTTTTCCTCCGGAGTCGCATCCCGACTTATGGGGGAATCATAGTCTCCGTCATCCTTTCCTCACTTGGGACAATTCTCTAATAATGATGATCATCACACTTTTATTTCTATTACAACTCAACAATTACAACTCAAAACTTAGAACAAAATATGACTCTATATGAATGCCTCCGGCGGTGTACCGGGATCGTGCAATGAATCAAGAGTGACATGTATGGAAAATAATGCATGGTGGCTTTGCCACAAATAAGATGTCAGCTACATGATCATGCAATGGCAATATGACAAATTAATGTATGTCATAATAATGATGATGGAAGTTGCATGGCAATATATCTCGGAATGGCTATGGAAATGCCATGATAGGTAGGTATGGTGGCTGTTTTGAGGAAGATATAAGGAGGTTTATGTGTGAAAGAGCGATCATATCACGGGGTTTGATGCACCGACGAAGTTTGCACCAACTCTCAAGGTGAGAAAGGGCAATGCAGGCATCAAGAGGCTAGCAAGTGCGGAAAGATAAAAGTGCGATAATCCATGGGCTCAACATTAGTCAAAAGAACTCATATACTTATTGCAAAAATTTAGAAGCCATCAAAAATCAAGTACTACGCACAATGCTCCTAGGGGGATAGATTGGTAGGAAAAGACCATCACTCGTCCCCGACCGCCACTCATAAGGATGCACAAGCCAGGTACACTTCATGTTTCAAATTTGTTACACAACTTTACCCATACGTGCATGCTACGGGACTTGCAAACTTCAACACAGGTATTTCTCAAATTCACAATTATCAACTAGCACGACTTTGATCTTATTACCTCCATATCTCAAAACAATTATTAAGCATTAAATTTATCTTAGTATTCAATTCACTCAAAATAAAGTTTCACATATCTCGAACACCAAGTATATTAACATTAAGCAAATTACCATGCTATTAACGACTCTCAAAATGATCTAAATGAAGCAAGAGAGATCAAGTTTCTTTAAAAAAAATCCACCACCATGCTCTAAAAGATCTAAGTTAAGTACTAGAGCATAACTATCAAGCTCAAAAGATATAAGTGAAGCACTACGAGCAAAACTATCAAGCTCAAAAGATATAAGTGACGCACTATGAGCAAAACTATCAAGCTCAAAAGATATAAGTGAAGCACATAGAGTATTCTAACAAATTCCAAATCATGTATGGATCTCTCAAAAGGTGTGTACAGCAAGGATGATTGTGGTAAACTAACAAGCAAAGACTCAAATAATACAAGACGCTCCAAGCAAAACACATATCATGTTGGTGAATAAAAATATAGCTCCAAGTAAATTACCGATGGAAGTAGATTTAAAGAGGGATGCCTTCAGGGCATCCCCAAGATTTGACTTTTTGGTGTCCTTGGATTATCTTGGGGGTGCCATGGGCATCCCCAAGCTTAGGCTCTTTCCACTCCTTGTTCCATAATCCATCAAAAGAATTCACCCAAAACTTGAAAACTTCACAACACAAAACTCAATAGAATTCTCGTGAGCTCCGTTAGAGAAATAGAACAAAAGGCTACTTTAAGGTACTGTAATGAACTCATTATTTATTTATATTGGTGTTAAACCTACTGTATTCCAACTTCTCTATGGATTATAAACTATTTTACTAACCATAGATTCATCAAAATAAGCAAACAACACACACAAAACAGAATCTGTCAAAAACAGAACAGTCTGTAGTAATCTGTAACTAACGCAAACTTCTGGAACCCAAAAACTTCTACCAAAATTAGAAGACCTGGAAAATTTCTTTATTGATCAGAAGCAATTGGAACCACTATTTTATCACGTTATGGTGATTTTTAACAATTCGGGCACTGAGCGCAAATATTCTGGAAATTACAGCAAGATCAAATGACTATCTCCCAAGAAGATCTAATAGGTTTAACTTGGCACAAACACTAAATAGAAGATAAAACCACATCTAAACAGAGGCTATATGGATTATTTATTCCTAAACAGAAGCAAAAACAAAAACTAAAAATAAAATTGGGTTGCCTCCCAACAAGCGCTATCGTTTAACGCCCCTAGCTAGGAATAAAAGCAAGGATAGATCTAGGTATTGCCATCTTTGGTAGGCAATTCTTCTATAATGCATCTATCTTTCTTATAGATTTCTTTCTTTCTAGTAATTATCAAACTTTTAGGCATAAGATCGAAAAATTCATTTGTGGCAAATGGTTCCTTTATGATAGTAAAAAGATCGGGATGAATACTTATAGATTTAAGATCCGCATTTTCCTTACTAGATGATTCACCTTTATTTTTAGGAACATACATAAGCTTGGCAATTTTAGTGGGAGGACTAGGAGTATTCTTTACGGAAGAAAAAGTGGTTCGCAAGTTAGTAATGAAACCCTCAAGTTTATCGATTCGAGTAGAATCTAGATTTATTTTCTCATTAACCATGGGTTCCTTCTCCTTAATATTTTTCAAAGTCATTCCTACCTTAGATCCATATTGAGTAATTTGATTATGGATCTTTTTATCTAGATTTTCAATGGATTCAATGGTAGCAACTTTGTTTTCAATAATTTCAAGCCTTTGCATAACATGCTCCAAAGTTAACATAGTTCCATTAACCAAAAGAGGAGGTGAGCCAAATAAATCTATTAAAGCATTATAAGAATCAAAAGTATGGCTACCCAAGAAATTCCCTCCGGTAATGGTATCAAGGATATATCTATACCAAGGATTAGCACCTACGTAAAAATTACGAAGAAGAACGGAAGTAGATTGCTTCCTGGTAGATCTATTTTGAGCATTGCAAATTCTATACCAAGCATCTTTTAAGTTTTCTCCTTGCCTTTGCTTGAAGTGAAGAACTTCAAACTCGGGAGACATAGGAGTAGATAAGGGACTAGTCATGATGACAAGCAAGCAAACTAACACACGAGTAAACAAACGGACGAGAAAAAGGCAAGGGAAAAAGGAGGAGGAGATTGGGAAAGAGAGGGCAAATAAAACGGCAAGGGTGAAGTGTGGGAGAGGAAAACGAGAGGCAAATGGCAAATAATGTAATGCGAGAGATAGGGGTTGTGATTGGTACTTGGTATGTTGACTTTTGCATAGACCTCCCAGACAACGGCGCCAGAAATCCTTCTTGCTACGTCTTGAGCTTGCTGGTTTTCCCAAGAGGAGAGGATGATGCAACACAAGAGCGTAAGTATTTCCCTCAGCTTTTGAGAACCAAGGTATCAATCCAAGAGGAGGCCACACGCAAGTCCCTCGTACCTGCACAAAACGATAGCTACTCGCAACCAACGCGATTAGGGGTTGTCAATCCCTTCACGGTCACTTACGAGAGTGAGATCTGATAGAGATAATATTGTTGGTATTTTTGGTATAAAGATGCAAAGTAAAAAAGTAAAAGCAAAGCAAGTAAATAAAGTGATGGAGATTGATATGATGAGAATAGACCCGGGGGCCATAGGTTTCACCAGTGGCTTCTCTCAAGAGCATAGATATTCTACGGTGGGTGAACAAATTACTGTTGAGCAATTGACAGGATTGAGCATAGTTACGAGGTTATCTAGGTATGATCATGTATATAGGCATCACGTCCGTGACAAGTAGATCGAAACGATTCTGCATCTACTACTATTACTCCACTCATCGACCGCTTTCCATCATGCATGCAGAGTATTAAGTTAAAAACAGAGTAACGCCTTAAGAACGATGCCATGATGTAGAGGAATAAATTCATGCAATATGATAAATACCCCATCTTGTTATCCTCGATGGCAACAATACAATACGTGCCTTGCAACCCTTTCTGTCACTAGGTAAGGACACCGCAAGATTGAACCCAAAGCTAAGCACTTCTCCCGTTGCAAGAACTACCAATCTAGTTGGCCAAACCAAACGGATAATTCGAAGAGACTTGCAAAGATAACTCAATCATACATAAAAGAATTCAGAGAAGATTCAAATATTATCCATAGATAAGCTGGATCATAAACCCACAATTCATCGGTCTCAACAAACACACCGCAAAAAGGAGATTACATCGAATAGATCTCCACGAGAGAGGGCGAGAACATTGTATTGAGATCCAAAAAGAGAGAAGAAGCCATCTAGCTACTAGCTATGGACCCGAAGGTCTAAAGTAAACTACTCACACTTCATCGGAGGGGCTATGGTGTTGATGTAGAAGCCCTCCATGGTGGATGCCCCCTCCGGCGGAGCTCCGGAACAGGCCCCAAGATAGGATCTCGTGGATATAGGAAGGTACGGCGGTGGAATTAGGTTTTTGGCTCCCCTTCTGATCGTTTGGGGATACATAGGTATATATAGGAGGAAGGAGTACGTCGATGGAGCGTCAGGGGGGCCACGAGGTAGGGGGCGCGCCCAGGGGTCGCCCTCCACCCTCGTGACCACCTCTGGTACTTCTTGGAGTAGGGTCCAAGTCTCCCAGATCACGTTCGGTGAGAAGATCATGTTCCCGAAGGATTCATTCCGTTTGGACTCCGTTTGATATTCCGTTTGTTCGAAACACTGAAATAGGCAAAAAAAACAGCAATTCTGGGCCGGGCCTCCGGTTAATAGGTTTGTCCCAAAAGTAATATAAAAGTGGAAAATAAAGCCCAATATAGTCCAAAACAGTAGATAAAGTAGCATGGAGCAATCAAAAATTATAGATACGTTGGAGACGTATCACACCCCACCGCGGACCGACGTGGTCGAGCGGGAGGGGGCCGAAGGAGGCGGCGGCGACGCCGTCTTGGAGGATGCGGCGCGGGCGGCGCCGGACGGGACGTCCCGGACGCCGGCGAGCGAGGTGCCGGTGTTGGCGTCGGAGAGGGCGCCGGAGAAGGCGCCAGCTTCGGAGGAGGCGGCCGGCAGGGAGCACGCCCTGGTGCTTAGGTCCGGAGGGCGCCGGGTCGCCGAGCCGCGGCCTTCACGGTGCGGGACCGGCGAGGTCTTCTTCGGTCCTCCGACCCAGGAGGAGGCGGCGATGGCCGCCGTGACCCGCCGCCTGCGGGGGCGGACGGACCGGATCCAGGCCTTCGCCCAGGCCGAGGTTCAGACGATGCGCGAGCTGGAGCACGCCGTCTTCGTAAGTCTCCATTTGCGTTCTGCTTTTCTTTTCATTGATTTTTTCCATTGTGTAGCCCCTGAGATTCGGGCCAATTGCGCAGCAGTTGGGTTGATATCTTGCTGTCTCGCGCTGATCGTCGTTTCGCGCAGCAACTGGACTCCAACCGAGTCACCGTCTTCAACCGGCTCCTCGAGACGCACTGGCGTCTCAAGGAGAAGCTTGCCGCCAAGGAGGAGGAGCTCCGCATTGCGGCAGGTACTTCTTCTTCATGCTCTTTTCTAGTGGGGGCGCGCTAGTGCACCCACTGGGTGTAGCCCCCGAGATTCGGGTCAATTTCGTAGCAGTTGGGTCGAATCTAAAAACAATACTTTATTGTTGAGTTTTTCTTCTGCAGCCGAGGTGCTGTCTTGGAGGACCCGGCTGATCCGGGCCGGTTTTCATTATGACCGGCTTGTTGCAGATGTCGGCCGGCTTGGGGCCGAGGTGGAGAAGGAGAAGGCGGAGGCGGGGGGAGCCTGGCGGGCGCTCGACGAAGCCGGCCGGCTGCGGGAGTAGCTGGCGGGCGACAAGAGCCGCCTCGAGGCCGAGGTGGAGCGTCTTAAGGCGGAGACCGCCAAGGTCGTGGAGGTGCAGCGGGCCCTTGCCGAGGTGGACCAGCAGCGCGGCAAGCTGGCCGACGACAAGGGGCAACTCCAGATCGAGGTGGAGCGCTTGAAGGCGCTGGTGGCCACTGCGGAGGAGACCCGACTCCACGAAGAGGCCGTGAAGGCGGCCGAGGACAAGGACGCTGAGCTGAAGGCGGCCCTTGCTAAGGTCGCCGACCTGGAGAAGGCGCTGGAGGAGCGCGACCGCATTATTGCCCGGGAGCGGCGCGGTACGTTTCTTGAAGCGCAGCACCTGGAGGAGTCCTTCCACTACGACAAAAAACCCCTATACCAACATATATGCACCAACGAAATGATAACATGTGTTGTTTGTTCAACCTCCCACACATCCCGCAGTGAAATAACCTCTCAATACCCACCTCCGCCAATACCTCCTTCGTCGAAATATCACGCGCCAAGTAAAAAAGGAAGCGAAACTTTTCTATCCACTATCTACCTCTCACCTGATTCCTCTCTCTCTCTCTCTCTCTCTCTCTCTCTCTCTCGCCCCAACTTCCATCACCACGTCTCTGCCGCCGCCACCTCCAAATTCTTTTTGACGACCTCGTGCTAGCGCCACCAGCCAGCCAGCCCCACCGTGAGCCCCTAGCCTCCACTATGGTTGTATGCCCTGCAGCAGGTCGCTGTGACGCCCCCGATACGACTGTACACTAATCATACTCGCAAATGTGTACGGCCAAGATCAGGGACTGACGGGAAGACATCACAACACAACTCTAGACACACATTAAAATAATACAAGCTTCATATTACAAGCCAGGGGCCTCGAGGGCTCGAATACAAGCTCGATACACAAGAGTCAGCGGAAGCAACAATATTTGAGTACAGACATAAGTTAGACAAGAATGCCTTAAGAAGGCAAGCACAAAAGAAGCAACGATCGAAGAGGCAGGGCCTCCTGCTTGGGACCTCCTAACTACTCCCGGTCGTCGGTGGTCTCCAAGTAGCAGTATCCGTCAGCGGTGGCATCTAGCTCCAGGGATCCACCATCTAGTTGCATCATCAGGAAAGAGGAAGGAAGGGGGGAAGTGTAGCAAAGTAGCCGTGAGTATTAATCCAAAGTACTCGCAAGCATCAGATCTATACTAAGTATGCATTGGTATCAAATGGAAGGGCTGTATATGTGGACTGAACTGCAGAATGCCAGAATAGAGGGGAAGGCCTAGCCTATCAAAGACTAGCATCTTTAAGCAGCTCCAAGCATCTTGCAGCATGTGGAAGAGTAAAGAATAGCAGTTTATATGTAACAAACATGTTGTAGCATTAACGCCCAGAGATCCTTCCTCGACTCCCTACAAGAAAGGAATCCCGAAGCCACATATCCATCACATGTCTCAAGTAACCAATTCTAGTTATATAAGATCCGGATACAAGTCTGAACGTCCATTACCGTGGACATGGTATTCGAATATGTATCTTCCTTGTAGGGATACACCACGTTACCCAACACGCTCGATCACTCTGGTCTGACACACCTTTCTGGGGTCAATGCCCGACCTCGGAAGATCAATACGTCGCAGCCCTACCTAGGCTCAGCAGAGAGGTCCCTGCCGGTCTACATCCTAAGTGCCCCGGGGTCTTGGGCCCATCGCCCGTTGCACTCCGGGTCATTGCGCACAGGGTGGATACCAGCACCACATCGGATGGCCAGCACGATCCGACCGTGCCGCCATGCTGAACTGGAAGTCTGACAAAGCTTCGGCTGATACTGCGACGTCGAGGCCCATATATATTCTCGCGTGGTGGTTAGTGCGTAAAGGCCAGAGGCCAACTCAGAACAAATACCCAAACCTGTTAGTGCATTGCGGGCTCGTGGAGACGAGCAGAGACTCACGACAATGTGACCCCGTGGCCCCGTCTCATGGACTTACGGCAAGGGCCCAGACTGCCCGGTCGTGCCACGCGCGGGTGCTCAACGGGCCCGCCCGACTTTCACATCAAATCACGGGTACCCCTCAGGGTCGACCCGACTTCAACAATGGTCTCAAGTAAAGTCAAGGTAACCGTGTGTCCAAACATCAAGGGGAAAACCCGAGGAATCACCCACGGAGGATTCCACTCGATGTAATCATCAAGGTGAACGCAAGAAGATCCACCCTCGAGGTTCGCACTTGAGGTGTTGCACGACAGAGCCGTATCATGAATGGTGAAAGCGGAACCACTCCCGTTGACCGTGACGGAATAGCTACACTACAGAATTATCATCAGGAGTGCGTTATGAGGGATCACCCTCGGCACTCGATAGTAGCTCTGCAGAGTCGAGCAACTAAAGGGGTGTGATGTGATGTGAGGTGTTAGGCTATGGTCATCGATCACGTTGATCGAGTCGTTGAAGATGAAGCAGGGTCAACAAGGACAAGGTGGGGGTCACTGATGGATCACTAACCAACCTATACTAAGCAGTTTAGGATAAGAAGGTAGGTAACAATAGCAGGTACAAAAGCAGGCTATGCATCAGAATAGGAGCAATCAATTACAGTAGCAAAAGCTAATGCAAGCATGAGAGAATGGAATGGGTGATATCGGGATGACCAGAGGGGGGGCTTGCCTGGAAGCTCAACTGAAAGGGAAGAAGGGTTGTCTTCGACGTAGTCGATCACAGGGGCATCAGCAGCGGTCTCGTGGTCTACCTGAGAGAAGAGGGGGAAGAAACAGTAAATATAATGCAAACAGAAGCAACACAGATGCATGACAGGGGTAACACGCAGGGCTAGGGATGTTCTAACACAGTGCTACATGATACCAGCGAAGGGGGATAACATCCGGAAACTGTTCCCGGAGTTAGGCATTTTCAGACAAACGAACTGGAGGGGAAGGTTCAATGTTCTCTATGCTAGGGATGTGTGGCAGACGAACGGACCGAGTGTTCGGATCCGTCTCGTCGTTCTGAGCAACTTTCATGTATAAATTTTTTTCATCCGAGTTACATATTATTTTCTATGATTTTCCGAAGTTTAAAACAATTTCTGGATTTATTATTATTTCGAAATTAAAGACTAAATGCTAGGTGCACCCAACTCTGTGTACACAGAAGTGTACCAGAGGCTGATTGGTGGGCCAGGGCGTCTCTGTTGACCAGTCAACGTTTGACTGGTCAACATGGGGTGGGGTCCACCTATCATAGACTCATCTAACTAATTACAAATTAGGTAGTTTAATTAGCGGGTATAGTTTACTAAGTAAACTTTAATTAAGGTAACAAATTAATTAATTGTATATTTTTATTTATTTTCATTTCTATCTTTCTCTTTTTTAAGAAAAGGGGCTGGTGGGCCCCTTTGGCAGTGGCCCAGGCGCCAGCTTTGGCGGGTTAATGGGCGCGGGCGCCTGTCGTGGTGGACCCGGCACAGCGCCGGCGGCCAGGGCCAGTAGGCCGCATGAGAGAGCGGGGAAGTGGGGGGCGCGGCCGGCCGGAGCTGTGCGGCGGCAGTGGTGACCAGGAGAGGCGGGGGAGCGTCGCGGTCGCAGATGGTGGCCGGGCGGCGAAAGGTGGAAGAAGGGGCAGAAGGCGGGCGGGCAGCGGGCGACGCGCTGCGGCGAGGCGGACGGACGACGGCGAGGCCATGCAGCGGCAGGGCGAGTGCACGCACGTAGGGGGCGAGGCGGCGCGGGTAGCCGCAACGAGGAGAGGGCTGCGCGGAGAAGCGAGGAGGCGCACGCGGTGGCGACGCCGAGCTGCCGACGATGACGACGCCAGCGCCAGCCTGCAGGCGTGAGGGGCTGGCAGCAGCAGCAGGTTGAGCTGCGCGCAGCGGGACAGCGTCGTGGGCGGGTGGCTCATGAGCGCTGCTGCTGAGCGCCCATGCCACTGGGCGCTGCAGGTGCAGCAGAACAGAGGCCGTGGCACGGTCATGGTTGCAGGCGAGCGCCCACGGGACAGAGCCGAGGGGCGGTGAGTATCGGCCTACGGCAGCTACGGGAACGGGAGGAACGGGGGATTCGAAGGGGGCTCATGTTGAGGCACACGGTGGCGGGTGGGAGCTTAGTAGCGCAGAAGCACGACGAAGCCGTCATCCATGGCGGGGCAGCGGTGGCGACCGATGACGAAGGCGGTGGCGATCCCATCGAGGCTGTGGCTCCGAGCTTCGAGCGTGTCCACGTAGTCGACGTAGAGGACGCAGACAGTGCCCCTCGCGCGGTCTCCGGCAGCTTGGAGGGCAGTGGCTATGGCAACAACGACGACACGTCCATGGCGGAGCTCGGGAAGGAGGGGAAAGGGGATTTGGGGGAGGGGCTATGCGAAGGGAGATAGAGGGAAGTGGTGTGTGGTGGAGTGGAGCAGGGGGAGAGCTTGAGGTGGCGCAGGGAGGCCTTATCCTCTCCCGCATCATTGACGAGGTGGTGCGGTGCCGACCGCGGGCGGGAGCGCCCTATAGCGGCCGAGTCCGAGGAACAGGAAGGAGGGGGAGGCAACCGGTGCAGGGAGTAGGGCCGTGGGAGGGGGGGGTAGGTGGGCTGGCTCTGGTGGGGGGTGGGCCGAGGCCCAGGGGGGTCAGGGGGAGTCAGGGGCCTTTCTTCTTTTATTTATTTTGCACTTTCTTATCTTTTTTTTCATTTTCTGTTTTCTATTTATTTTTATTCAACTTTTACTTTTGTAAAATACAAACCTAGACTCTAAATTAGTACTACTAAATATACCACTGCCTCAAATAAATTGGCACGTAAGTAAAATAGTTTAATCTTTTAATATTTATAAAAAGCATTTAATTAATGTTTTAGCCACTGTTATATTCACAAAAGGGTATTTAAGTACTTTACAAAAGTGTTGTGTCACCACCATAATTAGTTATGGAATATTTGCCACACTTTGAACATTTTAGTTTTCCTGTTTGAGAATTTTGAATTTTGGACTTTAATTTGAATTGGAATTTGAATCATGATTTGTATCAAGTGATTATTAGCAACAGTAATGTGATGACATGGCACCGTTAGCAGGGGATTACTGTAGCTTAACTATCCGAGCGTCACAATTGTCCTCTACTACAGGAAATCTCGTCCCGAGATTTTAGGCGGTAGAAAGAAACAAAGCAGGGTATTCATCTCGAAGACAATCGTTGAGTTCCTAAGTGGCTTCTTTTTCAGAAGGATTTGACCACTGAACTTTGAGAAATTTGATAGCCCTCGGACGGGTGTGACGTTCAGTTAGAACGAGAACTCGAATCGGATACTCTCTATAAGTGAGATCATCGTGCAGGGGTTGAGCTTTATAAGCCATGGGATTGTTGCAATAAGACTTGCGACTCAGGGCATCGACCATGAATTAGCCCTGCCAGGGAAAAAAATACCGTAGTCATAGTCTGTGATTTTTTTCATAGATCACTGCATTCGGAGATCTAGATCTAGCTGAGTAAACAGATACTTCAGACGTTAGTGATCGGTGAAGATCTCGCAACGAGTACCAAAAGGAAAAGCCACCACAACTTCAGTGCAAACTTAACTGCAGCAAGTTCAAGGTCGTGGACTGGGTAGATCTTTTGGAAAGACATCTTGGAATTCACAAATGACTGGAGCGTTTTGAATTCTCACAAGAGGAGAAGCGTTTACGCGTCCAAGGGGTAAATCCGTGCTTCGGCATTTCGAACAAGAAGAGCCTGGTAGTTACTATCTCACTTGAAGGATGTAGTAGATGGACGGTTTTAGTGGCGCAAATGATAGAAGCGGTATGTGTTTTCAACCATTCCATTCCCAGAATGAGGTCGATATTGGACGACTTCAAAGCAATGGGGGAAACATGGAATTCCAGCCCTTTAATTTCAAAGGGGACGTTGTGACTAATCATGGTGGTTCGACATTGGTCTGCGGAATGCAACTTGGAATTCCGGCCAAGTGATGGCGGTTTCAACAGGTAAGGGATGCTTGTGGCTGTCCTACCATTGAGCAGTGGGACCCTTCAGGTAGTAAGCCGTGAAGGTGACATAGTTGGCAGGGGCTACATCAGCAGAGTTCAACTCGAAAGTGATGTCACGAAGCCAGTCATCAACATCAAGGGCCTGAGATAAGCTACGGTAGATGATAGGGTTGAGACACGCAAAGTTTTGCAGCATCTCTGGGGTTGGTTACTGATTCATAAAGGGACGCGGAAACTGAGCCATGACTCCTTCCATGAACTAGCGATTCAGCTCAACTGATGTATCATTCCGGTCATGTATTCAGGTGGTGGTGAATTGTCGCCACCATGATCACGACTAGCGGGTCAAATCATCCTGCTTAACTGCAATAGGGGGTAGTTCAGCAAAGGGTGGAGCAAGTTTAAGGAGTCATTCATGAGGTAACCTGAACAATGAGCAAAGGCGCAATATGTAAAAAGCAGTAGTAATTGAAGACAAACAGCTACATATGCAGAGCAAATTACACGTTGTTCATAAGAGTTCGGATAAGAGAAACATCGCAGACATACTAGGCGGCACGTATGCACACGATGGAGGGATTCAACAACGGGGCATGGCAAAGGAGGGAAACCTCCGGAACGAGGGATTTGAAAGTGACGATGCAGGGTGCCCTCAATAAGAGGATCCTGCGGTCAATGAACATTGTGAAGCAGATCTTGGCCCTCAATTCTAGAAAGGGGTAACACAAACCTCCGGGTGGATGTGGTCACGAGATCCTAATGTTAGAGTTAGCAAATCATTTAACCCGAATAGAAGAGAGATCAGAGTACCAGAGTATAGACGAGGAATAAAAGATCCTAATACCACCCAATTGGCGACGTGGGCCCGTAAGCCACACAGCCATGTTAGTAAATCAGTTTTTCAAAGACTAGACTCAACTTCGGACAAGAAGTTGGAAAGGGGGTTCCTACAGGCAGTCGGCTCTGATACCAACTTGTGATGCCCCCGATTCAACCGTACACTAATCATGCACGCAAATGTGTACGACCAAGATCAGGGACTCACGGGAGGATATCACAACATAACTCTAGACACAAATTAAAATAATACAAGCTTCATATTACAAGCCAGGGGCCTCGAGGGTTCGAATACAAGCTTCATATTACAAGCCAGGGGCCTCGAGGGTTCGAATACAAGCTCGATAACAAGAGTCAGCGGAAGCAACATTATCTGAGTACAGACATAAGTTAGACAAGACTGCCTTAAGAAGGCAAGCACAAAAGAAGCAACAATCGAAGAGGCAAGGCCTCCTGCCTGGGACCTCCTAACTACTACCGGTCGTCGGCGGTCTCCAAGTAGCAGTATCTGTCAGCGGTGGCATCTAGCTCCAGGGATCCACCATCTGGTTGCATCATCCGGAAAGAAGAAGGAAGGGGAAAAAAGGGTAGCAAAGCAACCGTGAGTACTCATCCAAAGTACTCGCAAGCATCAGATCTATACTAAGTATGCATTGGTATCAAATGGAAGGGCTGTATCTGTGGACTGAACTACAGAATGCCAGAATAGAGGGGAAGGCCTAGCCTATCGAAGACTAGCATCTTCAAGCAGCTCCAACCATCTTGCAGCATGTGGAAGAGTAAAGAATAGCAGTTTATATTTAACAAACATGTTGTAGCATTAACTCCCAGAGATCCTTCCTCGACTCCCTACGAGAAAGCAATCCCGAAGCCACATATCCATCACATGTCTCAAGTACCCATTTCTAGTTATATAAGATCCGGATACAAGTCTGAACGTCCATTACCGTGGACACGGTATTCGAATATATATCTTCCCTGCAGGGGTGCACCACGTTACCCAACACGCTCGATCACTCTGGCCGGACACACCTTTCTGGGGTCAATGCCCGGCCTCGAAAGATCAACACATCGCAGCCCTACCTAGGCTCGGCAGAGAGGTCCCTGCCGGTCTACGTCCTAAGTGCCCCGGGGTCTTGGGCCCATCGCCCGTTGCACTACGGGTCGTAGTGCGCAGGGTGGATACCAGCACCGCCTCGGATGGCCAGCACGATCCGACCGTGCCGCCATGCTGAACTGGACGTCTGACGAAGCTTCGGCTGATACTGCGACGTCGAGGCCCATATCTATTCTCGCGTGGTGGTTAGTGCGTAAAGGCTAGAGGCAAACTCAGAACAAATACCCAAACCTGTTAGTGCATTGGGGGCTCGCGGAGACGAGCAGAGACTTACGATAATGTGACCCCGTCGCCCCGTCTCATGGACTTACGGCAAGGGCCCAGACTACCCGGCCATGCCATGTAGAAAACTCGCGGGTGCTCAACGGGCCCACCCGACTTTCACATCAACTCGCGGGTACCCCTCAGGGTCGACCCAACTTCAACAATGGTCTCAAGTAAAGTCAAGGTAACCGTGTGTCCAAACATCAAGGGGAAAACCCGGGGAATCACCCACGAAGGATTCCACTCGATGTAATCATCAAGGTGAACGTAAGAGGATCCACCCTTGAGGTTCACACTTGAGGTGTTGCACGATAGAGCCGTATAGGGAATGGTGAAAGAGGAACCACCCCCATTGACCATGACCGAATTACTACACTACAGAATTATCATCAGGAGTGCGTTTTGAGGGATCACCCTCGGCACTCGATAGTAGCTTTGCAGAGTCGAGCAACTAAAGGGGCGTGATGTGATGTGAGGTGTCAGGCTCTGGTCATCGATCACGTTGATCGAGTTGTCGAATATGAAGCAGGGGCAACAAGGACAAGGTGGGGGTCACTGATGGATCACTAACCAACCTATACTAAGCAGTTTAGGATAAGCAGGTAGGTAACAATAGCAGGTACGAAAGCAGGCTATGCATCAGAATAGGAGCAATCAATTACAGTAGCAAAATCTAATGCAAGCATGAGAGAATGTAATGGGCGATATCGGGATGATCAAAGGGGGGGGGGCTTTCCTGGAAGCTCCGCTGAAAGGGAAGAAAGGGTTGTCGTCGACGTAGTCAATCATAGGGGCATCAGCAACGGTCTCGAGGTCTATCGGAGAGAACAGGGGGAAGAAACAATAAATATAATGCAAACAGAAGCAACACAGATGCATGACGGGGGTAACACGCAATGCTACACGATACCGGCGAAGGGGGATAACATCCGGAAAATGTTCTCGGAGTTAGGCATTTTCGGACAGACGAACTGGACGGGAAGGTTCGATGTTCTCTATGCTAGGAATGTGTGGCAGACGAATGGACCGTGTTCGGATCCGTCTCGTCGTTCTGAGCAACTTTCATGTATAAAACTTTTTCATCCGAGTTACAGATTATTTTCTATAATTTTCCAAAGTTTAAAACAATTTCTGGATTTATTATTATTTCGAAATTAAAGACTAAATTCTAGGTGCACCCAGCTCTGTGTACACAGAAGTGTACCAGAGGCTGATAGGTGGGCCAGGGGGTCCCTGTTGACCAGGCAACGTTTGACTGGTCAGCACGGGGTGGGGTCCACCTGTCATAGACTCATCTAACTAATTACAAATTAGGTAGTTTAATTAGCAGGTATAGTTAACTAACTAAATTTTAATTAAGTTAACTAATTAATTAATTGTATATTTTTATTTATTTTTATTTCTATCTTTCTCTTTTTTTAAGAAAAGGGGCTGGTGGGGCCTTTTTGGTAGTGGCCCAAGGGCCAGCTG
Source organism: Aegilops longissima (assembly GCA_021605205.1). Lineage (NCBI taxonomy): Eukaryota > Viridiplantae > Streptophyta > Magnoliopsida > Poales > Poaceae > Aegilops > Aegilops longissima. The sequence goes on from CM038682.1 coordinate 717,063,407, forward strand.
GGGCAGGTTAATGGGCGCGGGCACCCGTCGGGGCGGACCCGGCACATCGCCCGCGGCCAGGGCCAGTAGGCCACACGAGAGAGCGGGGAAGTGGGGGTGCGCGGCTGGCCGGAGCTGTGCGGCGGCGGCGGTGACCAGGAGAGGCGGGGGAGCATCGCGGTCCCGGATGGTGGCTCGGGCGGCGAGCTCGGTGGGGAGGGGGCTGTAGCCGGGCGGCTGCAGCGGGCAACGCCGCTGCGAGACGGGATGGACGGCGGGCGAGGCCACGTAGAGGCAGGGCGTAGCAGACACGGCGCAGGGGGCGAGGTGGGCGCGCGGGGAGCGGCAACGAGGAGAGGGCGGCGCGGAGAAGCCAGAGGAGGCGTGCGCGGTGGCGACGTCGAGCGCGCCGACGATGACGACGCCAGCCGCCACCGCAGCGCTGGGGCCGCAGCAGCAGCAGGTCGAGCTGCGCGCAACGGGACAGTGGCGTGGGTGGGCGGCTCGCGGAACGCGCGCGGAGCATCCATGCCGCGGCGGGGCGCTTGCAGGCAGTAGCATCAGAGGCCGCGGCGCGGTAACGGTTGCAGGCGAGCGCCCACGGGACAGAGCCGAGGCGCGGTGAGTATCAGCCTACGGCAGCTACAGGAACGGGAGGAATGGGGGATTCGAAGGGGGGCTCACATTGAGGCACACGGTGGCCGGTGGGAGCTTAGTAGCGCAGAAGCACGACGAAGCCGTCGGCGATCCACGGCGGGCAGGGGTGGCGACCGATGACGAAGGCGGTGTCGATCCCGTCGAGGCGGTGGCTCCGAGCTTCGAGCGCGTCCATGTAGTCGACGTAGACGACGCAGATGGTGCCCCTGGCGCGGTCTCCGGCAGCGTGGAGGGCAGTGGCTATGGCAACGCCGGCGACGCGTCCATGGCGGAGCTCGGGATGGAGGGGAAACAGGATCTGGGCGAGGGGCTAGGCGAAGGGAGATAGAGGGAAGTGGTGTGTGGTGGAGTGGAGCAGGGGGAGAGCTCGAGGGGGCGTGGGGAGGCCTTATCCTCTCCCGCATCATTGACAAGGTGGTGCGGTGCCGACTGCGGGCGGGAGCGCCCTGTAGCGGCCGAGTCCGAGGAACAAGAAGGAGGGGGAGGCAACCGGTGCAGGGAGTTGGGCCGTGGGGGTTAGGTGGGCTGGCTCGGGTGGGGGTGAGCCGAGGCCCAGGGGGAGTCAGGGGCCTTTCTCCTTTTATTTACTTTGCGCTTTCTTATATTTTCTTCATTTTCTGTTTTCTATTTATTTTTATTCAACCTTTACTTTTGTAAAATACAAACCTAGACTCTAAATTAGTACTACTAAGTAGACCACTGCCTCAAATAAATTGGCACGTAAGTAAAATAGTTTAATCTTTTAATATTTATAAAAAGCATTTAATTAATATTTTAGCCACTGTTATATTCATAAAAGGGGATTTAAATACTTTACAAAAGTGTTGGGTCACCACCATAATTAGTTATGGAATATTTGCCACACTTTGAACGTTTTCGTTTTTCTGTTTGAGAATTTTGAATTTTGGACTTTAATTTGAATTGGAATTTGAATCATAATTTGGATCAAGTGAGGATTAGCAACAATAATGTGATGATATGGTACCGGGGAACTACTGTAGCTTAATTATCCGGGCGTCACGGTCGCCATGCCTGCGCCGAGCAGCCGCCGCCGTTGCCGCCGAACCGCTGCTGCCAGATCTGGGCCCAAGCCCACATGAGAGCAGCAGCTCCCTGCACCACCGGCCACCGTCTCCACCTCTCGGACGCAAGCAGGCACCACCGCCGGCGCCCCAGAGGAGCCACCTCGATGCCATAGAAGCTGAGATGAACCCCCGCCGCATGGACTACCACGTGTTACCACAAGGTCCCCCAACTCGCGAGCGCACCACTTGACTCTGGGAGAAACGGATCCCATAGCCGCCGGCGACGGCGAGAGGGAGGAGGTGGAGCCAGCAACATCGCAGCATCGGTAACGGCACACATCTTGAGGGACATGCTTGATTCCTGTGAATCCTTATATTCTGCTGTAATCAATGATAGATGTTCCAACATAGCTAGTACTGGCATGCACCTTTAACTCTATTATTTAAGACCACGTTGTGGAAAAAATTGTTTGCAACTTCAATCTATTGGTATCACAGGTTTTGGCTGTAACTCAATAATATACTGGTACCCGATTGGTTGATTTGGACCACACATAGATGAATTGTGCTGCACACCAGGGCTTGTAACCACACCTTCATGCTATATATACAAGTGATTTATTCTTAACCGCAATGGTGGCCGCCGCAATTCCCTCGCCTATGGTCTGTAAGCCCACTACCTCACGGGTCCGCGCGTGCTGCTGACCGCTCGCGCATGACGGTGCTGCGCCACCCTGGCTATCTTGTGTTGATGGTTAATCTGGACTGTAGGTTGGTTCTGAAACAAATTACAAGTATGATTCAGTTGCTAATGTTGTTCCTCTTCTATTTTCAAGATAAAACATGCATTGAACCTATGATGAACTCTATTGACATCATCATCTATGTTCTGGAGGATATGGAGGAGCTCCAAGCTGCCTTGGCTTTGGCTTCAGGTTGTCATACCATGAAATTTCCTAGCTCTACAAATCGCTTACGTGCTGGAGTTGTACTACTCCATGACAGGGAGGTTAGTAGGAAAACTTATCAGGCCACCAATAAGATTTGTGTTGACTGTATCTAAATATATTTTCCACCTGTATATCATCATGTGATTTTTTCCCTTGCATTTTCTGTGCCTATGAAATGTCAGCTAACAGTCATTAATCTCTGAATACTCTTACAGCTCAGGTTTCAAACTAGATGCACAAATAGATAATGTTGTGGTAAAATGTTTAGCTTGTCTAGCCTGATCGTGTAAGAGATTTACTTGCTTTAACAGCGTGCATCATCAGGGGCAGATGGATATGTACAGCTTACTACAATATCGGTGGAAGTGGGGCAACCCATTCATTTCTTGATACACACCCTCCCCTTGTTGAGAAGACCACTAGGGTTTCAGTTTCATTTTCTTTTCCTCATGATGTAGCATTCTTATTTATTCCATATCCTTAACTCTTACACTAACTGGTCCAATAAGTCTTTGTTAGTTAAATGTGACAATATATATATATATATATATATATATATATATAGTGATGCTATTCATCACCCAGGGTGCAGAATAACTTATTCTTCACCCGAGGTAATTTTACGATCATTTCATAATTAAATTATGTTTGGAATTCAAATAGTTACATTCAGATTCATTCACTACGTAATATTTGACATAAGAAAATAAAATATAGGTCATAAGACAAGAAAATTTACAGTTTATGTGTATTTTACACTATGTTTTTACGCTTGTAATTTTACATAACATAAAATATTTTTACGATTTATTATATATTTTCTTACGGTCTCTTTTTATGTGAAAATAAGACAAAACTTACTTAAACGTAAAATTACGGTGCATTGATGGTAAAATAGAGGGGTGAAGAATAACTATTCCTCACCCAGGTGATTTAATAGACAATATATATATATATATATATATATATATATATATATATATATATATCTATTTATACAGTCTTAAATTTTTGTCCAGTCCCATATTTGGTAGTACATTCTTATAGGTATTGATGATCAGTTATTCAATGACAGGACAAATGATACATGATTAAAGGGCTAAGTGGTGACAAAGATCAAATTTCTTGATTATATGATATGCCACATTGGCAGCAAAGGTGCATAGGTAGTCTTTCTTAAAACTGGGCGCGCACTGACAAAATTTCGTTTAGCCATTACTTAGTTCTGCTTTTATTCAGATTGTTCAGCCATTACATTGGTCACCTCTGATTCCTTTCTTAAATACGTAATCAGCTTTTGTACTATGTTCGTCTTGAAGAATAAACAATGGCATATTAATTTCCTTTCATTTTTCTGTAAACATCTAGGATCCCACCTTGTCTAGAACAGAACTCTCCTACTTTTTTCCTAGAGAAGCCCGAATCTGATAATGCTTTTCTTTGTCATGGTGTTGCTTCTACAGGTTGTGAGAGTCTTAATTCATGGATTGGGAAATTCTAATGTGTGACATTGTAGTTCTCAGGTAAGTATGAAGTTTGCTTGAGGTAGATTATTTAAGGATTTTTGAGTTGTCGGCATTGAGTTTGTTTCTCCTAATACACCATACCAAGCATTATTAGTACAGTAATAATGGTGACGCAAAACTAATTAATGCAGAGACCTTCTAAAAATATAATTATTAAACCCTGTACAGTTGATATAAGTTTTACCTATTCATCTCATTGTTAATATTAATATAGTCTTTGGATAATTGTTAGTAGTACATGCATGTTGATGGTCGTTCGCAGTGAACATGCACTACAGAAAGATTGGTCAGATATGCTTGATGTTTTAATATGTACTCCCTCCGTCCCAAAATAAGTGTCAACCTTAGTACAACTTTGTATTAAAGTTAGTACAAAGTAAGACACTTATTTTGGGACGGAGGGAGTACAAAGTTATTTGTCAGACATACATAAGCTTGTATTTTCTCCCAACAATATTTTCTTGCACACTTGGTAATTTTTATATGGATCCTTTAGGTACAATGCATAGCATGTACATTTTTAAACTCAAATTTCAAATATATGTCTGAATAGTATTCGGTTTGGTTTTATCACTGTAGGTTGAGAAGTACAATAATACTGTACATGGTTACTTGGATCCTTGGAGCATATGGGTCTGTTTGGTTCAGAGCCGGGAGCCGTCACGCCAAATTATTGGTGAAGTGCGTTGGCCAGCTTTTGGATGGACGCCAACTTTTTGGTCCTGCGTTCAGTTTTCTGCTCCAGCTCTTGGTGAGATGGCAGTGGCGAATTTGTCTGCCAAATTGGCGAGCCTAGCTTTGGTAGGGCTAGCGTGGGCGCAAGCCAAACAGCCCCTATATGTTGATGCTTGGTACTTGGAGGAGTCAAAGACAATTGTATGAATGTTTAGAAATTTTATACTATGTAAAATGTACTTTCTAAGAAAGTGATGGACTCCTAACTGATGATACTTGCATTGTAATGTCACAGATTGTGCAAAATCAATATATTAATTTCATTTCTACTCTCAAATTTTACTGAAGTTGTGCCTTGTACAGTTGTACTGCTATTCAAACTACCTGTTGTTATAAATGATTATGTAAGGAGGTTAGTTTATTGTGCAAGCAACAACATATAGAAGCGTTGTATGAATCCGTTGTTGCCTTGCAACGGATTATTCTTTAGATTACCAACAGATCTATATATGTTGTTATAGACCCTTCCAACGCCACCTACGACAACACATAATAATCCGTTGGTGTAGCCCGTCGCAACGCTTATATCAAGAAACGACAACGCATCGTTGTGTTGCTATAGGGGGGTTCCTGTTGTAGTGTTCTCCAGTAAGTGCTTTTCTTGAATTTTGTCGTTGCCGGGTTGGGACTCCGGCTCTTCTTCCTTAGTAACTTTCTTCTGACTTGCTTTTCTTCTTGGCAGGGGCCTTCCCGGAGACGTGCCAGCTGGCGGAGGAGGCGGTCCGCTTTCAGCGCGACCAGCAAGGGATCGTCAGTTCTGGGACGGACCCGCGGGTGGCCTCGACATTCCCGTAGATCGCCGCAGCTGCCGAGGCCCGTCTGCGAGTTCTGAGCGAACAGATGGGGCGACTTCCCGAGGCCGATGCGGCAATGACGGCGGCCCTTTGGCCGGGTTCCGTTGTGCCGAGTAGCTTCAGGCGGCTGGCGCACTGGTTGGAGGCGGGTCCGGAGCGGCTCCATGACTGGCGAGTCTCCGCCACCCATGCTGGCGCCGAGATGGCGCTCCGGTTCGCGATGTCTTGGCATCCAGACTTGTCGCTGGACGCGCTGATGGGCCAGCGAGCCAGCTCGGAGAGCCAGTTGCAGGCAGAAGTTGGTCGGATCGCTGCTTGGGCTAGCTATATCGCCGGGTTCGCCTTCCATGACGAGTTCCGGCCGGAGCGGGCGGAAGACGGCGGAGTCGTGCCAGCTGACGACTACGGCCTGCTACTGGACGACCCGGAGGGCAGTTCTGAGGAGACGGGCTTCTACCGCGATACGGACGCCAGGGAGGAAGAAACCGGCACCTCAGAGGACATGGGAGCTGCGCGATCCGGCGATGGGGACGCCTGAATTTGTAACTTATCACAGATTTCTGTTAGCTTGCAGGTCCACCCACCGACTGGGGGTTGACTGGGTGTAATGAACTCTGGCCCTGGGCCTGTTTTAAATTTATGATGCATGAGCTGCGTGAATGTCCTCGCCCTTGCTTTTCGTTTTTGGAGCTGTTTTCCTGCAACCTTCCCCCCTTCGGGTCCCCCCCCCCTCCCGTGAGTCTAACGGCCAAGGCTGTGATCCATGACAAGGGGTTCGGCCTTTGAGAGGAGCGTTCAGTACTTAGGCTTTCGAAACGTTGAGCGTGAGTGAAACACCCACTGGGCCGGTTGGCGGCAATCCGGCAGGGCCGGGTTGGCGAGCAGCCGATCGTGCGACAAATTGAAAAGATGAGACCGGGTCGAGCGATCCGGCGGTATGTAGAAACTTCGTGGGTGCCGGCGCCTTTGCTTTTCGTTTTTAGAGCAGTTTTCTTGTAACTCTCCCCCTTTGCCCCCCCCCCCCGTGCGAGTCTGATTGCCAGGGCTTTGGTCCGTGACAAGGGGCTCGGCCTTTGAGAGGAGCGTTCAATACTTAGTCTTTCAAAATGTTGAGCACGAGCGAAACACCCACTGGGCCAGCTGGCGGCAATCCGGCAGGGCTGGGTTGGCGAGCAGTCGGTCGTGCAGTAATTTTACAGTGGCGGGGACGGGTTGGGCGACCCGGCGGTTTTTGACTTAGCGCTCATGGCGCGCTGGCGCGTTGGACTCATGTGCTTGCCAGCCGACATCCGGGGGCGGATCTGCGGCTTAGGGCGAAGCGAGAGATTTATGGCGATCCACCGCGTTTGAGAATTGCTTAAGGAAAAACGAGGGGTGGCCAAGCCGGCCAGCCCCCGAGCCTCCGGGTTGAGCGAGTCGACCTGGTGGCCGGGTTTGGCTTAATAGTAAAGCGGTGCACAGACGTAGGAGACACAATAGCTTGGTCGCAGAAAGGGCAGCCCCCGAGCGTCCTTCGGGGACCCCATAGTTTCAGACGGTTACCAAAGGCAGCGATACATACGTGCACTCGGCTAACTGTAAAACAGACGGAGGAGCTCCGCGTTCCATGGCCGGGTTGTTTCTTCGCCAACGGTATCCCTCTTGCGCTTGTTTGTCTTGCGGGCGTCGATGAGGTAGTACGCGTTGCAGTCGCATAAGGCCTTGTTGACGATGAAGGGGCCATCCCATGGGGAGGACAACTTGTGTTGGTGTAACACCCCGGATGTAACTTTCCATATTTGTAACTCCAACTCTTGCCATTTTCGGCATTGTGATATGATATTCCCTCCGTGGTTGGGTTTTTCTGCATTTTGTCCATGTCATGCATTTCATATCATATCATCATGTGCATCGCATTTGCATACGTGTTCGTCTCATGATTCCGAGCATTTTTCCCGTTGTCCGCTTTTGCAATCCGCACTCCTATGTTCCCCGCCGCCCCTTTTACGCTTTTTCCGTGAGCGGTACTAAACTTTCTCGGAATGGACCGAGGTTTGTCAAGTGGCCTTGGTATACAACCGGTAGACCACCGGTCAAGTTTTGGGTCATTTGGAGCTCGTTTGGTACTCCAACGGTTAACCGCACTCTCGCAAAGGCCTCTTTTAAGTTGCAGCCCAACACCCCTCCAAAACAGCCCAATAACCCATCTAAGTCACTTCCATGCTCTCCATCGTCGGATCACGATCGTGTGGGTGAAAACCGCACCTCATTTGGAGCTTCCTAGCTCCTTCTACCTATAAATATGCATCTCCCCCTCCAAAATCCGGATCCCGAAACCCTAGCCCCGCTCCCTCCGCGCTGCCGGACATCGTCCGTCCGCGACGGACAAACCTGGCCGCCGCCCGGCCTCTCAGCGACGCCACATGGCCCTCCGCCGCGCCCCACGCCGCCGCCGGGCTGGCCAGCCCGCCCGCCTGCAGCGCCTGCGCGCAGGCCCGCTGCTGCCGCTGGCCCGAACTCCTCCGCCGCCGCCATGGATCTCTCCGGCGGTCGCCGCCCGGCCCGCGAGGTCGCTGGCCGCCTCCGCTGCCTCCGCCGCCTGCCGCCGCCGGTCGCCGGCCTCGCCCTCGCGCCTGGCCGCCCGCCCACACGCCGGCCGCCGGCGCCGCCGCCGGCCACCCCGGCGTCTCTCCTGCCACCGCCCCGCCCTCTCCTCCCTCGCCCGGGCGAAGCAGCGAGCGCGCCGCCGTTGCCCTCGCTTTCGTCCCGCCGGATCTCGATCGATCCAAAGGGTTGACTTTCTCCCCCAAATCGTCTAAGTTTTTAATTTCGTGATGATTTGTTGCATTTTCATCATGCCATAACTTTGCATCCGTAGTCCGTTTGCATGCGTGTAATATGTCAAAATGTTCGATCGAAGAGTAGATCATTTCATCTCATTGCATCATTTTCATTTGAGCTCATCTTGATGCCCGAAATGCTGTTAGAAGAGGGCTATGTGATGTTAGTTTCGCTTTCTTAATGTAACTTGCACTTTTGTTATTTTTGCTATGATTGATGTGTGCATCCTATGATCTTGAGTCCTACATGTGTTTTGTAATATGCCATGCCATCTTTCCAGGGTGTATGCCATGTATTTTTTGATCTATGTGGTGACTAGCACAAGCATGCAAACTAGGCTTCTGATGTTGTTGATTTCAGCCCTGCTTTTCTTCGATATTTTGATGCCATGTTAACTTGATGCTACCGAGAGATCCATGCATATTTTGAGATACTTCAGTAAGGATGTTTTGAACATATGGTTATGCTCTATCCATCCATGTCCTTGTTTGCAATTATGGAGTACCATAGCTTGAGTCAATCGAGCTCTACTTTTGCTATAAAATGTTTCCTGGCAGATTGTTTACATGTTATTCAATTTTGCCAAGGTTGTTGTGGTTGATCCGTGTATGCTATGATGTTATTCTTGCCAAGTATGTCTTCTACGCCATGTCTTCTTGATGTATGTATGCTTAGTTTATCATGAAAGGCTCTGTAGTGAGTGATTTGAGCTCTTAAACATGCCTACTTGTTATCTGTTTTGACATGCCCTGTTGCTGAATCTGTTAATCTAAACTTGCTATATTGACATGGGTGTTACTATATTTTCTGATCCTTTTGGCTCATGGTCAGTAAGGGACTTTTGTTCTATGCTTTGAGTAGATTCATGCCATGCCATGTTTTGCTATTATAAGTTCCTGTAGCATGTAGTTTTCTTGCTCAACATTGCTACCGATGCTGTTTTTGCCATGTTCAGTAATTTCACCAAGTCTGTGAAGCTGATATGTTTTGCACTTTTGCCATGCTTGTTTGAACCTGTTATGATGTGATTTAGCCATAGCTCAGTGTTCATCTTTTGTCAAGCATCTTGAGTAGATCACTGCCATATACTTTGTTGGTACATTTGGGTGCAGTAGCTTAATTTCTTGTTGCTTGCTAAGTGGTATCATCTTTGTTAATGGCAGATTTGTGCCATTCTTGTTTTGCTTGTCATTTGCAAACCGTGCATCCGATTCCGTGATCTTTATATCGATTTCAAACGAAATCATCTCATCTTTCCAGCGGCATACTTGGTTTGCCAAGTTGATGCCTGGTTCATCATTTTCCTTCCGAGCGCGCGATACGCATTGCATATCACATCTCGCATATCATGTCATGTTTTGCATCATGTTGCTTGTGCATTGCACCGTGATTTATTGTGGTTCCTTTGTTTGTGTTCTTGCTTTGGGTAGAGCCGGGAGACGAGTACGTGAACGAGGAACCTGTTGAGAACGCTTACGAGGATCAAGCTTTCGACAACTCGAGAACATTGCGCAAGATGACCATACCCTCGAAATCACTTCTATCTTTGCTATGCTAGATGCTCGCTCTTTTGCTATGCCTATGCTACGATGCCTATCACTTGCTATATCATGCCACCCATATTGCCATGTCAGCCCCTAACCATCCTTTCCTAGCAAACCGCTGATTGGCTATGTTACCGCTTTGCTCAGCCCTCTTATAGCGCTGCTAGTTGCGGTGAAGATGAAGTTTGTTCCTTGTTGAACATGGAGATGTTGTTACTTATTGGAACATGTTTACTTGTTGGGGATATCACAATATATCTGCTATAATTAATGCATCTATATACTTGGTAAAGGGTGGAAGGCTCGGCCTTATGCCTGGTGTTTTGTTCCACTCTTGCCACCCTAGTTTCCGCCATACCGTGTTATGTTCCTTGATTTAGCGTTCCTTACACGGTTGGGTGATTTATGGGACCCCTTGACAGTTCGCTTTGAATAAGACTCCTCCAAAGAAGGCCCAACTTTGGTTTTACCATTTGCCACCTAAGCCTTTTTCCCCGGTTTTCGCGATCCCGAGGGTCATCTTTATTTTAACCCCCCGGACCAGTGCTCCTTCTAGTGCTGGCCCAAACTAGAGTGCTTTTTGCGCCCTCAAGGAAACTTGAGGTCTGGTTTTAGTTGTACGGACTGCTCATCCGGTGTGCCACGAGAACGAGATATGTGCAGCTCCTATCGGGATTTGTCGGCACATTCGGGCGGCTTTGCTGGTCTTGTTTTATTGCTGTCGAAATGTCTTGTAGTCCGGGATTCCGAGATTGATCGGGTCTTCCGTAGAAGGAATATCCTTCATTGACCGTGAGAGCTTATAATGGGCTAAGTTGGGACACCCCGCAGGTATTATCTTTCAAAGCCGTGCCCGCGGTTATGAGGCGATGGGAATTTGTTAATGTCCGGTTGTAGAAAACCGAAGTTGACCTTAATTAAAATACACATCAACCGCGTGTGTAACCATGATGGTCTCTTCTCGGCGGAGTCCGGAAGTGAACACGGTGTTGGAGTTATGTTTGACGAAGTAGTTCAGATCACTTCTTGATCGCTACTAGCTTCACGACCGTGCCTTGCTTCTCTTCTCGCTCTCTTTTGTAATGTAGCCACCATATATGCTAGTCGCTAGCTGCAGCTCCACCTTACAACTCTGTCCTTCCTATAAGCTTAAATAGTCTTGATCTCACGGGTGTGAGATTGCTGAGTCCCGTGACTCACAGATTCTACCAAAACAGTTGCAGTGCCGACGATGCAAAAGCAGGTGACGCAACCGAGCTCAAGTGGGAGTTCGACGAGGAACGTGGTCGTTATTATGTGTCTTTTCCTCGATGATCGTAGTGGAGCTCAGTTGGGACGATCGGGATCTGTGTAGCATTTGGGGTATCTTCTTTATTTTGGTTCCGTAGTCGGACCTTGAGTGTAATCTGAATGATGGATGTTTATTTATGTATTGTGTGAAGTGGCGATCGTAAGCCAACTATGTATCTCTTTCCTTATGTATTACATGGGTTGTGTGAAGATTACCTCACTTGCGACATTGCTTTCAATGCGGTTATGCCTCTAAGTCGTGCTTCAACACGGGAGATATAGCCGCATCGAGGGCGCTATAAGTTGGTAATCGAGCCTTCCCAACTTAGGAGCCCCCTACTTGATTGTTTGTCATGGCGTTGTTGAGTCTAGAACGGAAAATGTTTTGAGTCTTAGGATTATATATATCGGAGAGTAGGATTCTTTTACTCCCCAGTCCTTCTTCGCTCTGGTGAGGTCTCCCGACGAGAAGTTTTGACTCTCCTCTCCTCAAATTTCACTAAAAAAATTTAGGATCACGCTGGTATCTTGGGATCGTTCGATGGTTTTGTGACGAGAACATTGTTCTTGGTGCCTCCGACATTTAGGGGTTGTGGCAGTGTCCCGGGAGTTGAGCTCCGAGGTGTTGTCGCCACAATTTTATCGTTGCAGTTCGAATACCTGAGTTTTACCGACATCGAAATCTCTTTTGTGCAGTTGTTGGTGAGATAACCCGATAACCCAAAGATCTTGGGCGAGCTCGAGTATTGCCATGACTCAGATAACGGATGCTTTTCAAGGTCGAGGTACACGATTTCGAAGGCTTCTTGGTTATGTGTTGACGGATGGATACAGCTGGATCTAGGTATTGTTAGTTTGGGTGATATATTTTGTGTCCCCTGTATCCCCAACACCAGATTGCATAACCAGAAAGTTTTGGGAGTTTATAGGTGGGATTCAAGTAGCTCCTAGCATTTCTTCCCGCAGATATTTGGTTTGTGATTAGGTAATCCTTACCACTTATTTGTTCCAGTCGTACCTTGTTTATTTTTTTCATCAACCCTTAATCAAGTGGCTTCTCACCTTAATGGACGTGTGATGATTGGCTTTTGGAATTCATTCGTTCATCCTTGTTTGAATGTTTATTGTGAAGACTATATGTTGCAATTTCTATCCGTTGATTCTACTTGTCTATCTGTCTATCAAGTGCTAACGGATGTCACCCTCTTCAGGATGGCTCCGCCAACGCGTCAGAATCCGGAACGGAATGATGGGAATCAGTCAAACCCTCCACCTCCACCTCCGCCTCCGGAGGCCTGGCAAGCTATCATGGCAGCCACCAATGCCAATGCTCAGATGATTTTGCAGCTCTTGCAAGAGCGTACTCAGGGGCAAGGCAATCAAGGAAATCAAGGTCAAGGCAACAACCAGCCGCACTTTGCTACTCTCAGTAAGTTCCTCGCTAATCAGCCGAAGTCTTTCAGTTTCTGTGTCGAGGCCACAGACGCCGACGATTGGCTTGTGGACATCTGCAAACATTTTGAATGTAGCAATGTCGACCCGAGGACTTTGTCAAGTTTGCATCGCTTCAACTCAAGGACCAAGCTGCTGAGTGGTACCAAGAATACAAAGATTCCAGAGGAGGTCGTGTCATTACAGGATGAGTTCCGCCGAGACTTTGAGCTCACCACATTCAAAAGTGTTGTTGAGAGCAAGCGTGAGGAGTTCCGCAATCTCAAGCAAGGCAACATGTCTGTGTATCAATACAATATCCAGTTCCGAAACTCGCTCGCTTTGCTAAGCAAGACGTCCCCGATGAAAAGAGTATGATCTATCAATTCAGAGGTGGTCCGAGAGAAGATCTGCAATTAGCTCTTGTGCTTTTGAGCCGTAAAAGTATGATGAATTCTACAACATGGCATCAAGCAAGAAGCTGCCCAGCTCAAATGTGAGGCTTCTAAGAAGAGAATCAGGATGCAGTCCAGTCTTCTTCTTCCTCTCAAGTGGCAGCTAAGCAGCGAAGTTCTACCTTCCTCCTCCTCCGCTCCGTCGGCCTTATCGCCAGAAGAACTTAGGTGGCCGTGGATCTTCCCACCCGCCCAACCCAAGCTATCGTAACAAGTCTAATTCTCAAGCTCCAAGGTCAAGTGCCCTTACCACCGTCCGCCTCGAGGTGACTTGCAACAAGTGTCGCAGAAAGGTCACTATGCGAACAAGTGCTTCAACCAAAGCGCCTTCCGCCTCCTCCCTGTGAAATCTTCAAGCAATGCGTGGTCAAGCATAATCCCAAGTCTGCAAAGGTGAACATGATGAATGCAGCTCAAGCGGAGGAATCTTCGATGTGATAATGGGTAATCTCTCGATTAATGATATTCTGCAAAAGTCTTATTTGATTTGGTGCATCGCATTGTTTCATCTCAAGACCTTTTGCATCTAAGCATGAGTTGGGTTATCAAGTATTGCCTAGTTCCTTATCAATTGTGTCCCCGGTAAGCAAATGACAGCTAATAATTATGTCCCGGATGTTTCTATCAAGATGGGCGATTATAGATTTCTGCTAAACCAATTGTCCTTGGTGACTCGGATATTGATCTTATTCTTGGATGGATGGCTTTCTCAGCACAAAGCTCAGCTTGATTGTGCTGCTGGGAAATTCAATTGACTCACTCTTCTAATGATGTGATCATCTATGCCGCTCGTGATGAAACCATTCGGTTGTTTTCTCTCAATGAGAAGGGCGAATTGGATGCTATCTCTCGATTCGATCGCTTGTGAGTACCAAGATGTCTTTCCGTAAGAGCTTCCGGTATGCCTCCTCATCGGCCAGCTTGAGTTCGTTATCGATCTTGAGCCCGCATCGAACCCGCTTGCAAGCGCCCATACAAGCTTGGACCTGATGAGCTGAAGGAATTGAAGAAGCAGCTCGATGAACAAGAGCGTCTGGTTTGATCGGACCGAGTTCATCTCCTTGGGGTTGTGGTGTTCTTTTGTCCGAAGAAGGATGGCACGGACCGACTTTTGCGCCGATTACCGCCCATTGAATAAGAAGACAATCAAGAACAAGTATCCACTTCCCAACATCAATGAGCTTTTCGAGCAACTCAAAGGTGCTAAAGTGTTCTCCAAGCTTGACCTTCAGATGGGTTATCATCGATTCGTGATTCGTGAACAAGATATTCCCAAGACAGCATTCGTAACAAGCTTTGGTTCTTATGAATATACTGTCATGTCTTTCGCCTTGTCAATGCTCCTCCAACATTCTCTCGGATGATGAACTTCATCTTCAACCCCTACACCAATGAATTCGCCTTGGTCTATCTTGATGATATTTTGGTCTTTCCAAGAATAAGAAGGATCATGCCAAACATTTGCGATTGGTGCTAGACAAGCTCGAGAGCATCAATTCTATGAGAAGTTTTCCAAATGTGAATTTTGGCTTGATGAAGTTCTTTATCTTGGTCATATCATCTCCGCCTAAGGGCATCGCTGTTAATCCCGAGAAGGTGTCCGCGATTGTGAATTGGGAACCTCCTCGAATGTCAAGCAGCTCCGCAGATTTTCTTGGTCTTGCAAGCTATTGTCAAGATTCGTTGAGAATTTCTCTAAGATTGCAAAGCCTCTTTCCAACCTCCTCCGAAGCATGTGAAGTATGTCCGGTCTCCCGAGTGTGACGTTGCTTTCAATACTCTCAAAGAGAAACTCGTCACAGCTCCCTGCCTTGACTCCTCCCGATGAATCCAAGCCATTCAAGTTTTCGTGATGCTTCTCTTCAAGGTCTCGGTGCTGTGTTAATGCAAGAGAAGAGAGTTGTGGCCTATACCTCTCGCCAGCTTGAAGCTCAATGAAAAGAACTACCCCACTCACGATCTTGAGTTGGCGGCAGTTGTCCATGCATTGATAACATGGAGACATCTCTTGTTGGGAAGGAAAGTGGACATTTTCACCGATCACAAGAGCCTCAAGTATATCTTCACTCAACCCAACCTCAACCTCAGTGCAGACTCGATGGGTCGAAATGATTCAAGAGTACAACCCAAGTATTGAATATACTCCGGCAAGGCCAATGTGATTGCAGATGCTTTGAGCAGGAAGGCTTACTGCAACAGTTTAATCCTCAAGCCCTTCCAACCGGATCTTTGTGAAGCTTTCCGCAAGCTGAATCTTCAAGTTATTCCTCAAGGCTTTCTTGCCAACCTCATAGTCTCTCCTACTTTGGAAGATCAGATTCGTGAGGCTCAACTTCTGGATACCATGGTGAAAAAGGTGAAACGTGGTATCGACAAGGGCATTTCCAAGTACAAGTGCTTCCACATTGATGACAAAGATACTCTTTTCTTTGAGGACCGGATTGTGGTTCCTAAGGGTGATCTACGTAAAGTCATTATGAACGAGGCACACAATTTGCTTCTATCCATTCATCCTGGAAGTACGAAGATGTACCATGACCTCAAGCAGTCATATTGGTGGACTCGAATGAAGCGAGAAATTGCTCAATTCGTGAATGAGTGTGATGTCTGCAGAAGAGTGAAAGCAGAACACCAACGACCAGCTGGTCTCCTTCAACCTCTTGCTATTCCAGAATGGAAGTTTGATCATATTGAGATGGACTTCGTGACTGGATTTCCAAAGTCCAAGCGTGGAAATGATGCTATCTTCGTTGTCATTGACAAGCTTACTAAAGTGGCTCATTTTCTTCCTATCAAAGAATCCATCACAGCAGCTCAGTTGGCAGAGCTATACACATCCAGGATTGTCTCCTTGCACGGCATTCCACAAGTGATCTCTTCAGACCGTGGCAGCATCTTTACCTCCAAGTTTTGGGATTCTTTTCAAGGCCATGGGCACCAACATTCGCTTTCAAGACAGCTTTCCATCCTCAAACAAGTGGCCAAGTCGAGCGAGTTAATCAAATCCTTGAAGATATGCTCGTGGCTTGTGTCATTTCCTTCGTATGAAGTGGGAAGATTGTCTTCCATATGCCGAAGTTCTCCTACAACAACAGCTTCCAAGCGAGTTGGGCAAGGCCCCATTCGAAATTCTCTATGGCGTAAAGTGTCGACTCCTCTCAATTGGTCCGAGACAGGTGAACGCCAACTTCTTGGCAATGACTTGATCACGCGAAGTAAGAAATGTGCAAAGTCATTCGTGAGAATCTCAAAGCCGCGCATTCGCGCCAGAAGAGCTATTATGATGACAAGCACCGTGATGTGGCTTTTGAAATCGGAGACCATGTCTACCTCCGCGTCTCTCCAATGAAAGGCACTCGTCGTTTCGGTATCAAAGGGAAGCTTGCCCCTAGATACGTGGGTCCTTTCAAGATCATTGGCAAAAGAGGCGATCTCGCCTATCAACTTTGAAGAATTTGACCTTCAAGAAGATCTGTCTTATCATGAGCACCCCGTTGCTATTCTTGAAGAAACCGAGCGCAAGACTCGCAACAAGTCAATCAAATTCCTGAAAGTGAAGTGGTCACACCATTCCGACCGAGAAGCCACCTGGGAGCGCGAGGATCACCTCCGTTCCGAATATCCGGAGTTCTTTCAGTCCTAGATCTCGGGACGAGATCCTCTTGTAGTGGTGGAGTGTTGTAACAACCCGGATGTAACTTTCCATATTTGTAACTCCAACTCTTGCCATTTTCGCATTGTGATATGATATTCCTCCGTGGTTGGGTTTTTCTGCATTTTGCATTTTGTCCATGTCATGCATTTCATATCATGTCATCATGTGCATCGCATTTGCATACGTGTTCGCCTCATGATTCCGAGCATTTTTCCCGTTGTCCGCTTTTGCAATCCGCACTCCTATGTTCCCCGGCGCCCCTTTTACGCTTTTTCCGTGAGCGGTACTAAACTTTCTCGGAATGGACCGAGGTTTGTCAAGTGGCCTTGGTATACCACCAGTAGACCACCGTCAAGTTTCGGTCATTTGGAGCTCGCTTGGTACTCCAACGGTTAACCGCACTCTCGCAAAGGCCTCTTTTAAGTTGGAGCCCAACACCCCTCCAAAACAGCCCAATAACCCATCTAAGTCACATCCATGCTCTCCGTCGTCGGATCACGATCGTGTGGGCAAAAACCGCACCTCATTTGGAGCTTCCTAGCTCCTTCTACCTATAAATATGCATCTCCCCCTCCAAAATCCGGATCCCGAAACCCTAGCCCCGCTCCCTCCGCGCGCCGGACACGTCCGGTCCGCGCCGGACGAAACCGCCGCGCGCCCGGCCTCTCAGCGCGCGCCACGTGGCCCTCTGCCGCGCCCGCGCCCGCGCCGGCTGCTGGCCTGCTGGGCTGCCCGCCCTGCCAGCGCGCCGCGCCGCCAGGCTCCGCTCCGCGCCGGCCGCGCGCCGAACTCCGCCGCCGCCGAGATCTCCTCCGGCTGGTCGCCGCCCGCCCATGAGGTCGCTGGCCGCCTCCGGCCTCCGCCGCTGCCGCCGTCGCCGTCGCCAGCCTGCTCCCTCTGCCACCGCCTCGACTGCCACCGCCGCGCGCGCCACCCCGGCGGCCGCCGCCTCCGCCGCCGCCGCCACCCCGGCGTCTCCCGCGCCGCCCCCAGCGCCCTCTCCTCCCGGCCCGGGCCGAGCTCCGCGAGCCGCGCCGCCGTCCTCGCCGCCGTCCGCCGGATCTCGATCGATCCGAAGGGTTGACTTTCTTCCCCCAAATCGTCTAAGTTTTTAATTTCGTGATGATTTGTTGCATTTTCATCGTGCCATAACTTTGCATCCGTAGTCTGCGTTCGCGTGCGTGTAATATGTCAAAATGTTCGATCAAAGAGTAGATCATTTCATCTCATTGCATCATTTTCATTTGAGCTCATCTTGATGCCCGAAATGCTGTTAGAAGAGGGCTATGTGATGTTAGTTTCTTTCTTAATGTAACTTGCACTTTTGTTATTTTTGCTATGATTGATGTGTGCATCCTATGATCTTGAGTCCTACATGTGTTTTGTAATATGCCATGCCATCTTTCCAGGGTGTATGCCATGTATTTTTTGATCTATGTGGTGACTAGCACAAGCATGCAAACTAGGCTTCTGATGTTGTTGATTTCAGCCCTGCTTTTCTTGATATTTTGATGCCATGTTAACTTGATGCTACCGAGAGATCCATGCATATTTTGAGATACTTCAGTAAGGATGTTTTGAACATATGGTTATGCTCTATCCATCCATGCCTTGTTTGCAATTATGGAGTACCATAGCTTGAGTCAATCGAGCTCTACTTTTGCTATAAAATGTTTCCTGGCAGATTGTTTACATGTTATTCAATTTTGCCAAGGTTGTTGTGGTTGATCCGTGTATGCTATGATGTTATTCTTGCCAAGTATGTCTTCTACGCCATGTCTTCTTGATGTATGTATGCTTAGTTTATCATGAAAGGCTTTGTAGTGAGTGCTTTGAGCTCTTAAACATGCCTACTTGTTATCTGTTTTTGACATGCCCTGTTGTTGAATCTGTGAACGAAACTTGCTATATTGACATGGGTGTTACTATATTTTCTGATCCTTTTTGGCTCATGGTCAGTTAGGAACTTTTGTTCTATGCTTTGAGTAGATTCATGCCATGCCATGTTTTTGCTATTATAAGTTCCTGTAGCATGTATTTTTCTTGCTCTGAACATTGCTACCTGATGCTGTTTTTGCCATGTTCAGTAATTTCACCAAGTCTGTGAAGCTGATATGTTTTGCACTTTTGCCATGCTTGTTTGAACCTGTTATGATGTGATTTAGCCGTAGCTCAGTGTTCATCTTTTGTCAAGCATCTTGAGTAGATCACTGCCATATACTTTGTTGGTACGTTTGGGTGCAGTAGCTTAATTTCTTGTTGCTTGCTAAGTGGTATCATGCTGTTAATGGCAGATTTGTGCCATTCTTGTTTTGCTTGTCATTTGCAAACCGTGCATCCGATTCCGGTGATCTTTATATCGATTTCAACCAAAATCATCTCATCTTTCCAGCGGCATACTTGGTTTGCCAAGTTGATGCCTGGTTCATCATTTTCCTTCCGGAGCGCGCATACGCATTGCATATCACATCTCGCATATCATGTCATGTTTTGCATCATGTTGCTTGTGCATTGCACCGTGATTTATTGTGGTTCCTTTGTTTGTGTTCTTGCTTTGGGTAGAGCCGGGAGACGAGTACGTGAACGAGGAACCTGTTGAGAACGCTTACGAGGATCAAGCTTTCGACAACTCTGAGAACATTGCAGGCAAGATGACCATACCCTCGAAATCACTTCTATCTTTGCTATGCTAGATGCTCGCTCTTTTGCTATGCCTATGCTGCGATGCCTATCACTTGCTATATCATGCCACCCATATTGCCATGTCAGCCCCTAACCATCCTTTCCTAGCAAACCGTTGATTGGCTATGTTACCTCTTTGCTCGCCCTCTTATAGCGTTGCTAGTTGCGGTGAAGATGAAGTTTGTTCCTTGTTGAACATGGAGATGTTGTTCCTTATTGGAACATGTTTACTTGTTGGGGATATCACAATATATCTGCTATAATTAATGCATCTATATACTTGGTAAAGGGTGGAAGGCTCGGCCTTATGCCTGGTGTTTTGTTCCACTCTTGCCACCCTAGTTTCCGTCATACCGGTGTTATGTTCCTTGATTTCGCGTTCCTTACACGGTTGGGTGATTTATGGGACCCCCTTGACAGTTCGCTTTGAATAAGACTCCTCCAGCAAGGCCCAACTTTGGTTTTACCATTTGCCACCTAAGCCTTTTTCCCCCGGGTTTTCGCGAGCCCGAGGGTCATCTTTATTTTAACCCCCCCCCCCGACCAGTGCTCCTTCGAGTGCTGGCCCAAACTAGAGTGCTTTTAGCCCCTCAAGGAAACTTGAGGTCTGGTTTTAGTTGTACGGACTGCTCATCCGGTGTGCCCTGAGAACGAGATATGTGCAGCTCCTATCGGGATTTGTCGGCACATTCGGGCGGCTTTGCTGGTCTTGTTTTATTGCTGTCGAAATGTCTTGTAGTCCGGATTCCGAGATTGATCGGGTCTTCCCGGTAGAAGGAATATCCTTCGTTGACCGTGAGAGCTTATAATGGGCTAAGTTGGGACACCCCTGCAGGGTATTATCTTTCGAAAGCCGTGCCCGCGGTTATGAGGCAGATGGGAATTTGTTAATGTCCGTTGTAGAAAACCGAAGTTGACCTTAATTAAAATACACATCAACAAGCGTGTGTAACCGTGATGGTCTCTTCTCGGCGGAGTCCGGGAAGTGAACACGTGTTGGAGTTATGTTTGACGTAAGTAGTTCAGATCACTTCTTGATCGCTACTAGCTTCACGACCGCTCCTTGCTTCTCTTCTCGCTCTCTTTTGTAATGTAGCCACCATATATGCTAGTCGCTAGCTGCAGCTCCACCTTACAAATCTGTCCTTCCTATAAGCTTAAATAGTCTTGATCTCATGGTGTGAGATTGCTGAGTCCCGTGACTCACAGATTCTACCAAAACAGTTGCAGGTGCCGACGATGCGGCAGGTGACGAACCGAGCTCAAGTGGGAGTTCGATGAGGAACGTGGTCGTTACTATGTGTCTTTTCCTCGATGATCAGTAGTGGAGCCAGTTGGGACGATCGGGATCTGTGTAGCATTTGGGGTATCTTCTTTATTTTGGTTCCGTAGTCGGACCTTGAGTGTAATCTGAATGATGGATGTTTATTTATGTATTGTGTGAAGTGGCGACTGTAAGCCAACTATGTACCTCTTTCCCTTATGTATTACATGGGTTGTGTGAAGATTACCTCACTTGCGACATTGCTTTCAATGCGGTTATGCCTCTAAGTCATGCTTTGACACGTGGGAGATATAGCCGCATCGAGGGTGTTACAGTTGGCCAGTCTGCTCTTGGACGAGTCGAAGGACGAGGTCTCCCTCTCGGAAAGCGAGGGGCTTGATCTTCTTGTTGTGGTAATGCCTCAGGCCTTGCTGGTAGATGGTTGAGCGACTGAGCGCTAGGAGACGTGCTTCTTGGAGCAGGTCGACGACGTCTTCGTGGGCTTCTTTTGCTTCGGCTTCTGTGTACATTGTGACGCGCGGTGAGTCGAACTCGACGTTGGCTGGGATGATGACTTCTGTTTCGTAGATGAGGAAGAATGGGGTGAACCCGGTCGACCTGTTTGGCGTGGTGCGGAGACTCTAGAGGACGTCCGTCAACTCGTCAAGCCAGCTGCCGAGTGACCGGACAAGTGGCTCGATGAATCGCGGCTTGATGGCGGACAAGATGAGACTGTTGGCTCGCTCGACCTGGCCATTGGACTGTGGGTGTGCCACGGAAACCAGGTCGAGGCGGATGCCGGAGACGGAGCAGTACTGCGCGAGCGCGCCCTTGGCGAAGTTGGTGCTGTTGTCCATGATGATGTTGTTTGGCATGCCGTAGCGCACCGCGATGTCCTTGATAAATCGGACGGCCGTCGGGCTGTCCAGCTTCTTGATTGGCCTTGCCTTGATCCACTTGGTGAACTTGTCCCCTGCCATCAGCAGATGCGTCATGCTACCTCGAGCGGTCTTGAAAGGACCCACAATGTCGAGTCCCTAGACCGTGAATGGCCAGGCGATCGGGATGGTCCGGAGTGCCAACGCCGGCTGGTGACTGCGCTTGCTGAAGCGTTGGCATCCTTCACACTTAAGGACGAGCGAATCTGCGTCTTCGAGGGCCGTGGGCCAGTTGAAACCATGGCGGAAAGCCTTGGCCACCAGGGACCGCGAGGTAGCGTGGTGCCCGCACTCACCCTGGTGTATGTCGAGGAGGATCTAGATGCCCTTGTCCTACTCGACGCAGCGTTGGAACACGCCGGTAGAGCTGTGTTTGACGAGCTCGTTGTTGATGATGCTGTAGGCGCACGCCCGGCGCTGCACTTGCCGGGCTTCGGTCTCGTCCATGGGAAGGGCCCTATTTTCCAGGAACTCCGAGATGGGCAGGGCCCAGTATGGTGCCGCGACCCCAGCGAGGACGGCCATCACGACGGGTTCCGGGGTGGCAACCCCCTAGCCGGGTTCAGTGGCCCCAGGGCCGGGTTGAGGTGTGGTCGGGCTGGCTCGAGCAGTCCCCGGGCCAGGTTGAGGCACGGCCGGGTCGGTTGGAGCAGTCCCCGGGCCGGGTTGAGGCGCGGCCGGGTCGGTCGGAGCAGTCCCTGGGCCGGGTTGAGGCGCGGCCGGGTCGGTTGGGACGTGGATGGACTCGGAGTCCGGGGACGGCTTGATGGACGGCTTGTGCAGATGCTCGAGGGAGATGCCGGACGGGACAAACTGCCGGGACGAGGCGATTTTGGCGAGTGTGTCGGCCGCTTCATTCTCTGCACGCGGGAGATGCCGGACGGGACAGACTGCCGGGACGAGGCGATTTTGGCGAGTGTGTCGGCCGCTTCATTCTCTGCACGCGGGACATTGAGGAACTCTTAGCCCACGAAGAATCCGGACAACTTCTGGACGAGGAAGCGGCAGCTCGCCATGTTGGAGTCGTGGGCGTCCCACTCACCGGAGCTCTGCTGCACCACTAGGTCTGAATCGTCGTAGCATAGGATGCGCCGGATGCCGAGTTCCTTGGCAAGCCGGAGGCCGTGCACAAGGGCTTCGTACTCGACGACGTTGTTGGAGGCGGCGAAGTGGATCTCCAGCGCGTATTTGAGCCGGTCGCCCTTGGGGGAGGACAGCATGATGGCGGCCCCCAGGCCGAGTCGCATCTTCGAGCCGTCGAAGTGCATGCGCCAGTGCGTCGAGTCTAGCGGCAGCGGAAGGTACTGGGTCTCGGTCTAGTCGATGAGGAAGTCGGCCAGGGGCCTGAGACTTGATCGTGGTGCGGGGCTCGTAGAGGATGGTGTGACCGGCTAGCTCCAGCGCCCACTTGGCTATCCGGCCAGAGGCATCCCGGCACCCGATGATCTCGCCGAGAGGAGCTATGCTGACCACGGTGATGACATGCTCTTGGAAGTACTGCTTCAGCTTTTTGGCGGTGAAGTACACGCCGTAACACATTTTTTGGTAGTGTGGGTAATTCTGCTTCGAGGCAGACAGCACCTCGCTCAGGTAGTAGACGGGACACTGGACAGCTTTGACCTTATCCTCCTCTGGTCGCTCGACCACCATCACCGTGCTGACCGTCCGTGAGGTTACGGCGATATAGAGCAACAGCGGCTCCTTCTCGGCCGGTGCAGCCAGGACTGGTGCGGTGGAGAGCATGCGCTTGAGATCCCGGAAAGCTTCGTCCGCCTGGTCGTTCCACTCGAACGGCGTTGTCTTCTTCATTAGCTGATATAGGGGCAAGGCCCTCTTGCCCAGCCGGCTAAGAAACCGGATGACCGAGGCTAAGCAGCCGGTGAACTTCTAGACGTCGCGCAGCCGAGCCGGCTTGCGCATGCGCTCGATGCCCTTGATCTTCTCTGGGTTTGCCTCAATGCCACGCTCTGAGACGAGGAAGCTGAGTAGCTTTTCGGTCGGGACGCCGAAAACACATTTCTCCGGTTGAGCTTGACCTTGTACTCGCGTAGATTGGCGAAGGTTTCCTTTAGATCGTCAAGGAGTGTGAGGTGCTGCTTGGTCTTCACCATGATGTCGTCCACATAGACGTGGATGTTGCGGCCGAGTTGCGGCAGCAAGCATTTCTGCATGCAGCGCTGGAAAGTGGCGTAGGCGTTCTTCAAGCCGAACGACATGGTGATGTAGCAATATGCCCCGAAGGGCATGATGAAGGACGTCTTCAAGGCATCAGCCGGGTCCAGTTTGATCTGATGATAGCCGGAGTAAGCATCCATAAAGGATAGGAGCTCGCACCCGGCCGTGGAGTCAATGACTTGGTCAATCCGTGGGAGGGCGAACGGGTCTTTGTGGCAGGCCTTGTTCAGGCTGGTGTAGTCTATGCACATGCGCCAGGTCTTGTTCTTCTTCAGGACGAGGACTGGGTTGGCCAGCCACTCGGGGTGAAACACTTCCATGATGAAGCCGGCCGCCAAGAGCTTGGCGACCTCTTCACCGATGGTCCTTCTCTTTTCTTCGGAAAAACGTCGTAGGGGTTGGCGGACAGGCTTGGCATCCTTGGGAACGTGGAGTTTGTGCTCGGTGTACTTCCTCGGGTTGCCCGACATGTCCTTGGGGGTCCATGCAAAGATATCCCGATTCTCACAGAGGAAGTCGACGAGCTCGCCTTCCTATTTGCTATCGAGGCAGGTGCCTACGACAACGTACTTGCTGCAGCCGGGGTCTTCCGGGTTCAGCTTCACCTTCTTGGTCTCCTTGGAGGGCTTGAACGTGGCCTCGTCGGCTGGCTCCTCGGCCGGGATCTTGGCGGCCGATGCTTCTTGGGCCAGGGCGACGATCCGGTCGAGCTGGCGCCGCTCCTCGGCTGCGACCAGTGACTTGGCCAGCTAGGTGCTGTCTCGGGCGTAGTCCAGGGACTTGCGGTAGTAGCCGGTGATGGTGATGAGGCCCTTCGGACCCGGCAGCTTCATCTTCAGGTAGGCGTAGTGGGGGACTGCCATGAACTTGGCAAGCGCGGGCCGGCCCAGCAGTGCGTGGTACGCGCTAGACAGGTCCACCACCTCAAACCAGATCGGCTCACATCGGAAGTGGCTACTGTCGCCGAACAGGACGTCAAGGCGGATCCGGCCGATCAGAGAGCAGGACAGGCTGGGAACGATGCCGTGGAAGACCGTCCGGGTCGGCTCCATGTCCTTGGCCTCGAGGCCGAGCTTGGTCATGGTGTCGCGGTAGAGGATTTTGATGTTGCTGCCGCCTCAACGAGAACCCGGGAGAATTTGCATGTGCGCCAGGGTGCGACGATGGTGGGGTCAATGACGAGGGCGTAACCACTGGGTTCGGCATGACGGTGGGGTGGTCCTCCCGTGTCCAGGGGACCGGGCGCTCTGACCAATGCATGTACTCCGTCTTGGCCGGGACGACGGTGTTCACCTCCTGCCGGAGGAGGCGCTCGCTGCACTTGTCGTCGCCGAGGCTGGTGAAGACGACGTAAGTCGTGTTCTAGGTCGGGTAGGGGTCATCATGCATCGGGCCACCGGCTGGAGGCGGCGGGGGCGGAGGCGGCTGCCCTGCTCCCGGAGCCGGAGCGGGAGGCGGCGAGATGTCGCCCCTCGCGATGCGCTTGGTGATGGCGCACTGTCGCAGCCTGTGCGTGGATGGCCTCGCGCCGCTTTGGTGCTT
Source organism: Aegilops longissima (assembly GCA_021605205.1). Lineage (NCBI taxonomy): Eukaryota > Viridiplantae > Streptophyta > Magnoliopsida > Poales > Poaceae > Aegilops > Aegilops longissima. The sequence goes on from CM038682.1 coordinate 717,088,869, forward strand.
GCAGGGAGCGTTGAGCATCTCCACGAAGCTCATGGTAGGCTGCCATGCCATTTTTCCAGTGTTCCGGCGCTTGGTGGCCGGCTCGGCCGCGGGTGCCTACTCGGCTGCCGCGACGAGCTGGTTGTCGTAGCGCTGAGCCGGTTGATCGGCCTTGTGCTTGTTGTTCTGCTGGTTGTGCTGCTGCCGGCTTCCCTCACCGGCCGGCTTCGGAGGCGGCACCGGCTTGGCCTTGCCCGCTTCTTCCAGTGCCACCTGGATCTTCATGGCGGAGTCAGCGTTGGCGTACTTGTCCGCCGTCACCATGAGCGCGGCCATGGTGGCCGGCTCGGAGCGCAAGAGCTTGTGCTTGAGGAGGGTGCCGTCTCAGCACCCGTTGACGAATTACTGGATGGCTTGGACTTCATGGACGCCCTCGCAGCTGTTCCGGAGCTAGGTCCAGTGGGCGAGGTACTCGCGGCCAATTTCGGCCGGCCCCTGCACGCACATGGCGAGCTGACTGGGGCGGTCGGGTCGCTTGTAGGTGCCGGTGAAGTTGCGCACAAAGCCCTGCTCGAAGTCGACCCACGTGTTAATGCTGCCGGCCGGCATGCTGTTCAACCAGGTGCGGGCCGACCCCTGGAGCATGAGAGGCGCGTAACATACGGCGAGGCGGCGGTTACCGCCAGCGATGCCGATGGCGGTGGTGTAGTCGGTGAGCCAGTCCTCTGGCTTCACGGTTCTGTTGTACTTGGGGGTGTCGCGGGGGAGCGTCAACCCTTTGGTGAAGGGCTCACCCCGGATACATGGCCCGAAGCACGCCGGTCTCCTCCAGCTCCTGGGAGAGGGCGAGTCGGTCGAGGCGGTGGCGAGCGTTGGTGTCGTCGATGGCGCTGGGCCGGGCCGATCCATGATCGCAGCGAGGGGGGTCGCCATGCGGACGTCGTCTGGTTGGAGCAAGGGATCGAGGCGGCGCCGGACCTGTGAGGTCGGCTCGGCCGCCAATCCGCCAGCAGCCGTTGGGGCGATGTAGCATCGGGCCCGGGTGCGGCCGGAGTGCACCTCGCCGGGTGGTGAAGACACCGTATCCTGGTTGTCGCCCGGCTCGGCGACTCGGACGGAGCCAGATCCGGCCGGCTTGGCGAGCTGGTTGAGGCGATCCTGCTGCGCGTTGGCCGCGACGAGGAGGTCGTTCACCCTCTTGAGGCGATCCTGCAGCTCCTCGCCCGCGAACTGATCTAGGCCGATCGCGGCCACCTGGGCAGCGCACATGTTCTTCACGGGAGTATCATAGACGGGAGGGAGGGCGCCGAAGGCGCGCCCGATCGCACCACCCCCAGCTCACACGTCGGCAACCCGGCTGGGCTCAGGCGCGGCAGGCGTGAAACCGTAGGCGGCGTCATGCTCCAGCTGGGCAGAGTTGAGGAGGCGCGGCGTGGCGGCGAGCGTCTCGGTGAGGTCAGCCAGGCGCTGGCGGTCTCGTCGAGGCAAGTCCAGGCCTCGGCGATGTCGGAGGTGTCGACGTCGGTGCCGATGGGGATGCGGATGCTCTGCATCATGGAGCGCAGCGGTTGGATGGGCTGGACCGTTCTGCCGCGGCCTTGGCCTCGGCGGCCTACCTCGCCGCGCTGAACGAAGAAGAGCCGCCGGTGTCGGTGCGAAAACCTCCACGCAGAGGTCCATCACTCCGGCAGGAGCTCCGTCGTTGATGGAGAGAGGGGAGTCAGAAAAGCTAAGTACCTCGTGGGGGTACTCGTCGTCCGTAGGCGCGTCGGAGATGCGCAGCGTGGCGAAGGAGGCGGTGAGCGCGTCGATGATGTCGTCCGCCAGTGCGACGGGCTCGTCGGAGTCGGAGAAAATCCCCGTCTGAAGCATGCTCCCGGCCAGGACCTCGACCTGCCCCATGGTGGGCGCCAACTGTCGTGGTGGGCGCACGGCAGATGCCAAGGGATGGCTGAAGATAGGAGGAGGCTCGAGGGCACTGGGGGGGCTCCAGAGGCGAGGTCGTCATGAGCAAGCGCGAGACGCAAGACATACCCAGTTCAGGGCTCTTCGGAGAGAAAACACCCCTAGTCCTGCCGAGTGTGGTTTATACGTAACAGTACAGAGTTGCTCCTAGAGCTGTATGGAGGAAGAAGGAGATCGGGCCAAGGCTTAGGCTGCTCCCTCTCCTCGGGTGTTGCTTGTTGGGTGTGTGATGAGTGAGTTGCCTGTGCGAATGAAAGAGTTGCCCGTATGCATGAGGGCTCCTGGGGGTTTTATAGGTCAACCCCCCAGGGGTACAACGGTAATGTTACAAGGACATAGGGTCGGGTCGTCAGTGTCCAGGGAACCCGGCGCTGGGACCCGCCAGGTTCTCCGGGCGTGGGCCCCATGTGCCTGGCGGTACTGTGTGCCATCTTGTCGATCGTCAGGGTGTGGCCGAGTCGAGTCGATCCACAGTGGTGCATCGTCAGGTCACCGCTTGCTGGCGTCATGGGTGACGTCTGGGGCACTTTTGCCACGCCAGCCCTGGTCAGCAGGTAGGTGGGGGCACTGTTGCCCCGTCCGGCTGACCAGAGGCATGGGTGGGGCACTGTGGCTTTGGTCATCAGTTGGTGGAGACTCGTCCCAATGTATGGCCGGGATGGGATGGGCGCTGACCCTCAGCCGGGTTTGGATAGCACGCCAGGTGCGGTGCTGGCTTGCTAGAGAAGTCTTGAGCTTGGTTGTTGGGGTCGAGTCGAGGAGTCCGGCTGGGTTGCTGATCCTGCCGGGCCGCGATGCCTGGCCAGGTCGAGCAACCCGGCCAAGGGCGAGCCGGATAGAGGGGCGGTGCTGGCCCCGTTGTTTTTGAAAAGGATCCGGGTTCTGTTACCTGCCTGGGGTTCATCCCCCCAACAGCCCTGGTGCTAGATGCCACCTTTGCAACAGAGAGGCGAGCTGCTGGCTTCTCCCGAATCCTGATAGACGGCGGTAGCAGCATCAACATCCTGTACCGCGATACCATGGAGAAGTTGTGCATCAATGAGAAACAGCTCTAGCCCAGTCGGACTGTCTTCCATGGCATTGTACCTGGCCTTTGCTGCTCCCCAATCGGCAAGATCAAGATAGATGTCCTCTTCTGAGACAAGGATCACTTCCGCCGAGAGCCAATCTAGTTCGAGGTGGTTGATCTGGAAAGCCCGTACCATGCGCTCCTTGGTCGGCCTGCCCTAGCCAAGTTCATGGCGGTGCCACACTACGCCTACCTCAAGATGAAGATGCCGAGTACCAAGGGCATTATCACCATAGCCGGCAACTACCAAACATCGGCCGCCTGTGCTGCTGCCAGCAGTCGGCTGGCCAAGTCCCTTGTGATTGCTGCCGAGATCGGCTCCTTGACCGGGTTGTGGCCATGGCCGGCAAGCAGCCGGACCTGTCGCCGGACCACAAGGAGTCGGAAGCTCAGCGCTCCTTCCAATCGTCATAAGAAACCAAGACGATTCCCTTGGACCCGAACCACCCGGAGAGGTTTGCTGTCATAGGGGCCCACCTTGACAGCAAATAGGAAAGCGAGCTCGTCGATTTCCTCCATGAGAATCGGGACATCTTCGCATGGTCTCCCAAAGACATGCCTGGTGTTCCGACGGATTTTGCCGAGCACAAGCTACATGTCAGGTCAGATGCCAAAGCAGTCAAGCAACCCCTCCGCCGCCTGTCAAAGAGAAGAGAAGAATTGTTGGTGAAGAGATAGCCTGGCTTCTAGCAACCGGCTTTATCATGGAAGTATTTTTTTCCAGAGTGGCTTGACAACCCAGTCCTTGTACTGAAGAAGAAGAACAAGTGGCACATGTGCATTGATTACACCAGCCTCAACAAAGCCTTCCCCAAAGATCCGTTCTCTTTGCCCCAGATAGATCAAGTGATAGACTCCACAGCTGGATGCGAGCTGCTGTCTTTCCTTGATGCCTACTCCAGCTACCAACAGATGAAGCTGAACCCGGCCGATCGGCTGAAGACCGCCTTCATCACACCATTCGGAGCCTTCTGCTACCTGACCATGACATTTGGCTTGAGAAATGTCGGTGCCACTTTTCAGGTTGCATGCAGAAGTGCCTCCTCAAGCAACTCGGCAGAAATGCCCACCTCTATGTAGACGATATTGTGGTGAAGACGGAGAAGCGCAGCACCCTCCTAGAAGATCTCAAGGAGATTTTTGATAATCTGCGCCGTTTTCAAATCAAGCTCAACCCAGAGAAGTGTGTCTTCTGAGTCCCAGTCGGCCAGCTCCTTGGTTTCCTTGTCCCAGAACGCGGCATCGAGTGCAACCCTGTCAGGATCAAAGCCATCGAGCGGATCGAGAGACCTGCCCAACTACGAGACGTCCAGAAGTTCACCGGGTGCTTGGCATCCCAACTACGAGACGTCCAGAAGTTCACCGGGTGCTTGGCATCCATCAACCGCTTCATCAGTCGGTTGGGCGAGAAGGCTCTTCCCCTATACTATTTGATGAAGAAAACCACTCACTTCGAGTGGAACGACAACGCGGACGAGGCCTTCCTCCAGCTCAAGAAAATGCTGACCATGCCGCCTATCTTGGCAGCTCCGGCTGCTAAGGAGCCCATGCTCCTCTACATCACCGCCACTAGCCGGGTGGTCAGCACTTCAATTGTGGTAGAGCGCCCAGAAGACGGCAAAGCACAGCCGTTCCAAAGGCCCGTGTACTACTTGAGTGAGGTGTTGTCGGCCTCGAAGCAGAACTACCCCCAGTACTAGAAGATGTGCTATGGCGTGTACTTTGCCACCAAGAAGCTCAAGCAGTACTTTCAAGAGCATTCCATCACGGTTGTCTGCACTGCCCCACTTGCCGAGATCATAGGCAACAGAGATGCATCACGCCGGGTGGCCAAGTGGGCCACCGAGCTGGCTCCCCACACCATTCTCTACCAGCCCCACACCGCCATCAAGTCCCAAGCGCTGGCCGACTTCCTCGTCGACTGGGCCGAGACCAAGTACTTGCCACCAGCGCCGGACTCCACTCATTGGCGGATGCACTTTGATGGCTCGAAGATGCAGACCGGTCTGGGAGCCGGCATCATCCTCACCTCTCCCAAAGGCGACAAGCTCAGATACACGTTGCAAATTCACTTTGCCGCCTCCAACAATGTGGCCGAGTACGAAGCGCTCGTACATGGACTCTGACTGGCCAAGGACATTGGCATCCACCGGATTCTGTGCTACGGTAACTCAGACTTGGTGGTCTAGCAGTCATCTCGCGATTGGGACGGCAAGGATGCAAATAGGGCAAGCTACCGCTTCCTCGTCCAGCAGATCAGTGGATATTTTGACGGGTGCAGTTTCCTTCACGTGCCACGGGCCGACAACGAGCAAGCAGACGCCCTAGCACGGATTCGCTCCACCCAACAAGCCATACCAGCCGGCGTCTCCCTTCGGTACCTCCGCAAGCCGTCTATCAAGCCTTTGCCGGAATCAGAGTCTATCTTCATGCCGGCTGCCCCCGGAACAGTCGGATCCGGCTTGGGGACCGAAGCAGTCGGCCCGGGGACTTCGGCAGGCGGCTCGAGGACTGCGGCAGTCGCACCCGGCCTGGGGACTTCAGAACCCGGTCTGGGGGCTGCAGCAGCCGGCCCGGGGACTTTGGCAGGAGGCTCGGGGGCTGAAGCAGTCGCACCCGGCCTAGGGACTCCAGAACCCGGGCTGGGGGCTGCAGCAGCCGGCCCTGGGACTTCAACAACACAGCAAGCGGCGGCCGACTCCACCCCGCCGCCTCCCAAACCAACTGCCCTAGTACCAATGGTCGTGATGACAGTGGTGAAAGCACCATCATGGGTGCAGCCCATCCTCAACTTCCTGGTGAACAGAGAGCTCCCAGCTGACAAGATCTTGGCCCGAAAGGTGCAACGTCGGGCAGCAGCATACACCATTGTAAACAGAGAGCTTGTTAGGCACAACATCACTGGTGTTTTCCAGCGCTGCGTAGAGCCAGAGAAGGGCAAAGCAATCCTCAGAGACATCCACCATGCGGCCTCCAGATCCCTTGCCGCCAAAGCTTTCCGCCACCGTTTCTTCTGACCGACTGCTTTGGACGACGCCAAGGACTTGGTCACTGCCGTCTGGGGGCTGGATATGGTGGGCCCATTCAAGACAGCACGCGGCGGCATGACCCACCTGCTTGTCGCCGTTGATAAATTCACCAAGTGGATTGAAGCAAAGCCAATCAAGAAGCTGAATGGTCTGACTGATGTGACATTCATCGCAGATATCACCGTCCGGTACGGCGTACCGCACAGCATCATCACCGAAAATGGCACAAACTTTGCCAAACGCACCTTGGCCCGTTTCTGCGCGACGCAGGGCATCCGACTGGACTTAGCGTATGTTGCCCATCCGCAGTCAATCGGCCAAGTCGAGCGAGCAAACGGCCTCATCTTATCCGGCATCAAGCCCCGACTGGTCAAGCCTCTGGAGCGCTCGGCCGGTTGTTGGATCGTTGAGTTGTTGGTCGTCCTCTGGAGTCTACGCACCACACAGAACGAATCAACCGGCTTCACGCCCTTCTTCCTCGTGTACGGGGCTGAGGCCATTATCCCAACTGACATAGAGTTTGACTCGCCTCGTGTCACCATGTACACAGAGGCGGAGGGGAAGGAAGCACGAGAAGACGGCGTCGATCTGCTGGAAGAGGGCCGGCTGTTGGCACTCAGCCGATCCGCCATCTACCAGTAGAGCCTGCACCGCTACCATAGTCGGAAGGTCAAGCCAAGATCCTTCCAAGAGGGGGACCTTGTGCTCCGGCTGATCCAACGAACAGCCGGCGAGCACAAGCTCTCGGCCCCTTGGGAAGGACCCTTCATCATCAGCAAAGCCTTGGGCAACGACACCTACAACCTGATCGACGCACAGAAGCCCAGGGCACGCAAGAGGAACGATTCCGGAAAGGAAACAAAGCGCCCATGGAACGCAAATCTCCTCCGAAGATTTTACAGTTAATGCAGTATGTACCACGCTACCTTTTGTATTAAGGGCAAAGACATCGAGTCCCTCGAGGAGCACTCGGGGGCTACCCTTTTTATCTATATGATAAGTTTTATGCCTGTGAATGTGTTATTTCATTCCTCCGCCCGGCACCGGGTCCAACCAGTCGGCCCGGGGGCTTACCGCCTTGTCCTATGTTGATGCCACCTGCAGTCAGACAAGTAGTGTGCCGGCATCTAAGCCCTCTCTTGCTTTAAGCCATAGCTCGTAGAGCGACTGTCTGGATGGCAAGAGCTAAAGGCAGGAATGGTGCCCACATGAAAAATGGCTAAGGAAGGAAGCATCCACATAGGCCAAGCCGGCTCCTCGCCTCATTGTCCGACTGCTGAGCAGCCGGCCAGCCGGTTTCTCACTTGAGTTGCTACGTTTTAAGCGGCCAAAGTACTTACCTTCCTAAATGGCCAAGTACCTGACCCAGCCACAGACCGCAGAGCGGCTGTCCGGCTGGCAGGGCCGCAGCGAAGGAAAGGCGGCAAAGGAAAAAGCCAAAACAGAGCAGAAAAGCAAGACTAAGTCAGAACCCGGCAGAGCACGGCTTGTGCGGATAAAGTTATTTTACATAGCAAGGGCTCATAGCCAGCATTCGACAGAGTTTGAATACACCCCCAGCGGGTGGAATTGCGTGAATTTAACAAACTTGTTCAAAAGATTACAAGAACAGGACAACATAAGGTAAAGTGGCCGCCTAGGCCAGAGGAGCAGTAGCGGATCCGACAGGCCAGCAGAGGTTGCGGCGTCGGATGGTGGAGCGGCCGGCTAGTTGGTCTCGGCTTGGTCGGTGTCAGCAGCAGGCGGCTCACTGAAGCCAGCCATCTGCTCCGTCCTCCGGCGCGGCGTCTCGGTCGACCTCGTCCCATTCGTCCTCGCCCTCGTCACTGGAAGCGATCTCCTCCGCCGTATCCTCCCCGTCCTCTGGGTTCAGCCGGAACCAGTTGGGCGGCACCTCGGCGCCCTCCTCGTCTAGTTCGGGGATGAAGACATCGGTGTTGGCATACTCGATGAGCGCTGCCGAGCGCTGAGAGAGCGCGCGGTCCACAGCCGCCAGCTCCGGCCCGGCCTCCTGCCAGAAGGTGGCTAGCTAGGCCAGGTTCAGCCCAGGATACTGATACGTCTCTATCGTATCTATAATTTATTATTGTTTCATGCCAATATTATACAACTGTCACATACTTTTGGCAACATTTTATATGATTTATTTGGACTAAACCTATTGATCCAGTGCCCAGTGCCAGTTCCTGTTTGTTGCATGTTTTCATTTCACAGAAAATCCATATCAAACAAAGTCCAAACGCAATAAAAATATACGGAGAACTATTTTGGAACATTCATGATTTTTGGGAGGTGGAATTAACGCAAACGGGGGCCACAGAGCCCACAACCCACCAGGGTGCGCCAGCCACCCCCTGGCGCGCCCAGGTGTCTTGTGCCCTCCTCGAAGTTAGTTGGGGCCCTTCTTCGGGTGCAAGAAAGATAATTTATGGAAAAAATCATGTAAAAATTTCAGCACAATTGGAGTTATGGATCTCCGTGAATTTAAGAAACAGTGAAGGGCCAGATCTGGGGAACGCGATACATAAGAGAACAGAGAGGGAGATCCAATCTGGAAGGGGCTCCCGCCCCTCCGCCGCCATGGAGATCATGGACCAGAGGGGGAACGCTCCTCCCATCTAGGGGGAGGCCAATGAAGAAGAAGAAAGGGGCTCTCTCCCCCTCGCTTCTGGTGGCACCGGAGTGCCGCCGGGGCAACGATCGGGACGGCGATCTACATCAACAATCTTGCTACCGTCAACACCAACTTTCTCCCCCTCTATGCAGCGGTGTAAGACCTCTTCCCCCCGTTGTAATCTCTAGTTAAACATGGTGCTCAACTCCATATATTATTTCCCAATTATCTATGGTTATCCTATGATGTTTGAGTAGATCCGTTTTGTCCTATGGGTTAATCGTGATCTTGGTTGGTATGTGTATATTTTATTTATGGTTTTGTCCTACGGTGCCCTCCGTATCATGCAAACGTGAGGAGTCCCCTCTATAGGGTGTTGCAATATGTTCATTGTTTGCTTACGGTGGGTTGCGAGAGTGACAGAAACTTAAACCCGAGTAGGTGGGCATGATGTATGGGAGTAAAGAGGACTTGATACTTAATGCTATGGTTGGGTTTCACGACCTTAATGATCTTTAGTAGTTGCGGATGCTTGCTAGGGGTCCAATCATAAGTGCATATGATCCAAGTAGAGAAAGTATGTTAGCTCATGCCTCTCCCTCATATAAACTTACAAGAATGATTACCAGTACTTGTTATCGATTGCCTAGGGACAAATAACTTTCTTGTTGAGAAAAACTCTCTACTAAAACTTAGTTGTGTCTTTATCTAAACAGCCCCTATATTTTATTTGCATGCTCTTTATTATCTTGCAAAACTATCCTATCACACCTACAAAGTACTTCTAGTTTCATACTTGTTCTGGGTAAAGTGAACGTCAAGCGTGCGTAGAGTTGTATCAATGGTCGATAGAACTTGAGGGAATATTTGTTCTACCTTTAGCTCCTCATTGGGTTCGACACTCTTACTTATAGAAACAGGCTACAATTGACCCCCTATACTTGTGGGTTATCAAGACCTTTTTATGGTGCCGTTGCCGGGGAGCAATACCGTGGGGTGAATATTCTCGTGTGTGTGCTTGTTTGCTTTATCACTAAGTAACTTTTATTTTGTGCTCTTGTTTTCTATCTTTAGATATGGGTAGGAAACGCAAATTACCAAAAAAAAGTGTTGTACCTACTAAACCAATGGTTGAAGAACCACCCAAAATCTATCATACTACTGAAGATTTCTACTTGGATCATCTTCGATCCATTTGTGCTCGTGCTAAAAACCCAACTAGCATAGTTGAGGGAAAATCATTAGATGAGCATGCTTGTTTTGTGCGACACCGCTTATCTGAAAAAGGGAAACTTTTACAGCATTAAATTAATACTATGCAATGTTATGCTTGGAATTTATGTGAATTGTATGATTTTACTTGTTGTTCTGAAGACCCTAAGAAACACCTTCCCTACCAATGTGAGTTTATTGATAATGAAATCGTATCTTCTTATGCCAAAGGTGGTTATAATTACTTTGATATTGAACAAATTGAAGAATTTGTTGCTTTTAAGGGTGCTTATGAAATTGCTACTTTGATTGAAAAGTATCATGCTACTCTTTACAAATCTGAAAATTTTGCCATACTTAAATATTGCTATGAAAATTATTCTTCTAATTCTTATATTAAACCATATATTGAGGACTTCTCCGCTGTCCAAGAAGAGACTAATATTTTGCAGGAGTCTATGGAAGAAGAAATTTATGAAACCGTGAGCTCATTAGATTAAAAAGATGATGAGGAGAGCGAAGAACAAACGGAGGTAGAGCGGATTAGCTACCCGTGCCCACCTTATAATGAGAGTAACTCTTCAAATCATACATTATTTAATGCCCCTTCATTCTTACCGAAGGATGAATACTATGATAATTGCTATGATCCCGTTGATTCGTTTGAAATATCCCTTTTTGATGATGGTTGCTATGCTTATGGCCATGATGCCAATTTTAATTATGCTTATGGAGATGAACTTGCTATAGTTCCTTATGTTAAGAATGACATTGTTGCTATTGCACCCACACATTATAGTCCTATTATCTTTTTGAATTCTCCCAACTACACTATATCGGAGAAGTTTGCTCTTGTTAAGGATTATATCGATGGGTTGCCTTTTACCATTACACATGATGATTTTGATGAATATAATATGCATGTGCTTGCTGCTCCTACTTGCAATTATTACTAGAGAGGAACTATATCCCCACCTCTCTATGTTTCCAACACGATAAAATTGCAAGAAACTGCTTATGCTATGTATTGGCCTTTACTTGATGTGCATGAATTGTTCTTGTATGACATGCCGATGCATAGGAAGAGAGTTACACTTCGTCATTACTTGATATATGTCACTTTGTGCTCACTACTAAATGCTAAATCATTGTTGATTCAAATTGGCTTTGATAAACCTTGGGATCCGGGTGGATCCATTACTTGAGCACTTTATGCCTAGCTTAATGGCTTTAAAGAAAGCGCTGTTAGGGAGACAACCCGGAAGTTTTAGAGAGTCATTTATTTCTGTTGAGTGCTTTTATAAAGTTTAAAAACAAAAAATATAGAGGGGAACTTAAAGCTTCACAAAAAGAAAAGTGAAAGTGAGATAGACGAGCACCGTGGAAGCGGGAGCATGCCTTGAACTTTGTTCATGCCCATGGAAACTTTGTGAATTTTGAATTATAGAAACTTTTGAACAAAAATAATTATCCCCTTGTACAATGCCATTGTATTATAAAAATAATGTGCCAAGATTTGCCTTTAGGATGATTGGATTGTTTGTTGGTTTGTGCGTTGCAAAACAGAAACTTTGGCTGTAGTGCGCGATTTTACATTTTTTTACTAGAATGTCAAATGTTTTTGAAACCTTTTGCAATGTCTTTCTATACAAATTTTTTATTTCATCCTAATTTTTTCAGAATTTTTAGAGTTACAGAAGTATGGTGGATGTTCGAATCTTTACAGACTATCCTGTTTTCACAGATTGCTGTTATAGCTTCATTATTTGCGTATGTTTGAATTCTTGTTGAAGCCTCCTTGATTTGGGGCCATAGAATTGTGATAGAATACAGTGGTAATGTTTGTTTATAATTATACAATAATGTTATAGTAGTACATGATGGGATTTGACTGCCATATTCACTTACCCCGCCACAAAAAGTTTTTGTTGAGTTTTGTGTGGATGAAGTGATCAAAAGTCGAGGAGGTCCCGATATGTGGAGAAGGAGGAGAGGAAAGATCTCAAGCTTGGGGATTCCCAAGGCACCCCAAGTAAATATTCAAGGAGACTCAAGCGTCTAATCTTGGGGATGCCCGGAAGGCATCCCATCTTTCTTCAACAAGTATCGGTATGTTTTCGGTTTCATTTCGTTCATGTGATATTTGCAAATCTCGGAGCGTCTTTTGAATTTAGTTTTCATTTTTCTTTTATGCACCATGCAGGTATGAGATATTCCATGGTTTATTTGTAGAATGCTCACTGCACTTCACTTATATGTTTTGAGTATGGCCTTATAGAATGCTTCATGTGCTTCACTTATATCATTTGAAGTTTGGATTGCATGTTTCTCTTCACATAGAAAACCGTTGTTTGAAGAATGCTCTTTTGCTTCACTTATATTTATTAGAGAATGGTCTTTTGTAGAAGGAACTAAACCCTCGTGCTTCACTTATATCTATTTAGAGAGTCGAAAGGAATTGGTTAATTGCATGGTTAGTCATAAAATCCTACATAAAACTTATGGATCACTGAATATGATATGTTTGATTCCTTTCAATAGTTTTGCGATATAGAGATGGAATATGTGGGAGGTACTAGTAAACGGTTGTGGTTAGTAAGAATATTGGTGTTAAGGTTTCTGATTCCCGAAGCATGCACGTATAGTCTCTCGTTATGCTATGATGTTGGAGCATGATTTGTTATTGATTTTCTTCCTTATGAGTGGCGGTCGGGGATGAGCGATGGTCTTTTCTTACCAATCTATCCCCCTAGGGACATGCGTAGTAGTACTTTGCTTCGAGGGCTAATAAACTTTTGCAATAAGTATATGAGTTCTTTATGACTAATGTGAGTCCATGGATTATACACACTCTTACCTTTCCGCAATTTGCTAGCCTCTACGGTAATGTGCATTGCCCTTTGTCACATCGAGACATGGTGCAAACTTCGCAGGTGCATCCAAACCCCGTGATATGATATGCTCTATCACACATAAGCTTATTATATCTTCCTCAAAACAGCCACCATACCTACCTATTATGGCTTTTCCATGGCCATTCCGAGGTATATTGCCATGCAACTTCTACCGCTTCCGTTTGATGACTTGAGCATTCATTGTCATATTGCTTTGCATGATCATATAGCTGACATAGTAGTTGTGGCTCAGCCACCGTTCATCATTTTTCATACATGTTACGCTAGATCATTGCACATCCTGGTACATTGCCAGAGGCATTCATATAGAGTCATACTTTGTCATAGGTATCGAGTTGTAATTTTTATTTCTTTTGAGTTATAAGTAAATAGAAGTGTGATGATCATCAGTATTCATTTTTACAGCAGTGCCCCAGTGAGGAAAGGATGATGGAGACTATGATTCCCCCACAAGTCGGGATGAGACTCTGGACAATGAGAGAAGAAAAGAAAAAAAGAAAAAAAAAAGAAAAAAGAAAAAGAAAGAAAAAAAGAAAAAGAAAAAGAAAAAATAAACAAAGAGAGAAGGGGAATTGCTAGTATCCTTTACCACACTTGTGCTTCAAAGTCGCACCATGTTTTTCATATGGAGAGTCTCCTATTTTGTCACTTTCATATACTAGTGGGAATTTTTCGTTATAGGATTAGATGCACACCCACTTAGTTTCATATTGAGCTTTCATACACTTATAGCTCTTAGTGCATTTGTTGCATGGCAATCCCTACTCCTCACGTTGGTATCAATTGATGGGCATCTCCATAGCCCGTTGCTTATCCCCGTCAATGTGAGACTTTCTTACTTTTTTGTCTTCTTCATTTTTACCCCTATCATCATACTCTATTCCACCCGTCGTGCTATATCCATGGCTTGTGCTCATGTATTGCGTGAGGGTTGAAAAAGCTGAAGCGCGTTAAAAAGTATGAACCAATTGCTCGGCTTGTCATCGGGGTTGTGCATGATAAATACTTTCTGTTAAGAAGACAGAACTATATGATTTTGTAGGGATAACTTTCTTTAGCGTTGATATTTTGAAATACATGATTATTTGTTGGGATGCCGGAGTATTGATGTCTTTATGTCAAATTATAGACTTTTTCTTTGAATCACTTATGTCTTAATATTCATGCCATGATTAGATATATGATCAAGTTTATGCTAGGTAGCATTCCACATCAAAAATTATCTTTTTTATCATTTACCTACTCGAGGACGAGCATGAATTAAGCTTGGGGATGCTGATACGTCCCCATCGTATCTATATTTTTTGATTGTTTCATGCCAATATTATACAACTTTCACATACTTTTGGCAACATTTTATATGATTTATTTGGACTAACCTACTGATCCAGTGCCCAGCGCCAGTTCCTGTTTGTTCCATGTTTTTGTTTCGCAGAAAATCCATATCAAACAAAGTACAAACGCAACAAAAATTTATGGAGAATTATTTTGGAATATTTATGATTTTTGGGGGGTGGAATCAACGCAAACGGGGGCCCACAGAGCCCACAACCCACCAGGGCGCGCTAGCCGCCCCCTGGCGCGCCCAGGTGTCTTGTGCCCTCCTCAAAGGTCTGTTGGGGCCCTTCTTCTGTCGCAAGAAATATAATTTATGGAAAATAATCGTGTAAAATTTCAGCGCAATTGGAGTTACGGATCTCCAGAAATTTAAGAAACGGTGAAGGGCCAGATCTGGGGAACACGAAACAGAAGAGGACAGAGAGGGAGATCCAATCTTGGAGGGGCTCCCGCCCCTCCGCCTCCATGGAGACCATGGACCAGAGGGGGAAATCTCCTCCCATCTAGGGGGAGGCCAAGGAAGAAGAACAAGGAGGTGGGCTCTCTCCCCCACGCTTCCGGTGGCGCTAGAGTGCCGCCGGGGCAACGATCGGGACAACGATCTACATCAACAATCTTGCTACCGTCAACACCAACTTTATCCCCCTCTATGCAGAGGTGTAACACCTCTTCCCCCCGCTGTAATCTCTACTTAAAAATGGTGCTCAACTCCATATATTATTTCCCAATGATCTATGGTTATCCTATGATGTTTGAGTAGATCTGTTTTGTCCTAGGGGTTAATCGTGATCTTGGTTTGTATGATTGTATATTCTATTTATGGTGTTGTCCTACGGTGCCCTCCGTCTCGCACAAACGTGAGGCGTCCCCGCTGTAGGGTGATGCAATATGTTCATGGTTTGCTTATGGTGGGTTGTGAGAGTGATAGAAACTTAAACCCGAGTAGGTGGGCTATGATGTATGGGAGTAAAGAGGACTTGATAATTAATGCTATGGTTGGGTTTCACGACCTTAATGATCTTTAGTAGTTGCGGATGCTTGCTAGGGGTCCAATCATAAGTGCATATGATCCGAGTAGAGAAAGTATGTTAGCTCATGCCTCTCCCTCATATAAAATTACAAGAATGATTACCGGTACTTATTATCGATTGCCTAGGGACAAATAACTTTCTTGTTGACAAGAAATCTCTACTAAAACTAAATTAGTTGTGTCTTTATCTAAACAGCCCCTAGATTTTATTTACGTGTCTTTATTATCTTGCAAAACTATCCTATCACACCTACAAAGTACTTCTAGTTTCATACTTGTTCTAGGTAAAGTGAACGGCAAGCGTGCGCAGAGTTGTATCGGTGGTCGATAGAACTTGAGGGAATATATGTTCTACCTTTAGCTCCTCGTTGGGTTTGAAACTCTTACTTATCGAAAGAAGCTACAATTGGTCCCCTATACTTGTGGGTTATCAGATACCATGCCTTGGCAAACTCCAAGGTCGTCCGAGCACCCGCCCGAGCCGCGGCACCCTTCCAAACCTCGAAGTGGCCGACCGCTACCTCCAACCAGTCGGCAGTCCGGCTAGGGGTGCGCAGGACTTGGGTGTTGGGCCAGAGGGCAGTCAGCACCTGGGACCCGACACGCTGAAGAAGGCGGAGTTGGCGGTAGGTTGTACGTCTCCAATGTATCTATAATTTTTTATTGTTCCATGCTGTTTTCTTATCAATCTTGGATGTTTTATAATATTTTATAGTCATTTTATATTATTTTTTGGTACTAACCTATTGACATAGTGCCAAGTGCCAGTTGCTATTTTTTTTCCATGTTTTTTACATCACAGGAAATCAATATCAAACGGAGTCCAAATGCCCTGAAACTTTACGGAGAATTTTTATGGGCCAGAAGGAACACAACGGGCCTTGGTTGCACCTGTGGGGAGTCCCGAGGAGGGGACACCCCACCAGGGTGCCAGGAGGCCCAGGCGCGCCTTAGTGGGTTGTGCCCACCTTGGGTGCCCCCCGGATCACCTCTTTGCTCTATAAATACCCCAAAAATCCACAAACCCTAGGGGAGTCGACAAAATATTTATCCAGCCGCCGCAGACTCCAGAACCACCAGATCCAATCTAGACACCATCTCGGATGGGGTTCACCACCTCCATTGGTGCCTCTCCGATGATGCGTGAGTAGTTCTTTGTAGACCTTCGGGTTAGTAATTAGTAGCTAGATGTCTATCTCTCTCTCTCTCTCGCTAAATTCTCAATACAATGGTCTCTTGGAGATCCATATGATGTAACTCTTTTGTGGTGTGTTTGTTGGGATCTCATGAACTTGGAGTTTATGATCAGTTATATCTTTTTATATCCATGAAAGTTATTTGAGTTTCTTTGATCTCTTATATGCATGATCTCTTATAGCCTCGTATTTCTTCTCTGATATTTGGGTTTTGTTTGGCCAACTTGATATATTTATCTTGCAATGGGAAGAGGTGCCCGGTAGTGGGTTCGATCTTACGGTGCTTGATCCCAGTGACAGAAAGGGAACCGACACGTATGTATCGTTGCTACTAAGGATAAAAAGATGGTAAATATATCTAACGCAATAGATAAACGGATGTCATCGTTCTTATTGCATTACTCCGTTTTTCCATGAACTTAATACACTATAGTGCTTGTTGGGAGGCAACCCAATGAATAAAATTTATTTTTGCTTTTTTATTTCTATTCTTGAGTGTTTACACAATTATGCTACTAGTATGATTGTGTTGTTTATATTTTAATCAGTGTTTGTGCCAAGTAAAGCCTTTAGGATCTTCTTGGGTGATAGTTGTTTGATTTTGCTCATAAAGACAGAAACTTTCTGCTGACGAAAATAATTTTTAAAAAACACCAGAATGTGATAAAATGCCAATTCTTTTTGCAGAAGTTCAATATACAAATTACCCTGGTTTTCCTAATGTTTCAGAATTTTTGGAGTTACAGAAGTTTTCGGAAGTGTCAGATTACAACAGACTGTTCTGTTTTGACAGATTCTGCTTTCTTTGTGTTGTGTGCTTATTTTGATTGCTCTATGGTTTTCTTTGATGATTTTTTGCCATAGAAAAGTTGGAATACAGTATATATAATACAAAAAAAAATATGAATTGGTTTGATACAACACTTATAGTAGTGGTTTGCTTTCTTATACTAATGGATCTCACAAAGGTTTTGTTGAGTTCCGTGTGATTGAAGTTTTCAAGTTTTGGGTCATCTTACGATGGATGAAAGAAGGATAGAAGATCCTAAGCTTGGGGATGCCCCGGAATCCCAAGCTATTATCCAAGAATGAGAAACCAACTAAGCTTGGGGATGCCCCCGAGTGGCATCCCCTCTTTCTTCTAACGACCATCGGTATTTTACTCGAGACTATATTTTTATTCATCACATGATATGTGTTTTGCTTGGAGCGTCTTGTATGATATGTGTCTTTGCTTGTCTTATTTTGAGTTTTATGTCATCAATCCTTGCTGGTCACACCTATTTGAGAGAGCCAAAATTATATCATGACTTGTTAGAATTGCTCTCTGTGCTTCACTTAAATCTTTTATGAGCTAGGACTTGCTCTAGTGCTTCACTTATATCTTTTTGAGCATGGTGTGCTTAGTATTTTTAAAGAAATGCTCTCTTGCTTCACTTAGATTTATTTGGGAGTAAGAAAATTTTGAATAAATTCTCTCTCGCTTCACTTAAATTATTTTGAGAGAAATAAAATTTGTTATGCTCATGATCTTCACTTATATTTGTTTGAGATTATGAAAAGCAACATATGAAAATTAGTCCCAAAGTGATAGGTATCCAAGAAGGATAAACTAAAAAAGTGTCATGAAGATCATTGGACAAAATAAACTTGATTCTTAGTAATAGTTTTGATATATGATGATGTGATATGTGAGTTATGTTGATGAGTAATTGTGCTCTAGTAAGAATATTAGTGTTAAGGTTTGTGATTCCCTATGCATGCACGAAAGTAAATAATCATGCAATGAAAATTATATCCTACTTGTGGTGCATTATTCTGTGTTAATTATGCTTAATGCTTGCTTATGAGATTATTCGTTTCTTGGTTGGTCGCTTCTCAATCTTTTTGCTAGCCTTCATCTTGCACTAAGTATGACCTCTACTTGTGCATCCAAAATCCTTAAAACTAGTTTTGCCACATGAGTCCACTATATCTACCTATATGCGGTATTCTTTTGCTGTTCTAAGCAAATTTGCATGTTCCATCTCTAATTTTCAAAATAAACTTCTCTTTTGTGTGTTTGTTTCGCTCGCGGAACGGTAACGGGTGGCTAATATTTTCCATGCTAGATGTGTTATTCTCATGATGAGTGTTTATTCACTTGTCATTGTACGAGAGTAAGGCAAAGTTCTTAGGGATGCCCAGTCCCGAAATGCAAAAATGAATTTACTTTATGTTGTCAAATACAGTAATAAATTCCTTGGAAAGTGTTGGTATGGAAGGCACCCGTGGATACAGTTAGCGATGGAAAGTGAAAGTATGATGGGAAAACGAATAAACTTTATTTTCTGTTTGGGAACCGCCTATGGCATATCTAGCATGGAAAGTGTTCGTAGCTCTATGTCGTCTTCATTGGTGGGATGGATACACCTCCAAAAATGTTTTTTTCTCTAATTTTTTCACTTTGAGCTCTCGCACCTCTACAAATCCCTACTTCCCTCTGCGAAGGGCCTTTCTTTTACTTTATGCAATTTTTATTTTGCAATTGAATCTCCATCTTCTCTTATAAAAGCACCAACTAAGAGGCAATATGATCATGCTTAAGTACTGGGTGTAGTTAATATTCTAGTGTGTTTCATGAATGGATTAATGTTTGAGCATGATGGGCTAGGGATAACTTATTTTAGCATTGATATTTTGAAAGACATGGTTGCTTGTTGATATGCTTGAGTATCTAAATTATTATGTCAAAACTAGACTATTGCTTTGAATCGCATAAAAAGTCCAAATGTCCATGCTATAAAGAAAAGAATATGGTATGACTTGATAATAGCACTCCACATCAAAAATTATGTTTTTATCACTTACCTACTCGAGGACGAGCAGGAGTTAAGCTTGGGGATGCTAATACGTCTCCAACATATCTATAATGTTTTTATTATTCCATGCTATTTTATTATCAATCTTGGATGTTTTATAATCATTTTATAGTCATTTTATATCATTTTTTAGTACTAACCTATTGAGATAGCGCCAAGTGATAGTTGTTGTTTTTTCCTTATTTTTTACATCTCAGGCTATCAATATCAAATAGAGTCCAAATGCCCTGAAACTTTATGGAGAATTTTTATGGGTCAGAAGGAACACAACGGGCCCTAGTTGCACCTGGGGAGTCCCGAGGAGGGGACAACCCACCAGGGCACCAGGAGGCCCAGGCGCGCCCTGGTGGGTTGTGCCCACCTCGTGTGCCCCCCGGACCGCCTCTTTGCTCTATAAATACCCCAAAATCCATAAACCCTAGGGGAGTGGATGAAATATTCATCCAGCTGCTGCAGAGTCCAGAACCACCAGATCCAATCTAGACACCATCTCAGATGGGGTTCACCACCTCCATTGGTGCCTCTTCGATAATGCGTGAGTAATTCTTTGTAGACCTTCGGGTCCATAGTTAGTAGCTAGATGTCTATCTCTCTCTCACTGAATTCTCAATACAATGGTCTCTTAGAGATCCATATGATGTAACTCTTTTGCGGTGTGTTTGTTGGGATATGATGAATTTCGAGTTTATGATCAGTTATATCTTTTTATATCCATGAGAGTTATTTGAGTTCCTTTGATCTCTTATATGCATGATATCTTATAGCCTCGTATTTCTTCTCCGATATTTGGGTTTTGTTTGGCCAACTTGATCTATTTATCTTGCAATGGGAATAGGTGCCCGGTGGTAGGTTCGATCTTATGGTGCTTTATCCCAGTGACAGAAAGGGAACCGACATGTATGTATAGTTGCTACTAAGGATAAAAAGATGGGATCTATATCTAACGCAATAGATAAACGGATCTTGTCTACATCATGTCATCGTTCTTATTGCATTACTCTGTTTTTCCATGAACTTAATACACTAGATGCATGCTGGATAGCGGTCGATGTGTGGAGTAATTAATAGTAGTAGATGCAGGCAGGAGTCGGTCTACTAATCTTGGACATGATGCCTATGTAATTATCATTGCCTGGATATCATCATAATTATTTGAAGTTCTATAAATTGCCCAACAGTAATTTGTTTACCCACCGTTTGCTATCTTTCTCGAGAGAAACCACTAGTGAAACCTACGGCCCCCGGGTCTTCTTTCTCATATATTTGCTTCTGATCTACTTTTCTTTTGCATTTTTATTCAGATATATTAAAGAAAAAATACAAAAATACTTCGCTGCACTTTATTTTATTTGCTATCCATTATTTCAATCTATTATAAATTTCTGGCATCGTTACCCGAAAGGGGTTGACAACCCCTTTAACACGTCAGGTTGCGAGGTGTTGTTATTTGTGTGCAGGTGCGGTTTATGTTGTGTTGCTTGGTTCTCCTACTGGTTCGATAAACTTGGTTTCTTCACTGAGGTAAATACCTACCTTCACTATGCTACATCATCCCTTCCTCTTTGGGGAAATAACGACGTAGTCCTAGAAGACAGGAGCTTTTCTGGCACTATAGTCACAGAGCGATCAGTGGGTGGGATGCAGGCGCGTCCTGATTGCCAGAAGCTGCTCATTGAGATTCCGAGGCGTGTTGGGCGGAATCTCCACTCCAACTCTCCTACGTTGATTGCGCCACGCCTCGATGGCCTGGCTGATGGCGACGGAGTGACCGGGAAAGAATTATGCACAATAGAAGATCAAAGATTAGAAGCCAGAAGCCGACTCCTACAGCAGTCGGCGGCTGTTCAAAGGAAAAACTGGACTTACCATTGATCATGTCCTCGATATCACCGTAGCCGTCGGTGAGGAATTTCTCCTTCTCGACCCAGTTCGAGCGTTGCGTCTCGAACTTGGTCGTGAGGGAGTCTTCACGCTCCTTCAGCTTCTGGAGCTCCGCCTTGTGCCGCTCCGCCAGCTCCTTGGCCAGGCGGTCGCACTCCTGAGTCGCCCTGCTGCACACCTCCACCTCGGCGTGCAGCTCGGTTTGGACCTCGTCCAGGCGTTGCTGCAGTTCGACGGCGGCCTCTGCAAATGTAAGAAAGAAAAGACACCAACGTCAGCAAAAAGACAAGTGATTGCCGGGAGATCCGGCACGACTGCTCAGCAGTGGGCCCAAATCTCGGGGGCTACACCCAGCGGGTGCATTGACGCGCCCCCGCGAGAGAGAAGACGGAGTGCTTACTCTGGCTTTGCGTCAAGTCGCTGGTCCGCTTGGACAACTCCTGGACATGGGAGGTGAAGGCGGCCGCGCGGACGTTGTGCTAATCCTGCGATGAAGACAACAGAAGAAAAAAAAGTTAGCACTTGGAACTTACCTAGAAGTTCCAAGCCGCCTGCTCAGCAGCCGGCCCGGAACTCGGGGGCTATAACCAGTGGGTGCGCTGGCGCGCCCCCACGGAAGATTACAAGAATCAAAAACAAGAAGTAAGAAGCATACCCGAATGGTTGTCCGCGTCACCAGGAACTCTTGCATGTATCGCTGGAGAGCGGCGCCCTGGGATTGGAGCGGGACTTCCTACGCAACCGCGTTCAAAACACTCATACCACCCCCAGGTGTCCACTATGGTGGGGCGGCACTGGTGGCCTCAGCGTCGGGGGCCGATGAGCTAGCGGCCCCGATCTCCAGCGTCGTGGCACTGAGGCCGCCTTCTCTGCACGATGGTGCACCGGAGTGCGGACCGCGGGGGTCGGACCCACCACCAACTCGCCACCGGCTGGCGGCACCAACGGCACGTCAGGCCGACTGCCCTAGGCGTTAGCAGTCGGCATGTGCGGGGGCACCTCCACCCCCAAGACAAGAGGGTCGCCCCCTCCCCTCTCCAGGGCCGGATGGTCGACGCCAACTCCACCAATCGGCGCCTGGCCTTCCGATGCCTGGAGCTCCGCGTACTGCGGGTCGACGGGCTCCGGAGCCCGGCTGCAGGACGCCTCTTCCACCTGTGCCTTGGCGGCCACGTCCGCCTGCTCCTTGGCCGCTGCGTCAGCCCGAGCCTTGGACTCCGCCTGTGCCGCCTTGGCCGCTTCTGCCTTCTCTGGGCCGCGGACACCCGCTCTTCTCGCGCCTCCCGCGTGTTCCTCTCCGTCGCCTCCTGGAGATCGGCAAGCGGGTCCACACGGCGGGGCTCTACAGAGCCGTCCGTCGCCCCAATCACCGAGGCAGACGGGGCCCGCGAGAGAGCCTCAAAGAAATTCAGTCCAAGCAGAAGTAGGTAATGGCAGTGACCAGACAATTCTTTAATGTTGTGAAGGCCTCAATTTGAGCATCTGACCACTGGAATGAATATCTTTTTAGACAGTCATGAAGTGGCCTAGAATTGATCCCATAATTCTTGACAAATCTTCTTTTCTACAGCCATACCAAGAAAACTCCTCGACTGAGTGATAGTCTTAGGTGCTGGCCATTCTTTGATGGCAACTATTTTGTGGGGGTCTGTAGATAGACCCTCATATCTTTAGGATAAAAGATAAAATTGCGAAAAAATCTGTTTTCCTAAATAAAAAGATCAAGAAATCTATTTTGTATGGTTCTTATTTCGTTGAAAATGTTTCCATGAGACTTTCTTTCATTGAAGAAGTCCATGACTTGTTCTAGGTGTAGGGGATCTAAAGGCTTTCGAGCAGTAGCGGCAGCGGGGCAAAGAGCGGGGCCCTATGAAGACGCGGCAGGAAGAAGCCGGTAAGAAGACTACAAGAAAAGAGAAAAGCAAACACAAAGCAACAAAAGAAAGATCAAAGTACTCACCCGGATACCATCGGACGTTGCTTGGGGGCCTTCTGGATGAGGAACACCCTTGCAGCAGCCTCCTGCCGCTTGGTTGCGGCGGCCGAAGACTTGGGCTTCTTGGGCCGGCTGCCGTACAACCGGTGTCTGCTCGGTGCTTCAGCGCCCCGCCTGCTGTAGTCAGCGCGGCTGACGAGCTCGCACCCGCCTTGTCGGCGCCGTGAGTATGGCACAGCTCGTTGTCGTCCTCATCATCATCCGGCCAATCCCCAAGGCCGCCTCCTGAGGAGCCGCCTGCCCCATCACCACCACCGCATGTGGCGTCGTCCTCTTCCATGGCGGCCGCCCCCAAGTCGGGGTCGTCCATGTCGCTCACCGACCGGTCCGGCAGGTACTGCTGGCTGGGGGCCAGGGCGTCGGCCGCCGACTCGGTCGAGAAGATCTGCACCACAGCTGA
Organism: Aegilops longissima; assembly: GCA_021605205.1. Lineage (NCBI taxonomy): Eukaryota > Viridiplantae > Streptophyta > Magnoliopsida > Poales > Poaceae > Aegilops > Aegilops longissima. The sequence goes on from CM038682.1 coordinate 717,112,354, forward strand.
CTGGTCAGGTGGCAAAAGAGAACCCGGACGAACGGAAAGAAAGAGAATTAAAAGACTCACCACAGGAGGCGGGTGTGCGCGGCTGTACGGCGGCTTGCCAAACCGCCACTCCTTCTCCGAGAGCTTGCAGTTGGAGACGAAGTAGTTCACCGGCCGGACCACCTCCACGTCCGGCAGCTCCTTGGTGCACATCCGTCATGGATCCCGGTGCCCGGATCCTGGTGCCCGCTCATACGGCCGATGATGTGGGGCCGGGCTTGGAGGGGCAGCACCCGGCGCGTCATGTAGGCGGTCAGAAGATCCGAGGCCTTGAGGCCCTCCGACCCGTCATCACCTGGAGCTGGGCGAGAGCAGCGGAGGAGGCGCCCGACAGGTTCTTTGGCCGAAACTTCCAGTTGGTGCGGGGTTCGACTGGTGGGCCGGTCGGCAGGTTGAAATAATCCATCTTCGAGTGGATGTTCTCGACGTAGAAGTATGACTTCTGCCACAGCTTAGCCGACTGCAGCAAGGCAAGGGCCGGGAAGCGGACCCCAGAACCCGAACGCCGCACAGCGACGCAGGCCCCGCACTGGGCCACCTCGTTCTTGGCGGCGGTGCCGAGTTTGAGGTAGAAGAGCTCCCCCCCCCAGAGCTCGAGGGTGGGGAGCGTGTCGAGGTAGCCTTCGTAGAGGGTGACAAAGGTGGACAACAACACCACTGTGTTCGGCGTGAGGTGGTGGGGCTCAACTTTGTAGAAGGTGAGGAATGAGCGGAGGAAGCCGCTCGCCGGCAGGCCGAAGCAGCGGAGGAAGCCGCTCGCCGGCAGGCCGAAGCAGCGAAGGAAGTGGGAATGGAAGACTACGTGTTCGCCATCCTCCGGCGCCAGTGAGATCTCCCCCTCGGGAGGATAACACACCTTTACATGCATCTCACGAGGCAGCCGCCGTATCTGGCAAAGGAAAGTGAGGTGGTCTTCGTGAACGTTGTAACCATCCCAATCGTTGGACCGTCCGTCGCGCGCCATGGCTATGGATGCTCGACGGAGGCGCGCCACGGTGACAAGCAGGCGAATCCGCGGCGGGGTGAAGAAACCTGGCGATGGTGGAAGCGAAGGAGCGCCGGCGGTGTGCGGCAGCACAGTGATGGCGAGAGAGTAAGGGGAGAAGAAGAGGATGAAGATGAAGGGCGAGGAGGGCGCGTGTGTGCTCTGCCGCCCCCTACTTATAGCCCCCTGGTGGCGGAGCCAAGGGGGCGAGACATGGGGGATCGTGGTATTAACTGCGTCCACTCTCCCCACGACCCCGCACTTTCCGCGCCTTAACGGCGTGCGATAAATGATCCACAGAAACCCAACCGCCCGCCTCGGCCATAGCAGATCCGCGCGCGTGCCGAGGCCCTGTAGTGGCGGGGGCCGGCCTGCGGTGACATCCCGTCGCGTGCGTGGGCTGGCAGGCCGGCCTAGCCTGCTGGCGCAGCGTGGCGGGAAAGCAACGTGCGGCAAGCCTGTCACCCGGCTGGCACGCCACCCGGCCCCCACCGTGACATTTCGAATTCACCAGGCGGCCAGCCTGGCCACGGCCGGCTCCTAGCTATCGGCGCCTCCAGAAGACGGAAAAGGCAAGACCACTCAGAGTAGGAAGCTGCTGAGGCTCGTCGCCTCTTCAGCCGCGGCGCCCCACCAACTTCTGGGACTACTATCGAAGTAAATGACCACGGTTAGACTCATCAGCCCCGCATGGTATTTCAAGACATCGGGGCTAGCTGCGCCCCTCAAGCCTCTAAGACGAACGACCGCCTTCTTGGGCCGGCTGGTCCAAGCGGCCGGCTGCTAGAAGACGGCGGGACCCTAGAAGGAAGCCACGAGGGGGTCGACTCCTAGCAGGCGGCCATTCATCCCCTCAAAGTTAGAACCTCATTACCACGATGAGACTAGGCGTGGCTACAGTGCAGCATGTCACCCCCGAATCCAGGGCGGATCATGGCCAAAGTGCGGCCTACCAGGCGGACACCCCTTGCCCAGCGCGGCACTATTGCCATGCAGCCCATGACATCATCCATGACAGGGGGAGCCATGCTCCCATGACAGGCGTTTGATACGGCCCGCAGGCGGCGGGTCCTACCTGTCCGTGAGCTACCAGAAGGCAGCGGGCCCTGAGCAGGCGGCGCGGGGGTGGGCCGACTCCTAGCAGGCGGCCCACCCCCTCCATTGGAGTCTGTGCGCCATTAACCAGATAAGATGGGGTGTGGCTACAGTGAGCGCCCGCCAGGCGGCGGGACTGTAGCCACTCTCCCCCCGACAAAGCCTCTGTCATCAAGGGCAAGGCTACAGTACAGAGCAGCCGACACAACCCGTGGCGACGGGCCCTACTTGTCATCCAAGAGCACGGCAGTCGGCGGGACCCACCAGGCGGCGGGCCACACCAACTGGCGGAGAAGCCGGCGACATGAGACGCTGACAGCCGGGTCCTACACCCGGCCGGATTACCATTGTACCCCTGGGGTCTAGGCCTATATAAACCCCCCAGGTCACCCCATGCAAAGGGTTCAGAACCTTAGTCACCACACACACACACACACATAGAGAGAGTGAAGTAGGGCTAGCCTTGTTCTTCTTCCTCCTCTAGCCAAACAGCTCAAGGAGCAAGCTTGTAGCTACCTTGTCGAGATAGTGATCATGAGGAGACCCCGCAGAGCAGGACTAGGGGTGTTATCTCCTAAGAGAGCCCCGAACCTGGGTAAGATTAGCAGAGCCCAGCGACGTACTCTTATCCCCATCCATGATAAGCCACCCCCTGGCATATGTCGCACGATATCACCGACAAATTTAACCCAAGTATTCCGCATGTGCAAAACTGTCTTGCACCTGTTGTATGTGAACGTAGAGTCTATCATACCCGATCATCACGTGGTGTCTCAATACGACGAATTGTTGCAATGGTGCATACTCAGGGAGAACACGTGTACCTTGAAATTTAGTTAAGGGATCATCTTATAATGCTACCACCGTACTAAGCAAAATAAGATGCATAAAAGATAAACATCACATGCAATCAAAATATGTGACATGATATGGCCATAATCATCTTGTGCTTTTGATCTCCATCTCCAAAGCATCGTCATGATTTCCATCATCACCGGCTCAACACCTTGATCTCCATCATTGCATCATGGTCGTCTCGCCAACTATTGCTTCTACAACTATCGCTATCGCATAGTGATAAGCAATTACATGGCGTTTGCATTTCATACAATAAAGAGACAACCATAAGGCTCCTGTCGGTTGCCAATAACTTCTAAAAAACATGATCATCTCATACAACAACGTATATCACATCATGCCTTGACCATATCACATCACAACATGTCCTGCAATAACAAGTTAGACGTCCTCTACTTTGTTGTTGCAAGTTTATGTGGCTGCTACGGGCTTCTAGCAAGAACCGTTCTTATGTACGCATCATAACCACAACGGTGATTTAACAAGTTTGATGTTTTAACCATCAACAAGGACCGGCCGCAGTCAAATTTGATTCAACTAAAGTCGGAGAAACGGACACATGCCAGCCACCTTTATGCAAAACTAGTTGCATGTCTGTCGGTGGAACCGGTCTCATGAACATGGTCATGTAAGGTTGGTCCGGGCTGCTTCATCCAACAATACTGCCGAATCAAAACAAGACATTGGTGGTAAGCAGTATGACGATCACCACCCACAACTCTTTGTGTTCTACTCGTGCATATCATCATGCACAGACCTGGCTCGGATACCACGGTTGGGAAACGTCGCATGCAATTTCAAAAAAATTCCTACGCTCACGCAAGATCTATCTAGGAGATGCATAGCAACGAGAGGGAGAGAGTGTGTTTACGTACCCTCGTACACCAAAAGCGGAAGCGTTTGACAATGCGGTTGATGTAGTCGAACTTCTAGCTCCGACCGATCAAGTACCGAACGTACGGCACCTCCGAGTTCTGCACACGTTCAGCGCGATGACGTCCCTCACCTTCTTGATCCAGCAAGGTGCCAAGGAAGTAGATGAGTTCCGTCAGCATGACGGCGTGGTGACGGTGATGGTGAAGTGATTCTCGCAGGTCTTCGCCTAAGCACCGCAAAACTATGTCCAGGGGTGTAAACTGTGGAGGGGGCGCTGCACACGGCTAACGATTGTTGTTGTGTGTTCTAGGCGCCCCTCCCCACATCTTACATTCCTAAGAAGTTAATCACCACTAAAACCAATTCTCTCAACATGCAGCACGTCCACGTCATCATCTAGCCACCTCAGCAATTTCCACCCACAATAACTTCATCTCTTCATATCAGCATCTAGCCAGCTCAACAATTTTCCACCCAGGCCTCTATGTTATTTTATGTTCTCCACCCACGCCCACGTCCCTTCCAATTCCATTATTATTATAGCCACCATCCATCATCCAATATGCAGTCAAGCCACCATCCATTCATCTCCGTTTCATCCTCCCACTATTCTACACCATTAATTCAAAACATTAATTGACGAGGCAGTCAAGCGGCCGGCCGGAGATCGTACTTTATATTGCTACATCTGCAACTCACATATGTCTTCCTCCCTTTTCTGTGTTCTTCCCGTCGGCTCACGCTGGTGAAATTATACTTCCACACACAGATGTCAATCTCATATTTGCACTACACGGGTCGGCTAAATCCAATATGTATAGTTGCAGCTGCCGCAGCTATGGAATTGGCCATCCTAGCTTCGTCGTGCTCTGGTGATTTGGTCTCTGGCCGTCATCATCGGCGGCGTGCCCCTGGCACTACTTTCCTCCAAGCCAGCAGCTTTCATCCGCCCGTCGAAAAACATGAGCCAGGCAGGTGAGACAAAAAATCACTGGCGGCGCTGGCGAATCAACACCGGCGTGAGGGCTAAGCGGGGCAAGTCAGGTTTTTTTTCGTATAATGCTAGTGTTCATTTTTGTGAAGGGTCACATCTGACTTCCCTTCTTACGGTGTCAGAGGATCTGGCTCCCTCAATGGGTGCTACAGCCTCCAGTGCCATCCCATGCACCAGCTTCAAAGATCTTCCCCATCTTCCTTAGAAGTTCAAGATTCATTTGTTTTCTTCATTCATTAGTTGTTGGGACTGAGTAATAAACATTTTGTTTTCCTAGGATTCACGGCAGCGGCGCCGAAGGTGGGAGTGTTTAAGTCAGCTACAATGATGGGATGTCCCTAGGGGATGTTGTCCAGGACTCCAACATTTTGGATTGAACCAGTTCGTGTTTTAGGACATGAATCAGAAACTTTGAGATGATTAGCAACCATGTGCTTGATTTTTGAAATGTAATTTTTTTGTGTTAATGATCTGCTTCCATTTTCTCATATGAGGCAAGTACGAGCACAACTTTTTTCAGTTCATTCAAATACCTTTGCCTTGGTATATATATATATATTCGTATTAGTATTTATTCGAATGGGATTCTTATCCATATTGAATCAGTAAAATTTCTATGGATTTTACATCATACTCTTCATATGTTACTAGGTCTTGGAACAATTGGCCAACCAATATGTATTATGAATACAAGTACCACAAGTCTTTCATGTTCTTTTAAGGGAACACTACTTTCAGGTATTATGAATATCCAGTATTTTTTTCTCAAATTGTTGATGCACCGATATATATTGTTTTCTGGATCTAAATGTACGTCACAACTTATATATCATCATTCTATCTGGAAAATAAGTGTTTAGAACCCCGCAGCAACGCGCGGGGTATCTTCTAGTATATATATAGGTGGGAGGGGGAGGAGAAGCAGCCAGGGGCTCCCTAGGGTTGGCCGCCGCCCCCTAGGGGCCCTGCCTTGCCATGCCCCCCCCCCCCTTCCATGTATGCGTGAAGGGGAAGGAAAGAGGGGGGTGAGGGAAGGAAGTGGGAATTTTAATCCACACTTTTCTTTCCCTTCCCTCATTTCCTTCTCCTGCTCCTATAGCCTTATAGGGCGCACTAGCCCCTTGTGGGCTGGTGTGTTCCTTCACAAGGCCCATATGGCCCATAGGATTGCCGGGGGTACCCGAAACACCTTCCTGCGACCTGATAAGTACCCGATACCCTCTGGAACACTTCTGGTGTCCGAATACCATCGTCCTATATATCAATATTTACCTCTCGACCATTTCAAGACTCCTCGACATGCGTGATCTCATCCGGGACTCCGAACAACATTCGGTCACCAAATCACATAACTCATATAATACTAAATCGTCATCGAACATTAAGCGTGCGGACCCTACGGGTTCGAGAACTATGTAGACATGACCGAGACACCTCTCCGATCAATAACCAATAGCAGAACCTGGATGCTCATATTGCCTCCTACATATTCTACGAAGATCTTTTATCGGTCGAACCATTATGACAACATACGTTATTCCTTTTGTCCATCGTTATGTTTACTTGCCCAAGATTCGATCGTCGGTATCTACATACCTAGTTCAATCTCGTTAGCGGCAAGTCTCTCTACTCGTTCCGTAATACATCATCCTGCAACTAACTTATAGGTCACTTTGCTTGCAAGGCTTCTTATGATATGCATTACCGAGAGGGCCCAGAGGTACCTCTCCGATACTCAGAGTAACAAATCCTAATCTCGATCTATGCCAACCCAACAAACACCTTCGAAGATACCTATAGAGCATCTTTATAATCACCCAGTTATGTTGTGACGTTTGATAGCACACGAGGTATTCCTCCGGTATCCGGGAGTTGTATAATCTCATAGTCGAAGGAATATGTATTTGACATGAAGAAAGCAATAGCAATAAAACTGAACGATCAATATGCTAAGCTAAGGGATGGGTTTTGTTCATCACATCATTCTCCTAATGATGTGATCCCGTTCATCAAATGACAACTCATGTCTATGGTTAGGAAACATAACCATCTTTGATTAACGAGCTAGTCTAGTAGAGGCCTACTAGGGACACGGTGTTTTGTCTATGTATCCACACATCTATCAAATTTTCGGTTACAATTCTAGCATGAATAATAAACATTTATCATGATATAAGGAAATATAACAACTTTATTATTGTGTGTAGGGCATATTTCCGTCAAGACCACCTCCATAGAAGAAGGGACAAGACAAGAAGAAGGAAGAGGATGCTCTGCCACCGTGCCGCATCGGCCTTTAGGGCGGTGCCATCTCCACCAACACTGTCATGCATATGCCTTTCTCCTTCACTGACTTGGTGTCTGCTTGTATCACGCCTCTTCCTTCTATATTTTCCTTTTACATGCTTGAGTAGATGTATTAGTTCTTGTGGGTTTGTATGAATACTTGCATGATTAGAACTAAATACCTATAAGAGATCCAAACATCCTATTTTCTATGTGTGGAGTTAATTTCCTCATGGTGTTGTGAAGGTTGACCACTCAACATTAACCACTTTTGGACTTGCGGAGGTTGGTAATGAAAATACATATCTCCCTCCTTCCATGACCATTACAGTAGGGGAATAGAGGAGAACCCTAGGGCTTAATTTATGTCGTGTTCCTGGGGAAGCCCTTATTCACCATCGTGCGAACCAGAGTGGGGAAACCCGGAAGGCGTGCCGTGTGAGCTTGGGGCTCTCCTGTAGATCATCTAGCCTCCTATTGAATCTTGTAGGGTATTTTTTGGCCCAGAAAAAATCACCGCAAAATATCATCGTGTTTGGAATTCTTTGTTGGGGAACGCCGTAATTTCAAAAAAATTCCTACGCACACGCAAGATTCATCTAGGTGATGCATAGGAACGAGAGGGGAGAGTGTTGTCTACATACCCTAGTAGACCGAAAGCGGAAGTGTTATGACAACGCGGCCGATCCTAGTACTGAAAGTACGGCACCTCCGTGATCTGCACACGTTCAGCTCAGTGACGTCCCACGAACTCTTGATCCAGAAGAGTGTCGAGGGAGAGCTTCGTCAGCACGACAGCGTGATGACGGTGACGATGACGCTACCGGTGCAGCACTACAAAAAAATACACTTCCATGATGATACGTGTTTGTCACAGTAGGTCGCGTTTTTTGTCATGCATGTACATTCATGACGATTTTATGACAGAATCAAGATAGTCATACATGTGCTGTCGTAGAAGTGTCCCATGACATTACCAAAATTATCATCACGGAAGTGTCCACTTCCATGACGATAAATCGCGCGTCACAGAAGTGCTTTCGTCAAGAGTGACCGACACGTGGCATCCACCATAAAGGAACGTCGTTAAGCTAGTGGGTCGGGTTTTGGATCCGATAACCCATTAACATCCCCGACCAATGGGGATTTTCCACGTGTAAAATCATCATTGGCTGGAGGAAACACGTGTCGGCTCACCGTCGGGACAGATGTCATCCGCTTATCACACCGAAGGCGCCTATGATACAGCGACTCGTGGCACGGCCCAACAGAGGCCCATTCCTATGAAAAGGCCGGCCCATTTGACTTGGTCAAGAGGTGGAGGGCCGGCCCACGAAAAGCCTGTTAACGGCCTGTTCGCATATGGCCCATTTACAGCCCGCTAACCCAGGGCCCGTTACGCCCTATTCGAATTAGGCCCAGTAGCGTCATCTGGGCCGTCCAATATGATTCAGCCCGTTTTAACTTCTAGCCCATGTGCGGCCCATGACTTCTTTCGTCCCATATGAGGACCTTTGTAACTCTTGGCCCATTAACGGCCCGTGGTGAAACTGGCCCATAATGAACAGTGTATCACTTTATCGCATTAACGGCCCGTTATTCCATTGGGCGTTTCAATAAGTTATCTTCGGCCTTCTCGGGGCCCATTGATTCTTAGGCTCATTTGCAACGATAGGTTACATCTGCCCGTTCTTGTCTTTTTACGCTTGTGGGCCAAATTCAACCCGTCGTTACAGTCGGCCCGTTTGCGGACCGCTAATACGTTGGGCCGTTTTCATGTCACAAAAAACCCGTTGGGCTGTTTTCATAGAGTTATAAAATACGGCCTATTAACGGCCCGTTATGGTCCATGAATAGTACGGCCCGTGATTGGCGAAATGATGATACACCCCGTAGAAGGCCCATGGATCCTACGGCCCGTATGAGGTCCATGGATAGTACGGCCCGTAGAAGGCCCATGGACCGTACGGCCCGTATAAGGCCCATGGACCCTACGGCCCATAGAAGGCCCATGGACCCTTAGGCCCGTATAGAAGGCCGATGGATCCTACGGCCCGTATAGAAGGCCAACGGATCCTACGGCCGGACGAAGGCCCATGGATCATACAGCCTGCAGGAGGCCCATGGTTACAACAGTCCGTGTGTTGCCATGATTATTTTGGCCTAGTTACCAAAAATAGGTGTCAGGACCCTGATTCCAAGTCACATCGATCTAGCCGGTAACACCTCATATCACTTTGCGGCCTCACGCACGGTATTCCCACGGGTGTCGCCTTACCATGGCCCGGGACCGTTTAGCCTTTTGGCTCACGTATATGGTAGTGTCGCTAGCATCCATATGACGAAGAACCCGGTCGACATGGCTAGTCGTGAACCCAAAGCGGCACTAACCCATGGCGGCGAGCATACATGAATCAACCGAGCATGTCGATCGACAGCGTGTGAATCCGGGCTGTAGCTTTGGGCTAACAGGACTCGGGAACCCGGGCTGTAGCAGCTAAGCGGGACTCGGTTGTCACGCGTGACATTTCCCGAAGAACGAGACACATGAACGAAGTGAAACACATACCCGCGATCAAGCGTCTGAGCGGTAGTCTTTGGGCTAGCAAGACTCCGGTGAACCAGGCTGTAGCGGACTACTATGGCTCAAGGAAGCACTAGACTACATTTCCCCATAAGAAAGGCTGCCAAGGATAAACAACTTGGATTGTCGGATCCCACACATACCAAGCATTTCAAACATACACACAATATGCTCGATATGTGTAAATACAACATGGCATCACAACATAACTCTACGACTCAAGTATTTATTCATTAGGCTCCGAGGAGCCAAATATTAAAAACATGATTCTCATGACCCCAACATTCAGAGCATACAAATCAAAGCACATGCGGAAGCTTAACATGTCTGAGTATAGACATCTACAAATGAAAAAGGCTGAGAAGCCTGACAATCTACCAGATCCTGCCGAGGGGATCGTAGCAGAGGTAACAAGCTAAACGTCGAAGTCCACACGGAACTACTAGCGAGACTGACGTCTCTCTACAAAACATAAAATAAGCAAACGTGAGTACAAATGTACCCAGACTTACATCAGAACTAACTACATATGCATCGTTATCAACAAAGGGGATGGTGGGGTTTAACTGCAGCAAGCCAGCTTTGACTCGGTGGCTATCCTAAACTATGACTGCAAGTAACTCTTTTGAGGTGGCGCACACGAGTCCACATATTCACCATATCAATACACCACTATGGATCTGCTCCCATCTCCCTACGAGCACTACAAGAGATCAGACCTACTGTGACAAGCTGATAAATGTCACTTAATAGCTAAAAACGTCACAAAATACTCATGGGTGACATTTTTCATGCGTCACCAGCTTCGTCACAGAATCCCCGTCACAGATTATTCCTAGTGACGCGGCGCGCAAAAAACGTCACGGATATGGGACCTTGGTGGCGAAGATGTAAATCACTAGATTTTTGGTGGGCTAGTGCACACTTGGTTTCCAAATGGGCCAAGCCCAATAATTCAGCCCATTTTCTATTTTTGATTCTAATTTTTGGTGGGCCAAAGCCAATTTGCAACCCAATAGAGGTTGATCCAGCCCACGCTTTTTGTGAATCAATTGCCATTTTTGCTAGCCTTTTAAGAATTATTTTCTTTATAGGTTCTTCCTCTAATATTGCTTTGGCCTAGTCGATTCAAAAGCAGCGTAGTGTGCTTGTGGCAGTTTTAAGGCCATCTTTCCATTGACCAATTTTCTCATCCCATTACAAGCCAACTAGTCTTAAACACGGGGCATATTACACATCACTTACATGCACATTCCAAAATAACCCAAGGTACATAATCATCTGATACAACATCCTTTCTAATTTTGGAGGTCAACAATAGAGAATTTTTTGGTGTGACACTCTCCCACCTTCATCGAAACTTGGAACCTTTGTTGGATGCCACTTCTCGTGACTTCTTGAAGGCAGGTAGAGTTGGTCTGATCCTCCTTTGTTCATATCAACTTCTTGAAACATGACTTACGAATCAGCCTATTAGAAACAAATACATAAATATTAGTTTGAATGAGTTAAAGAAAACCATCTACTATTGCAACAGAGGACATATGCAAGTTATAACTAGAGATCTATGTTGGAATCTTAAACAAAAAATACATGTTAGTACTTTTCTAATAAGTGATATGAACAGAACTAAACATGTCGTAGTTGTGAGCAACCAAGGTCATCTGAAATAATAGATTGGAATAAACATGTATGAATGCATCACAAAGTAAGACAAGTATTGGAATTAATAGGACATACATAAATGATAGCAGAACCCAAAGTTCGAAATCCCAAGAGGAGCAAATTAGCATTTGTAGTAGGTACTCCTTCACAAATTAAAATGGTGCGAAAAAATAGTATATTCAACAAAGCCTCGAAAGGAAGAAACCTTCAAGCAGCCTAGAACAGGGAAGAAAGAATGAAGAACTTTTGAGAAACTTAAATGTTGTCTTTGGCACACACTGATTAGAAGTGTGATCAATAAGACAGTTCCATCTCAAAAGAAATTAATTACAATTACTCTATGGTAAAAGAGCTCATTTAGGCTTTCATCTTTAGATGTAGTCTCAGCTTGCTTGGACAGTTATCGCATTACCATACGATCAATTATCACTTGATTGCCACAAAGGACTCCAAATGAATTAGTTCTCCATTAGTAATTTGCTAAAATCATGTTGAATCACTCATAAAACTCCCACTGCAGTTCTACAACATTAATTCACTTGCAAATTTACTCACACTCCCTTAAAAAAGTTGCCACGAGCTCGGAACTACAAATTAACATAGCAATACTGGGGGAGAATCAGCATAATGAAAATATTTTGCTGCAGCTAACTTTAATAGATTTACTACTCCCTCCGTCTCAAAATAAATGACTCGACTTTGTACTAACTTTAGTACAAAGTCGAGTCACTTATTTTGGGACGGAGGAAGTAATATAGAAGCATCTCACAATTGACCAATAAGAACTCACAGTGAGGAACAGAACAAAACGGATATCTGAACCAATCCCCGCATGTAAGCGGTTCATCTAAACTTAGAGCAGAGAGTTGAGCATCGTACACATGTTAACCCAGGTTGCTGGTCGAGCTTGACGGTCTTCTCCGGAACTCTGGTGTGCCCCTATGACCTGTGCTCCATGTCAACCTGATGGACAAAACCCAAGAAGAAGAAAAAACAGAGGGTCAACAAGATGTATCTCACTAGTATGGAAGGTCAGAAGACAGCGGCCCCACTAATTAGTTAAACGTACCCTGTGGCGGTAACCACTGATAAGGGGCTAGTGCGGGTATCGTAGGCGAACCGGGGGTTTCACTCCGGGAAGCCATAACCAAATACCCATATCACAATGTCTCCTCCTCTCCCTCACTTGCACCGATGGAATTGAGAAGTGTATAGACGAATGGCACCAGAGATATAGGGTTCAATCCTGCAATAGGGATCGGAAGACGCATGCAAGCAATCACACTGGGAATGGATGACACGCACTTGGCTGGGCCGCGCCCTTGTGATCAGTCTAGTCCGGCCTTGGCGCGCGAAGTCTGCCGCCGTCGCCATGTCCAGCCACGACGCAGCGAGCAACTTCCGCAGCGGGGCATACTGAAGGAACAGCAGAGAGAGGAGAGGAGAGGAGAGCAGCTACTCCTGCCGCCGTCGTCGCGCTTTGTTGCCTCCGATCTACGCTGCCGCCACATGGCGAGAGAGAGCCGGATCGGATAGGTAGGGTTTCGCTCGGGAAGGAGGAGGTGGCGAGGGAAAAATTCGCTGCTTATAGGCGGGGTTGGCGGGCTTTAGCCCACGAGAAAACTCTAAAAAAAGGGCATGCTGATTCTCAAAAGAAAAAGAAAAACCAGGCCACATCTTGTGGTGTATACCCGTCACATCTGAAGTTACTTTGCCTCAAAACAAAAACATACGAAGTTACTAACCGGCGGCGCCATCTAGAACACAGAATAAACGAACAGATCGATCACATACGGCTCGGTAAGAAATAACTAACCTACAGATCGAGTCACACACGCCCCTACAAGAATATCGTCCAAGAACATAATAAATATGTGTACAAAAAAATAACATAATAAATACATTTTAGCATAATTTACGGTAGCATCTAAACTCTAGCTTATTTTCAACGCCGTTATTTGAGACCATAATGATCCCAGGTTCAAACTCCCTGTACCAAACTTTCTTTCGCCAACTCATATTTCCAATTTTTTTTCTGATAGAACGAAATAAGAGCTCATGAACGAAGGATTCAGGTTTTTTCCCCTCAACCACTACCTATTTATGTTAGACGGAACAAAATTAGTTTTCCCCTAGCCATTACCCGTCTATATTAGATAGAACAACATAATTATATTGGTAAGTAGACTGTGAAAAAACTATGATGGATCCTACCGTCAACACTATTACGCGGGTCATACCACTCGTTAAACCGTCAAGCACTATGACAGGTCCCATTGCTAGACGTTACATGACAGAAAAGTGATCCTCACACATTCATATTCGATGACTCCAGTAGGTTCGTCATCGAAATTACCAAACTGTCTTAGAAATTGGTAGCCAGGTGCACTCATGGGCCGAAGCGATTAAGTGACTCTATTGTCACCGATTTGTAGTAATCAGTGATGCTACCTAGGAAAACATCACGCATTACGTATTTGTGTGACGTTGTCCACCATTGTCACGAGGATTTTCGTCACAGTATCTCAATTTTCTTGTAGTGGAGAATGCCATCCATAGCACTCACGCTTATCTTGTGCATTTTAGAGTATCCACTTTCACTTGTCTATGAACTGTACAGGCAACCCAGAAGTCCTTTACCGCGAACACGGCTATTCGAATAGATCATATTAACCCTGCAGGGGTGTACTTCTTCTAAGCGCTCTCGCCACTTACCGCCATGTACACCTCGTGTATCTCGGCAACCTTCAAGCGGAAGCTTTGGCGAGGAGTCGGCCACGACGACTAACCACACAAGTCTCTAGTCCAGGTTTATCGCCTATTCGGGTTCCATCCGCAAGGAGATCCGGCGGGGTGTCGCTCACGGCCCCAAGCGATGTGTGCAGGGTTCCCAAGCCCACCTCAACAGGTGGATCTCACGCTTGGTACACCGTGCCACGATGCCTAGTATGTCAAAGCCCACCTGCACGGGTGCCACTTGGTAGACTACTAACACTACCTACAAACACCGAAACTAGTTGCAACTCACGGGCAGAGATCAAGTTGATTAATAAGCCGAGAGGGCGAGTTACGGAACCCAATGTGTGGTAGTAACTGTTCATGGATCACAAACACAGAACTCAGTTCCTGAGGACGGCTGCAATGAGACAACCCACCATGTACTCCTACATGGCCTCTCACCGCTACCTTTACCAAATCGTGTTCACACACTTAGCTCTCAACAGTAGGACATGTTCACCATATTCCAATTCATCCCCGATGAATCAGACCTGACTCAACTCTAATCAGTAGCAGGCATGACAAACAAGCATGAATGAGTAGGCACATCAGGGCTCAAACAACTCCTACTCATGCTAGTGGGTTTCATCTATTCTTGTGGCAATGACAGGTCATGCAGAGGAAAGGGTTCAACTACCGCAACATGTAACAGTTGAATCGTTGTTGTCCTAATGCAGTAAAAGAGAGCAGGAGCGAGAGAGTGGGATTGTATCGGAATGAACAAGGGGGTTTTGCTTGCCTGACACTTTCGAAGATAGTATAGCTCTTCATCGGTGTCATCGATCACATCGTCGAAGCAACGTCTACTGAGAGGGGACAATTACCGGTTACAGAGAGAAAACACAATCAATGCAATGCAACAGTATGATGCATGATCATGACAAGGCAATATGCTGTGATTTGGGCTAATGCAACAGAAATTCTTTTTGATTGAAGTGGAATTGAAAGCTAGATCAAATTCCAACTACAAAACTATTATCAAATTTGTCCTAATCATGTTTCATCCTAAATAGTGAGGTTAGCTTTCTCAAACTTGCATGAAAATGGTACAGATGAAAAGGCTGGATTTTTCTGATCATTTTTCATATATAACTTATTTCATTCTGAGTTATGGTTGAATTTATATGAATTTTAGAAGTTTTAGCTATTTCTTGAATTTCCTGGATTAATAATAAATCTAGAAAATAATTAACTGCATCAGCATTGCATCACTGTGACGTCAGCGGTCAACAGGCGCGGTCCAGGTCAAACCTGACCAGTGGGACCCACTAGTCAGTGACCCAGTGACATTTAGTGTCACAGACAGGTGGGTCCGGTCAATGGCCACGTCAGCGAGGTCAACGCCGACGCGTGGGGCCACTGTGTTTAGATTAATCTTAATCTATTCTTGTTAGCTGGTTAGTTAGGCAGCAGGGCCCGCATGTCAGTGAGAGTGTGGGTTAATTAGCGGAGTCATTAACTGCTAATGACGGTGCCACGTCGACGGCTAAACGCCGGTGCTAAGCACAGCACGACGGCGTCGCCAGTCTGGCCAACTCCGGCGACGAGAGGTTGCGTGGCCGGGCGCGTTGGAATGCCCGTAGCTGGGCGCATCTGATGGTGGTGGTGGCTGGACCAGGGGTGGTCTGTGGCGGCGCCAGTGGTCTGTGGCGGCGCCGGCGATGACAACATCGGCGGCGGAGTTGAGATAAGCGCGCGCGGGCTGCGATGCTTTCGGGCGAGCCAGCGGAGTGGCTAGGCAGCCTCTGGGCGCCAGAGCATATCGGTACCCTAAGCGGCGAGAGAAGCGGGAGCATGGGATCACCGGTCATGGCGGACGGCGGCCTCGGTTGATCTCGGGGCTGCGGCTAGAGGGTGAAAATGACATGGGGAAGAGAGGGAAAAAGCGGCGGAGCTCACAGGGAGGTCGTTGAGCAGATCAGTGGGCTCGGGGGCGACCGAAGCGAGGCGAATCGACGAACGGCGTCCGGTGGGTACCGAGGTTGAAGACGACCAGATGGTGGCGATGCAGGGACTCCGGCGAAGCGTGGCGTGGTGGGGACGGCGAGGGCGTTGCGGCGGAGGTCTTGGACAGCACGGGGAGGCGAGGGGAGAATGGTGGACGCGGTAGCAGTGAACGGCGGCGACGACTTTGCTCTGCTTCGGGAGAGAGAGCGAGGGAGGCGAGGCAGGGAGAGAATGGAGCGGTCGAGGGGTCCAGGGGGGTCTGCATGGTGTCGTACAGGGTGTCGGGGAGAGATGCAGGCAGGCAGGAGGTGGCGACGTTGGCTGCGCGCATGCAGACACGCAGCGGCTTCTCCTCCTGGCAGGAGGAAGAAGACGGTGTTGCCCCTGTGGGCTGGGCCAGAACAGGAGTTGGGCCAGGCAGGTAAGTCAGGTAAGGTTCCTCTCTTTCTAATTATGTTTCTGTTTTTCTATTCTTTTCTCTGTTTTGATTTAGTAATAAAATACCAAACCATTTTGTAAAATGCTAAAAATATTTGTGGGCACTTTTGAAATTATTTCCAACAGCCCTCAACTAGTTTCACCATTATTAGAACATTTAAACTATTTATAGAATTTAAATGCCCCAATTCAAATACAATATGGATTAATTCAAAAATCCATAAATGACCAATAAATATGCTCATCATTTTGGCAGAGGTTTTCACCTTTATAAAAAATCATGAACATTTTTAAAGGGCATTTTGGGTTCTAGAAAAAGATTTTATTTGATCCTATTGATTTCTTTCTGGTGCTAGGGTTTGACCAATCCCCATTTCAAGTTTCTGAGAATTTTAAACATGATGCACACATGAAGGGCTAGCCTAGTGCATACCAGAACTAGGGATGTGACAACTCACCCCCACTAAATAAGAATCTCGTCCCGAGATTCAAGACGCGAGGTAAGAAGACAGAGGGGGCACAAATCTACACAATCTTCATGATCCAAGTGCCCTCATCGAAGATGTTGATTCGTTCTACCACATGATCTTGATGTCTTGCCTTCGGGATCTTCATCCAGCTATGGCGACGGAGGGGAGGAAAACTCTACAAAATTTTGACCTTCTCGAAGATCGGACAACTAACGATCAACACACAGAATGAGACGTAGGATTATCTCTTGAGCTAAGACACGAGAAACTTATCGGGGTGATAGGAAATAGAAGGCGGTGGCTCGATTTGGTAGGAAACAATTCCACGCTTGAGCACAACATGGAGAGGAGTTGAGTTGCCATGATATCATAACGAGACATCTTAAGGAAGGTGACTCGCAGAAACATTCCCTTAAGTGGCAAAAAGAATTACTTTTGATCCTGGGATCATTGAAACTCTTTATACCAGCCTAAGGCAATCAAAATAATCGTTTGGCGGGGTACTAAGGGATGGTATACTCGGACTAGAATGGACTATGTGGACTACCTTGTTGAAGACAACGCAGGGGATGATTTTTGCTTATCATCGGAGATGGATGGGACCCATGGTAAGTCCACTTTTGAAGATGATATTGGATAGCAACTACCGAGAAGGGCAGCCCATGGGGAATTGGCACAATGGCAGTGCAAGCTGGGAACAAGATGCAACTGTTGGGAATGTTCCAACCATCATATCTGCCTGAGATTCAAATCCGATTGGTAATAGGATACTTGGACTCGGCATGTGCGAAAGAAAGTTTGCAACACAATTCGACAAGATGGCGTTGCGAGATTCTCGAGGAATGAACTAAGATAGCAAGCTCCAAAACATGAGCTGGTTCTGCTAAACACATGTGAACACGTTGTCCCAGACAAGCATGACCACATAGTAGTCTTATGATAAAACACTACCGAGTTCAGGTGGGGAACCATCATCTAGGGAAACGAAGTCTTGTGCATGACCTAGGATTTGCACAACAATTCCTTTTCCTTGAACAAATCAATCAGTGGCTTGGTGTGCTAGGGAACACATATGGATTGGAGGCAGCCAACCTATCAAACCATAGAGTACTTTGCACGTGCATGACTGACTTGGGATGGTACCAGGGGGAACAAAACCAATCTTTCTCGAACTCACGGCAGCAACTTGCACCAAATGCATGTGAATCAGAGAAAGTCACTTCTTTCATCCAACATATTCTTCACGAATGAGACATGAAAATAATGCTTATAAAAGTTTCCAACACTAGGTTGAGGTTCAACATGAGTCATGGGGGAGACAAAATCCTGCTGATGGGCTCAACAGCAACTCATCGGAATTTCCATATCACTGGACATCCGCCATCATGTGAATACGGTGATAGTATTGGTCAGACCAAAAGATGTAATGGTGTATGCTCGAAGAAAATCCACGAGTAAGACAACATTACGAACATCGTTGGTTCTGATTTGATTTGAGGATAGCCCACACTCAAATCAAAGATGGGGTAAGACAATAGGCCGAACAACTGATCACAAGGACCAATTGATGAAGATATCATCTTTCTTCAACACACACACACACACACACACACACACACACACACACAGAAAGATATCCCTTAACATGAATTAAGTCAGACAAGCTTTTATCTTCCAACTCTCCAAGTTGTTGTTTTGCTTGACCAACTAGCTCAGGGGTATCCCACACAGATTCTTGGAGAAGGGGTGGTTTACAATAAACCATCTTGATCACGAACTCAACATAGCGGTCAGGTGACAACCTGGTAATACTTCCGAGAAGATATTCGGAAAATCACAAACCACCGATATGTTACTAAGCTCAAGAACAATCTTGCTTTTCAGGGCAAGACGATATGATCAAAGAGCGAGGGATTTGGAATAATCCTAAGTCATCGATCGAGGAGTGCACCAGGAAAATGGACTAGGTAGCACGATCAATCTTAGGGTGATGATTCAATAACCAACACACTAAGAATGAAAATATTGTCCTTTAACTACCAAGCAATGAGTTGCTCGAAGTATTGATTTCGCACATCACAGTACACTTGTCGGCATTCCGGTTACAATAACACGGAAACCGAGGAATGAACAATGATGGCAAGAAGTATTACTGTGTCAAGAATTCATAAGAGGTGGTGCAATTCTCATGACACTCTTGACATAAAGATGGCAACACTCCAAGATAGAACAGAACAAAAGCTGGATTGGCATTTTGATCTATGGAATACAACTACTTTGACCCAATCCTAGATCTGGATGAGGTACTGGAGTTTGTTTCTCTTAGTCATTCCCGAATAGAATGGCTTGACGGACCACAAGAATAATAGGCATCGATGAACACGATCGCACACATACTCTTGACTATCAATTGATAGATGAAGGTCAGAAGACAACTAAAGAGGGACAACCCAAAAGAACATATGATTTTCTGAGTTGTGGATGCATAGACTAGCATGTCGAACGAGTTCAACATATTTCTTCCGGATAACCCATGCAGAAAGGTTGAGCTGGCAGAGTCACAATATAAAATGGAGAACTCATCGAGAGCACTCCTGTTGTGATCTTTTGATCCAACAAACTTCTGCCATAAGCGGTTCGTAGTATTTGGAAGAAAGAAATACCACGGACCTCGAGGACTAATGCAAAGGTTACTAATAACCTAAGGGAGCTAGCAATTTCCATCAACATGAAGTAAGTAGGGTGAATCTCGGGTTCAAGAACCCAGGAATAGAATACCTACATACTAAGTGGCATCACGGAATGCTTTCGAGAATGATGGCCAGAATCATCACACGGGGAACACAAAACATGGCTAGATTGCTAGGTGACTCCCTAAAACACCTAGGTTCATAATAATAGCTCCAACATATGTGCCGAGGCAGCGGAGTACCTCAACACACTAATTTGTGAGATTAATCTGGCCCAAATGAACATTAGGAACGGAGAGAAGGGTTTTGCAAATGCGTCAGACTATTTAGAAATCTGGGATGACTCGGACAACATAACGGCTGTAATTGCTCAAAATGATTTGAGACATCCTGCAAAATAGTGGCATGAACACTCAACATCACAATATCAAGGTTCTGAGACTATCTATGAACATAATGAAGTAGTAGGAACAGAACTGGGGCTTGAAACCAACAATCCTATAAGTCTATGGATTAGTAACACGTCATCCCGATAGATAGATGAGAAGCCTAGTTCTTAAACCCCGTAGAAGAGAGGAGGATGACTCAGATCAGAAGGGCATAAGATAAAGGAGTAAAAAGAGCCTTACGTTCCCTTCCACAATCAATTCCCTTATATAACTAAAGCATTTCTAGACTCAACTTCGACCAGTTTGGCTTGGTAATCCTCTGAGCAATCGAGCTCGATACCAAAGATGTCGGGACCCGATTCCAAGTCACATCGATCTAGCCGTAACACCTCATATCACTTTGCGGCCTCACGCACGGTATTCCACGGGTGTCACCTTACCATGGCCGGGACCGTTTAGCCTTTTGGCTCACGTATATGATAGTGTTGCTAGCATCCATATGATGAGAGAACCGGGCCGACATGGCTAGATCGTGAACCAAAGCGGCACTAACCCATGGGGACAGCATACATGAAACAACTTCGAGCATGTCGGTCGGCGTGTGAATCCGGGCTGTAGCACTGGGCTAACAGGACTCGGGAACCCAGGCTATAGCAGGCTAGGCAGGACTCGGATGTCACGCGTGACATTTCGAAGAAGGCGAACCACGAACGAAGTGAAACTCATGCCGGCCAGTCAAGCGTCCTGAGCAGTAGTAATGGGCTAGCAGGACTCCGGTGAACCGGGCTGTAGCGGACTACTATGGCTCAAGGAAGCACTAGACTACATTTCCCCATAAGAAAGGCTGCCAAGGATAAACAACTTAGATTGTCGGATTCCACACATACCAAGCATTTCAAACATACACACAATATGCTCGATATGTGTAAATACAACATGGCAACACAACATAACTCTACGACTCAAGTATTTATTCATTAGGCTCCGAGGAGCCAAATATTACAAACATGGGTCTCATGACCCCAACATTGAGCATACAAATCAAAGCACATGCGGAAGCTTAACATGTCGAGTGAGACATCTACAAATGAAAAAAGGTGAGAAGCGACTATCTACGAGATCTGCCGAGGGCACAAGATCGTGAGAGGTAACAAGCTAAGCGTCAAGTCCACACGAACTACTAGCGAGGCCAGCGTCTCTCGCAAAACATAAAATAAGCAAGCGTGAGTACAAATGTACCCAGCAAGACTTACATCAGAACTAACTACATATGCATCGTTATCAACAAAGGGGATGGTGGGGTTTAACTGCAGCAAGCCAGCTTTGACTCAGTGGCTATCCTAAACTACGACTGCAAGTAACTCTTTTGAGGTGGCGCACACGAGTCCACTTATTCACCATATCAATACACCACTATGGATCCGCTCCCGTCTCCCTACGAGAACGCCATCCATAGCACTCACGCTTATCTTGCGCATTTTAGAGTATCCACTTTCACTCGTCTATGAACTGTACATGCAACCCAGAAGTCCTTTACCGAGGACACGGCTATTCGAATAGATCATATTAACCCTGCAGGGGTGTACTTCTTCACACACGCACTCGCCACTTACGCCATGTACACCTCGTGTATCTCGGCAACCTTCAAGCGGAAGCTTTGGTGAGGAGTCGGCCACGACGACTAACCACACAAGTCTCTAGTCGGGTTTATCGCCTATTCGGGTTCCATCCGCAAGGAGATCCAGCCGAAGTGTCACTCACGGCCCCAAATGATGTGTGCAGGGTTCCCACGCCCACCTCGACAGGTGGATCTACGCTTGGTACAACGTGCCACGATGCCTAGTCTGTCCCAAGCCCACCTATACCGGGTGCCACTTGGTAGACTACTAACACTACCTACAAACACGAAACTAGTTGCAACTCCGGACAGAGATCAAGTTGATTAATAAGCCGAGAGGGCGAGTTACGGAACCCAATGTGTGGTAGTAACTGTTCATGGATCACAAACACAGAACTCAGTTCTCGAGGGCGGCTGCAATGAGACAACCCACCATGTACTCCTACATGGCCTCTCACCGCTACCTTTACCAAATCGTGTTCACACACTTAGCTCTCAACAGTAGGACATGTTCACCATATTCCAATTCATGCCCTATGAGTCAGACCTGACTCAACTCTAAGGAGTAGCAGGCATGACAAACGAGCATGAATGAGTAGGCACATCAGGGCTCAAACAACTCCTACTCATGCTAGTGGGTTTCATCTATTTACTGTGGCAATGACAGGTCATGCAGAGGAAAGGGGTTCAACTACCGCAACATGTAACAGCTGAATCGTTGTTGTCCTAATGCAGTAAAAGAGAGTAGGAGCGAGAGAGTGGGATTGTATCGGAATGAACAAGGGGGTTTTGCTTGCCTGACACTTCCGAAGATAGTATAGCTCTTCATCGGTGTCATCGCTCACATCGTCGAAGCAACGTCTACTGAGAGGGGACAATTACCAGCAATAGAGCGAAAACACAATAAATGCAATGCAACAGTATGATGCATGATCATGACAAGGCAATATGCTGTGATTTGGGCTAATGCAACAGCAAGTCTTTTTGATTTAAGTGGAATTGGAAGCTAGATCAAATTCCAACTACAAAACTATTATCAAATTTGTCCTAATCATGTTTCATCCTAAACAGTGAGGTTAGCTTTCTCAAACATGCATGAAAATGGTACAGATGAAAATGTTAGATTTTTCTGATCATTTTTCATATATAACTTATTTCATTCTGAGTTACGGTTGAATTTATATGAATTTTAGAAGTTTTAGCTATTTTTGGAATTTCCTGGATTAAGAATAAATCCAGAAAATAATTAGCTACGTCGACATTCGTCCTTGTGATGTCGCGGTCAGCAGCGCGGTCCAGTCAAACCTGACGATGGGATCCATCAGTCGATGACCCGATGACATTTAGTGTCACAGACAGGTGGGTCCGGTCAACGGCCACGTCAGCGAGGTCAACACCGACGCGTGGGGCCACTGTGTTTAGATTAATCTTAATCTATTCTTGTTAGCTGGTTAGTTAGGCAGCAGGGCCCGCATGTCAGTGAGAGTGTGGGTTAATTAGCGGCGTCATTAACTGCTAATGACGGTGCCACATCGACGGCTAAACGCCGGTGCTAAGCACAGCACGATGGCATCGTCCGTCCGGCCAACTCCGACGATGAGAGGTCGCGCGGCCGGGCGCGTTGGAACACCCGTAGCTGGGCGCATCTGATGGTGGTGGTGGCTGGACCAGGGGTGGTCTGTGGCGGCGCTGATAGTCTGTGGCAGCGCCGGCGATGACAACAGCGGCGGCCCGAGTTCGGGATAGCGCGGGCGCGGGGCTGCAATGCTCGGGCGAGCCAACGGAGTGGCTAGGCAGCCTCCTGGAGGCGCCAGGAGCATATCAGTACCCCTAGAGCGAGCAGGAGAAGCTCGGGAGCATGGGCTCGCCGGTCATGGCGGACGGCGGCCTCGGGTGATCTCGGGGCTGCGGCTAGAGGGCGAAAATGACATGGGTAAGAGAGGGAAAAAGCGGTGGAGTTCACAGGGAGGTCGTTGAGCAGATCGGTGGGCTCGGGGGCGACCGGAGCGAGGCGAATTGGCGAACAGCGTCCGGCGGGTACCGAGGTTGAAGACGACCAGATGGTGGCGATGCAGGGACTCCGGCGAAGCGTGGCGTGGTGGGGAGGGCGAGGGCGTCGCGGCGGAGGTCTTGGACAGCACGGGGAGGCGAGGGGAGAATGGCGGACGCGGTGGCAGTGAACGGCGGCGACGGCTTCGCTCTGCTTCTGGAGAGAGAGAGCGAGGGAGGCGAGCCAGGGAGAGAATGGAGCGGTCGAGGGGTCCAGGGGGGTCTGCGTGGCATCGTACAGGGTGTCGGGGAGAGATGCAGGCAGGCAGGAGGTGGCGCCGTCGGCCGCGCGCGTGCAGACACGCAGCTGCTTCTCCTCCTGGCAGGAGGAAGAAGACGGTGTTACCCCTGTGGGCTGGGCCAGAACAGGAGTTGGGCCAGGCAGGTAAGTCAGGTAAGGTTCCTCTCTTTCTAATTCTGTTTCAGTTTTTCTATTCTTTTCTCTGTTTTGATTTAGTAATAAAATACCAAACCATTTTGTAAAATGCTGAAAATATTTGTGGGCACTTTTGAAATTATTTCCAACAGCCCTCAACTAGTTTCACCATTATTAGAACATTTAAACTATTTATAGAATTTAAATGCCCCAATTCAAATACAATATGGATTAATTCAAAAATCCATAAATGACCAATAAATATGCTCATCATTTTGGCAGAGGTTTTCACCTTTATAAAAGATCATGAACATTTTTAAAGGGCATTTTGGGTTCTTGAAAAAGATTTTATTTGATCCTATTGATTTCTTTCTGGTGCTAGGGTTTGACCAATCCTCATTTCAAGTTTCTGAGAATTTTAAACATGATGCACACATAAAGGGCTAGCCTAGTGCATACCAGAACTAGGGATGTGACAATAGGCTATTGTGGCCACTAGAAAAACACAGAAAAAGAACTGCAGTGACTACAAGCAAACAACTAAACAAGACAATAAGGAAATAAATAAGCAAGCAATTAACACTAGCCTATTACCGCTATTACACATATTACATCCACTGGGCATCAAAGTTCGCCACCAGTGCAAATATCGAAAAATAAGAATGACAGGGAACCTCCCGGCTCCTCAGCCGTTTGATCCCTGGCCGTCGGATCGGGTGGCTTGATGAGATCTGGGCCGTTGGATCTTCCTTAGAAATCACCTCAGCCGTCGGATCAGATTGAAACACTGTTGCAATGAATAGTATTAGAACTAGGATGCCACCGCCTGTAATTCCCAGAGCCCGCCGAGGGCATTTTCGTCACTTCACGTTGTTGGAAAAGTCCCCAATAGTGTGGAAAGTGAGCACCAGGTCATTGCCCTCCACCTCCCACCTGGTCTCCTCTCTTCCCGCCTCCTCCCATGAAACCCTAGCCGCCACGCCGTGCAGCCGCCACCGCCGCGCCCTCCTCCTCTTTCCACCTCCTGGCCGGCGCCCAACCACCGCGCCCTCTCCCTTCCCCTACCGCCGGCCTCTCCCTAGGTGGCGGCCAGATCTGCCACAGCCACAGCCACAACGGGGGATTCTGGATCCGCGCCCCCGTCGAGCTGGGCGCGACCATCAACCTCGGACCACACCGCCGCCACCATGGATGCACCATATCAAGGTCTCCTCCCCCGTCCCCTATGCTTCTTCTTCTTCTCCTTCTCTCTCTCTCTCAATCCTCGATGTGTTCCGATTTGGTAGGCTTGGTTCCCTCCACGATCATGATGCGTGTAGACACATGCACAAGTTAGGTCTTGTGATCTGTTTACGAACAGCTGCTGCTGCTAGCCTTGTAGTTAGTTATATCCTGTTCAGTATGTATGATGTGCAGGTGCTTCATAGGTAGTGTGTGTAACAAGCTTTTGTTTTCATGTACCTTTGGTTGGACCATTGCCTTTGGTTATAGAGATATATCCTTTTGAATTTCTTATATCCGGTGCACGAAAACCACATGTGCCTTTAGAATATGTCGTGAATTGTTTGACTATGGTCACTGACCACTACTTCGTGGATGGTTGGTCCTTACGCCATTAGGCAGGATATCTTTGTTTTTCTCTGAACTGCAGTGCTGAAATAAGTCAGTGGTAGCAGTTCTTCAATAAGAACAATCGAGACAGATTTGAAACATGTTTTAGGCGTTTGAGAGGTGGTATATAGCAGTTCATTGTCCGTGTATATTTTATTGAGACTACAAATAAATATTAAAGCTACTGATTTAGGCTGAGTAAGCAAAACATATAAACATGAATAAAGTAAATTATTCTTTTAGCAAATCAGAGTGAGCTTTATTGATCCAGGGGTTGTCTATAGGAATTGCAAGAAAATCATGAGGAATTTCTTTCAGTCGCAATGGCGACAAAGAGCTTGAGTTCATGGTTCACGAGTTCTGCTGGCTCCACTAACAGTTGCATGCAAGCACTTGCATAGGTCAGCTGAGATACGTCTTGCACACCTACGAATTGATTCTTCTAGGAATCTAATTTTCTAAACGAACTTTCAGTTGCAATGCACAAATATGTTGCTAGATAAGGTTTAGAACTTAGTTGGCAGAAGTTGTTTTAAGATTAGTATATTGTAGTATTTCTCTGAGGGAATTCTGTGAATATTTGGTCATTGCCAACAAATCTAAAATAGAATGGGAGTGATTGTTTGGAATGGATATTACTCTGCTGCTCATGTCTGTTACTTTTCTTGCATACATTATTTTGCTTACAGGTTTACTAATAAACTTCTGTGAGAACCCCTGCTGGAGACATACGGAGTTGAGGATGCAAGTGAATGGAGCTTGTTGAGTTGTTGTTCGCCTGATCATACTTGATACGTCGAGTGTGAACTACCCATTCTCCGCCTCTCCTACAGTCTGTAACAAAAGCGTTAGGCTTGAGTGTGTGAGTCTGTGAGAGTAGATGGTAGGTCATTGGATATAAAAGGGCCTTTAGTAGTCCATTTATCTTTCCGAATGAAGTTGGAAGAGCACGAGCTCCTCCGATCCACCCTTGGATCCCTTCCTCTGTAGTATTTAGTTTCTTCGTTGTATGCGTTGTATTTAGTTAGTACTTTTGGATGGCTTAACTCCCTTTCTCTGTAGTAATTGGAGCCCATAAGTGGAGGTGTTTGTTCCTCATATGCAACCTTATTATCGATAGATAGATTGGGAAACACAGCAGGAGTTTGCGTTTATTTTCATTCAGCGAGAACACAACAATAGTAGTAGACTCCGTAAAACCAGCAATCGAACTGAACTAGAATCTGTGTGTATTTTAGCTTAAGCAATCTAGGATTCACTCCTGGATGTTAGAGCAACATATTTCAGATTGTAATTAATTAATGTTGCTTCCCACGAAGTATATTTCTATTGTTTCAATAAGCATTATGCACACCTTGATGCTTGGTGCGACGTCGAGTTCATCTTATTATGTGATAGTGGTTGGCATGCTCAATTCGTCCTCATTGGCATCTGAACCTGAGGCTCCTGACTTACTCAAATGTTCTCCAGTCATTTCCCCCTCTCCTACAAATGTGATCAATTTGGCATGGGCATGCGTATAGTTGGAATGAGGCACCATGGGAAGGATTCAAACCTCTAAGAAGTGTGCTAAATCAATAGTGCCAATCGGTTCAGTTTCAGCTTCAAAAACATTAGGTGATTGAAAATGGCATGCTATATTTCTGCAACAAGGCTCCCTAAATAGTCCCTATGTTCTAAACTGGATTCTGACAAGGGTAAAGATATCTGAGACATCCCTCATTTTATTTTAAGACCATTACTTTTTTGCCTACCTCTCCTCATATAATATCTAACATGGCCGGCTCTCTATTCTCTGTGGTTTAAGGTGTACACCCTGCTATTTGATCAGAAGTTCGGGAGTTCATACTTGGTTGTTTGATCTCGAGAACACCTTTGATGACCACGAGCAAATTGGGCGAACCAGAAGGTACTCGACTCATTCTATGGTTTTCTTGACTGCAATTTCCATCAAGTAAATATATGATGTCTTCACACTCCATTATAATCAATAATCGCCTTACTGTAAAGGACTCATTCATTTTGCGTGCATTAATCTTGAACTATAGATTAAATCTTTTTGCTGCATGTTAAGTTATGTGTGAAAGGATGATTAATATGAGGCACACATTCTTTGTTTTATGGATAATACATTAACTGCTACATGTATATCATCATAAGCAAAAAATGTGTATTTTTGAACTTTTTTCCTAAAAAATATACTCCCTTCGTTCCTTGATATAAGGTGTATAGATTTTTGAGAAATAATCCGAAATATAAGGTGTATTGCATTGTACCACTCGTTTGGATAATTTTTTTGGGGATTTGATTACATTTCCTTATATTATGCAAGCTCCTCTGTTCTCTCATGTCAATTAGTCAGGTGTAATCTCGCCCAAAACTTGTGAAATTATCCCTCCATGTGCATTCTTTAATATCCGTGCCAAAAACTATACACCCTATATCTAGGAACGGAGGGAGTATTTCTTATGTTCTTGTGTATTTACGTATGATGAGTGTGGGAGGGCTTATGGCTTTTATGGTGACGAGTCATGATTGTCGCTGATCTCCACTGCCGGTAATTTATTTTACACGGTCACCATCCCATCTCTTGTTGTTATGTATGGTCCAAGTAAAAGAGGCTTTTCCTGCATTGTTTATTTGTATTAGATGACCAGTACAGGAAGTTGTAGTATTTTCCCCGTCCTTTTTTGATGTAAATGATGGTAAGCATGAGTTAGATTCAATGTCGACCGGCTGTGCATATTATCACAGCATGTGCTATGTTGGATCGTATCGATTTTACTGATGTAGTACATGATTTTATAGTTCTTTACTAGCACATATATATACATTTATTATTCTTTATACAAAAATAAACATATGTTGAAATCTACTGATAAATGGAAGTATGCACCTCTTGCTTACTAATATAGGATACTATTTGCGTATCTGACCAACTTCGATTTAATTTATACATGTTCTTACCTTGGTGACCTTAGTGCACAACATTATACACTAATGGGAAGGAAATATAATACATAAAAACCTGTGAAAGACCTGGTGGACAATAATTTAGAATGCTTTGTTGTGACATTTTAGTCGCCTTCTGCTTTATTGTGACTCTTTCTATTCATCCATTTAGGTACTTCTAGGACACGGACAATTTCCCTCAAGGTCAAGACCTCACATCAACGCTCCCAGGCCCCTGATGAGCCTGTTCCTTTTTTTTAAGTTTCTCAATGTCACTTCTATAGGTTTACTTGAGATGTTATGTTGCATATGTTGTGATGAGGTTTTCCCACTTCCCTTTTAACTTCTCTAAAGTTGATCATCACATGTTTATGCAATTGGACCAAAGCGACAACATTACTTACAGCTTACCCGGTTAAGATAACAGTTATGAACTAGGATGAACTTATACATGCAGAGAGAGAGAGAGAGAGAGGGGTTGTTTAAAGAATCCGGTGTCTTTGTGTTTGCCTACAGAATTCAATATTTGTTCATGCGGTGATCCTCGGCCTCTCTCTCTCTCTATCTCTCTCTCTCTCTATGTGTGTGTGTGTGTGTCCTGACTCTTTGTGCCTGTGTTGGCCCTTTGTTTGTCCATGCGATTTTAATATGGACTACTCTTTCTAATTTGGCATGTAGATAGAGTCATTTTTAGATATTCTATAGGGTGATTACTGTTGTTGCAGCGCTGGATGGCATGTAGCAGTGCTGGATCCGGTGGCCAGCCATCATCGTTGCCTGTCCTCTTTGATGCGAGATCCACGATGCTCCACTCAGTCCATGTTCACCCACCTCTCTCTCTCTCTCTCTCCCTCCCTCCCTCTCTCTCTCTCTCTCTCTGTGACCGCTGCTACATCCATCGTTTTGGCTTGCAGGTTGCCGGCATCATGGATCTTGATAAGGTTTCCGGCCGGTTCGCCACATAACTTATAGTTCACGTCGTTGACATATTCGGGTTCTAGGTCACAGAAAAAAAATTGGAGTTATTTTATCTGGCTCAAAATGTTTTGGCTCAGCAATTTCCTGCATTAGATATCCTTTTGTGCTTATTTTTTTGTGAATTCTACAATTTGTAGCATTGAGCTAAACTGACATTCGTTTTAGTTAACTTACATTCCTGGATGTTTTTAAACTGATATTATTTCCATAAGTTCAGGTTTGTACTTGGCTTTATCAGAATTAGAATATGCAGAACATGTGTTGGAGTAGTCCCCATTTGGTTTTATGAAATAATATTCATGTTGACTGCATTTTGTTATAGGAACGCGCAAAGAAACTAATGTTTGATCATGTCGTTGACAGGCTCTGTTATGATAATTCTTTGACAAAGTGGTCACATTCCACATGAAGAAGAACCCGTAGTACCATGTTTTACCATCTCTATCGCCACTCTGTTTGGCTTTTGCTTTCTTTTTATTTTCCTGCTCTGAGTACTCTCCCCCTCATGTTGTACAAGTGAATGTTTGTTCTTTCTTTTGAACTAAAAAATCTGAATATATGAGCTGAACCATGCTTCCTACAAACTTGATTATTACCTGCTTGAGAATATCGTTGGGACCGGCACCCCGCGCCAAGGCGCGGTACCAATCTAGTAGGGAACAAAGCAGCATATTACATACACTGTCCGTCAAAATTGGCCACCAGTGCAAATAAACGTGGCAGCAAAACAAGAGCATAACTGA
This sequence comes from Aegilops longissima, assembly GCA_021605205.1. Lineage (NCBI taxonomy): Eukaryota > Viridiplantae > Streptophyta > Magnoliopsida > Poales > Poaceae > Aegilops > Aegilops longissima. The sequence goes on from CM038682.1 coordinate 717,142,775, forward strand.
AACAACTTCAGAAGAGCTCAAGAAACGTTATCCTGGGTATCCACCATGCTGGCAATAAGCTTAGCAAGCTGATTAGCTTTGTCCTGTTTGGCGCTAAAATCCTCCAACGCTTGTTGTTGCACCAGAAAGTTTGCATCTGAATGCTCCAGGGACTTCTGCAGTCCTTCCGCTTCTTGTCGCAACAGAGCTAATCGATGTCTTTCAGCTTGTAGTTGAGACTCAAGAAACTGAACTGATTTAGACAGTGAGTTTGAATAGCTTGTGCTAGCGGTAGTGGCCAGTAACTCGAACACTAAACCAAGACAGGGCTTTGGGGTTGTCTCGCTGTCTTCAAGATAGTCTTCCTTAGCTGTTTTATCAACTTTGTTGGAGACCAACAAGGATGTGTCACTATCCTGAACCTTATCTGCATTACTTCATTTACCATTGCTTAATAAGGCACTCTTCCCCAATATTACATCAACATTCTAAAAGAAGAAACAAGCGAGACACATAACAAGTTTAGCATGTACTAGTATATGAAACTCATTTCGGTGAACCAGTTCATTAGTAAGGTGGACAGGATTAAACTACCAAGTCTTCTATTGCGAAGTACTAGTACATAATAAAATCATCAAACAAACATATATCTATGTCCTATGGTCACTGCATTGTCTTGCCAAATCAAAATAGAGACACGGTTCAAATCATATCAGTTCAAGACAAAGGAGCAGTGAAAGAATACAAAGCGTGGGAAATTACACGGCACAACAAGATTTCAGATGGGTACCACGGGTCTACATGTACAACAACACTATTGGCTCTGTTGTGATGCTAGTAATGTGCATGATACGAAAGTCAACTATATACACAATTGAAATTGAAATCAACAGAGCTATTGATAAGAGCAAACCTGTTAAAGAACATGCGTGAACATACCTGCTGTGCCATTGGAGTTTCGATTGGATCCTTCAATTTAAAAATAAGTTTGTATGAGTAAATACAGTGATACAAGAGCAAAGCAATCATAGTTAAAAAAGGCGCGCCTAAGCGAGCGCTTAAGCGCGCCTAGGCTCTAGACATTGGCAAAACGCATTACGCATAACTACGCTTAATCTATGCATAACTGCGCATAAGCATGCACTTTGGTCAGTAAAGCGCAAGGCGGTGGCAAAACGCACAATTAACGCCTAACGCTTTTTTAAACTATGATAGCAATGGAATCTTAAATTAGAATAGTTGTTCTTCAGGTTTAGGCACTTGTTCTACATGAACAGAGTACTACAAGACGCAAGAATATAATACTTAAAAATAGAAAATGAGCTCATAGACCTTACCACATTCTTGGTTCGGGACAATCTGAACAAAGCGTTCCCGATCATCGTCCGATAAATGTGTCTCAGGAGAACGTAAGCGAATTTGATGAGTTTCTTTGCCGGTGAAGTACGTTTTCTTTAGGTAATTCCGATACTGCCACCAAGCATTCTTGAAGATAGCAGAGGTATTAGCACAGGTTACCTCCTCCTGAGTTTCCAAATCGGTCCTTCTCTATAGAGAAAAATGGGAAAATTTGTTGTATTATAACCATCATGGAGGTAGGATGTATGGGACGAAGTAAAGTAATTGCCATGAATAACATTACTTACACATAACTCCTGGACAAACACCTGCAACTGGCATTTTCCTTCATCTTCAGTATAATATTTCCAAGATGGGAAGATACGCACATACAATTTAACAACATCAAATGCGATAGATGATAAACTACGACTAGCTGGTTGTGCTTCCTCCACAGGAATAGGCGTACTAACTGGTGGAGTTGGGGTTTGCCGTGATAGTACTGGCCCTTTGGGCACTGGAGCTGCCTTACTAACTGCTCTTGTTTGGGATCTCTGTGGTGGAGATGGTGTTGTGTCAACAGGAACTGGGTTACTATCGGCTGGGGTTGGGGTTAGATTGGGTGAAGCTGGTTCTCTGTCCATCACAGTAGGGGTACAATCTGCGAGAGTTTGGGTTATGTGTGGTAGGGCTGGTTCTTGTGCATGTACAACTGGGGTGCTATCTCCACCAAGAGGTAGCACTATTTTATTTGAAGACCGTGTTTTTAGTCCGCTAGATACTGGCATTACCCGCTCCAATTCAAATTGGCTGATAAACAGGAAACATAGTTGAATGTACAGACATTGTATGAGAGACAGATGCAATAGATAGTGTGGAAAAAAGAGGGCATGAAATAGTTGACATGTATATTGTTTAACTAAAACGGATAGCTTGACATAATTTCACATATATGGTGTCTATCTAAACTGGATAGCATAGCATAACATAATTCAAAGATATGATGAATAACTAAACAGGATCGCATGACATAATTCACCTACATGTTATGTAAGTAATTAGGATCGCATCATTTAATTCACATGTGTGATTTATATGCTAAACAGAGGGCATTCAATATGATGTCTGAACTAAGAACATGGTGTTGAATATTGTGTATATGATGTCTAATCTATGCAACGCAAGACACCATATGCTGTCGGAGGTGTGGAGGAAGATCTGAGGAATCTGTAGATGGCGTCCAGGGCACTGCTCTGTTGTGATGGATCGTTCTGTCGTTGGAGCAGCTACGGTGAGCCGTAAGACATCAAGGCTGAAGTAGCACAAGACAGACATCGTCAATCTCAAGTGGGATTCTAATAGCATCTCCAATAGATGATGTAAAATGGGTGTAAAATTAACATCACCAAAACCACCTGACTACAACAGATGAGGTAAAAACTGTTGACACTGAACTTAACTATCGAAACTGAAATTTACTGTGGAATCTTAATGCTACTGTCGAAACTGAACGCAATGGTAGCAGAGAGGCACTTGACATCACTACAAAAAAAGACACATCCGTGACATTTTGGGCCGAACGAAAAAAAATTCTGTCATACATATGACACTTCTATGACGATAATTGTGACAGAACCCGGTAACATCATAGATGTGGTGGGCTCCTACTTCTATGACCAAAAATCATGCCAGAAAATGGGCTTTTCGTCCTGGGTGGGCCGGAGACGCAGCTGCATGACATTCTTTGGGCCGTCCATGACGGAAAAACCATGGTAGAAGCGAGGGGAGGAAAAATTCGGGAGTTGCTTTTACGGTGGGAGGTCGGGGCGGCGATGTGCGCTTTCTCTCATACACGACGCTGCTGCGTGTGTGCGGCGTTAGCTCTAATCGAACCCGAAGCGAGGCGTTAGGCTCTAATCGAACCCGGCGATTGACTTTGCAGCCTACGCGTTATCGAACCCGAGCGATCGATCGATGGCGATTAAGCGATCTCGATCGAGCAATTCCTCCTCTATCGCTGCTAATCGAAGTCGATCGATGCTGCTTTGCGATGAGCGGTGGCGTTACGGGGTTTGGATGATAAAGTGGCGGTGGCGTTTGCCTCTGGATGAACAGGACCCGTGGTGTGGAGGTTGGATGAGCGAAGAGAGCGGTGGAGGGTGCCCATGGAGGGTGGTTGAACAGGACCCGTGGTGTGGAGGGCTGGATGAGCAGTAGATGGTGGAGGGTGGTTGAGCGATGAGCTGGAGGAGTAAGCGCACGGTGGAGGCTGGATGAGCAGGAGCCCATGGAGGCTGGAGGAGGTCGACGGTGGAGATGAACGGTATCTGTGGAGTCCCGTTTTGCGCACGCCACACCCTCCCGATGAACAGGACCCCGTTTCGACCGTAGGAGGTCCGTTTAAATCCGTTTTGCGGTACGCCACACCCCTCCCGATCAACAGGACCCCCATTTCGACCGTAGGAGGTCCGTTTCCTCCGTTTTGCGGTACGCCACACCCCTCCCGATCAACAGGACCCCCGTTTCGATCGCAGGAGATCCGTTTCCTCCGTTTTGCGGTACGCCAGACCCCTCCCGATCAACAGGACCCCGTTTCGAACGTGGCCGGTCGAACACAAGGCCGTTTCCTCCGTTCTGCGGTACGCCAGGCCTCGTTTCCATCGCCTGTTCTGTCCAAGCCGATTGGCTCCCACGCGTTCCGTTGCCTCCCAATGAACATGAAGCATTCCGTTGCCTCCCCATGAACACGACACATTCTGTTGCCTCCCCATGAACACGACGACGACGATGTTTCTCCGTTCCGACCCAGCCATGTACACGAGCCCTCGCTGTACGTATGCGCGAGTAGGCGTTCGAGACCCTGCCCGTATGTACGTATGTCGCCGTATTTTCTTTCTTGCACCCTGGCCGATGTAAGTATGTGTACATGCTACGTGCGCGCCTCTACTACGACACGTGCGCGCCTCTACAACGACCAGTATGTACGTACACGTTCGCGACCAGAATGACAACGCTACGTACGCTTCGACCAGGTGGGTCCCGACTGTCAGGCACTTCCTTGCGTGTGAAAATGTAGCAGGTGGGTCCCAGCAGTTAGAGGGGCGAATCATAATTTTTTTTGCGCGGACGCACTTCCTTTGCGTGTGAAGATGTAGCTGGTAGGTCCCAGCAGTCAGGGGGGCGAATCGTTTTTTTGCCCGGACACACTTCCTTGCGTGTGAAGATGTAGCTGGTGGGTCCCAGCAGTCAGGGGGCGAATCGTTTTTTTTGCCCGGACGCACTTCCTTGCGTGCGAAGATGTAGTTGGTGGGTCCCAGCAGTCAGGGGGAAACATTTTTTTGTGAAATACGGTGGCCCGTCTGGAGGGTCATCGCTGTCAGGTGGAGGAATCATTATTTTGCGCGTAATAAGGAGGCACTTCCTTGCTGCGGCCGTGGACCCAGTTGTCAGCCTCTCCACGTACAGTCCACGTCCGATGGAAGTCGTTCCTTGACCACGTTGACCATGCAGCGCCGAGAGCATCACGGCGGTGGACGACGGCGAGGCATTGGAAGGGGACGACTCGGAGCCCGGGAAGACGCAGCAGTGGATGCCCACGCGAAGAGGAGTACGAGGGTTCACTGGTTCGGCTGCAGTGTGAGGCTGCTGTTGCCGCAGAATAACAGGGGGTGTGGGTGAGTAGAGGGATGGCCTGCCCAGCGGTGGGAGTAGTAGGGGGTGGTGAGGACTCCGCGGCATCACAGGCGGCCACGGGAGGCAGGAGCACGCGGCACGACCGGCGCTGGTTTGGGCGGCTGGAGCAAGAAGACCAGAGGTTGAAGAAGCACTATGGCCATTGGATGAACATTGTATGGTAACAGGAGCTAGAATCGTTCATATTGACTAAGTTGACAAAGCCCTCCGTCCCCGTCAACTTGGTAGGCCCACAAGTCAGCCTCCCACTATGCTGGATTCCAGCTGGCAGGGGGAGTATTCATTTTTTTGTGCGTAATAAGGAGGCACTTCCTTGCGTGCGAAGATAGCTGGTGGGTCCGACATGTTAGCGGGGGGTACGTTTTTTTCGCGAAATACAGAGGCCCTTCCGGTGGGTCCCAGATGTCAGGTGGAGGAATCATTATTTTGTGCGTAATAAGGAGGCATTTTTTTGCGCTGCCGTGGACCACTGTCGGCCTCTCCACGCACGATCTACTTCGATGGTGTCGTTTGTTGACCACGTTGACCACGCCGTGCGAGCGCATCCAAGGTGGTGGACGACGGCGAGGCCCGGACAGCAACAAGCCGGAGACGGAAGACGGGAGTAGAGTCGCAGACGGAGAGGTGTCTGAGGTTAACTGGTTCTAGTGCGGTGTGGTTGGCAATCGGTGGAGAAGAACAGGAGGTGTGGAGGGTGGAGGGATGGCCTGGCCAGCGGTGGAGTAGCACTTCATAGCGAAGCGTGCTAAGCGAGCTGCTAGCAGCAGGAGGCGGGAGGTATTCCCGGTGCACCTGGAGGAAGAAGACGAGAGATTGAAGATGGATATAGGTTGTTGGATGTAAATCCAACGGCTAACATGTCAGAATCATTTGTTGACTAAATTGACAACGACTTGCGTTGGCTTCGACCTATTGGCCCACATTTTAGCCTCCAAAACTGTGGCACGTATTCAACCCATTTTTTCAGAATTTACAATTTTTTTTGCGCGGTAGAATTTACAGTCAATTTGATTTTTTTTTGAATTACAGCCATTAACTGGGCTGGGTGAACAAATAATGTAGTGTCCTTGCGGCCCCTTTATTTTATTTCCTAAAAAATTACAGGCCATTTGCACTTTCTCGAAATACACGATTTTGCTAGGCTGATTCTAGTTATAATGTTGGGTTGGCCAGCAATGTTATCAAAAAATTAAAAGGGGCTGAGCATTTTGTTATAAATATATTTAAATAATAAGTGACATTATTACATTCGTCCTTAAATCTTACCAAGCTTTTGTACACAATCACTAGGACTTTCGTGCCAAAACAATCCAGGAATTTATTTATTAAGAAATTATTTTTATAAGTTAATAAGATGTGGGATATTGTTTTCTTACATATGTAAGTATCTGTAAATATATGATGACAATAAAAATAATATATAATAACATATAAAATAATTTAAATATATATAATATAGTTAGAAGGGAAACATAAGTTGGACCTGGCGTTCCTATTCTTATATAGAAAAATAGAACAGACCTCTGCGTTTTCTTCAAAAAAAATACATAAATTCGGCTGCCAAAAATAAAACCTCGGATGGGAGGTCCATAGGCTGGTCGATACATGACGGCCCTAAGAAAATACAAACAGGCCTATGGACCTCACATCCGAGGTTGTGGGTTGCGCATGTTAAAAATGAAAGCCTAGACGGGGCAGCCCAAAACCACGTCCAACACTTGCCAAAACTTCGTCCCTCGTTTTCTCTATGTTTCGCTTTTCGACATTGTGTGGGCATTTTGTTATGCATCATATGAAGATGTGCTATGCATGAACGTTGATCAGCATGATGTTAACTGGCTGGTAGTTCCATTTTCGACCATGAATAAAACTTCCAACATGATGTTAACCTTGTTTGAAAAGGCCGTGTTAATATAAATGCTCTGCCTCTGAAAGTTGCAGTTTCTTATCTGAAACTGAACTTGCAGTTTCTTATCTGAAACTGAAACTTGCAGTTTCTTCTCTGAGAATCACATTGTCTGCACTTTTATACTCCTATGAAACTACATTCTTTTTAAGTACTAAAAATAGATCTCTAGAATTCATAAAATACTTCATATGCTCAATACTGCAAATCTGAAATTCAAAAGACATTCATATCTGAAAGTACTCTCAAAATACACAACACAAAACACAATTCACAACCTGCAAATACTGACAACCCTAAGCTCCTCCTGACAATTCACAACCTGCCCGACTATTGGGCTGGGGGCAGCCCCGTCCTATTCCTCGGCGGCAGACAGCCGCCCCGTGAGATGATGTGAACAGCGAGGGAGACGATGGCGGGGAAGCGTCGTCGGGACAACTGCCTTTCTCCTGTTGCAGTTGGGTTTGGTCGATGAAGACTCCACCAGCTTGCTCTGGCAGGACACCCTCACAAACGGCACCCTATAGATGCTCGATCCTTCAATCTCTGGTGGATGCTCCATCTGGGATCGATACTCCCACCACCGCTCCCTCATGATCGGATTCGGTGAATCTGTTTGCTCCATGGCCCAGAGGAGCAGCTCTATGTACTCCGGCGCGACTCCCTCCGGGAGTATCGCCGCCTTTTCGCTCTGTTGCAGATATTTGACCATGGATGTCACCGTCGCCGCTAGTTGGTCCTTGTTGTCAAACCAAGACTGTATCTCCAACATCCTAGCTAGCTTCACAGGGTCGCCGTTTGCGATCCTCATGTATCGGTTGTACTCCTCCATCGATCTACTTCTCCACAGCACCTTCACTCACCGGCGGTGGTTTTTGAATGGAAGAGGAGAGGAGCAGCGCTGGTTTTGGATTAGAACGGGAGAGGAGCGACGCTGGTTTTGGACCGGAACAGGAGAGGAGGGGCGGTGGTTTTGAAATGGGCGAGGAGAGGAGCGGCGCTGGATTTAGATTGGAACAGGAGAGGAGCAGCGGTGGTTTAAGAGGAGAAAAGCGGAAGAGCGGCGCTGGTCTTGGAAGTATTTTTTTTTGTTTTGAGTATTTTGGGTCAAAGTTTGACCACGTATTGTATTTGACAAGCAAAATGTGAATGCATGTCACCAAAATTTGTATCGTTTGGTTCGTATTTGAATGTACTTTCAAATTATATTATTTTTGCAACGTATAACATATATTTTATGTGCGAAAATCATGGTCAATTATGACCCAGAATAAAAGGGAGACTAGTTAATTTGGGGTCGCTTTCTTAATTGAAGGGTAAATTGATTTTGATTTTGATCCAGTCACAGCGCGCCAGCCCTCTCGCCCGATCCTAAATCGCTGCCGCACGCTCCTCTCCCTCTTCTCCATTGCAAAACCACCTCCTCTCCTCTCCATCATCTCCATTCCAAAACCACCGTCTCGCCTCTCCCTCTTCTGATCTTCTCCATTGCAAAACCACCTCCTCTCCACTCCATCATCTCCTTCCAAAACCACTGTCTCGCCTCTCCCTCTTCTGATCTTCTCCATTGCAAAACCACCTCCTCTCCTCTCCATCATCTCCATTCCAAAAACAATGTCTCGCCTCTCCCTCTTCTCTATTGCAAGACCACCGTCTCTCCTCCCATATTCCAAAGCTAGCACCGGACCACTCAGAAGGACATCTATGGAGAGGATGCAACAGCGAATCAGGTAGATCACCGACGGCGACCAGGCAAAGTTAGCCAGGTTGAAGGAGATCCTTAGTTGGTTTGACAATGAGTGGGAGATTTCGAGGACGGTGCGGGCCATCTTGACAATGTATGCGAAAGAGCGAGGCGGCGACAATGAGGGCGGCGATGTACATGTACTCCTTGGCGGCAGTCACACCGATCCTCTCGAGTTCATCGAGTATCTCCCTCGGGCGATGGGCAGACAGATTCGCCCGAGGCGGCGGTCAGCGGAGGTGGTGGGCGACAGGTCAAGGTTGAGCACCCAGAGGATAACGAATCGATCGAGTATGGTGTGCCGTTCGTGAGGGTGCAGAGCCAGCCGGAGCCACAGGAGTATTCGTTCTCCCACCGCAAGAGGAGGCCGGATGGCACGACGTCCCTTCCCCGCCGTTCTCCACGGTTCCCTCGACGCTCGCCTCGTTTCAACGGCGGCGGTAGGGTTTAAGGTAAGCTTCGCACTAACCTAATCTTCCACCTGCTCGTGCTTACAATCAGTGTGACAGCTAATGAAAATCATGCTTACAATCAGTCTCCGAGTACTATGCCAATCACCCTAAAATAGCTCTGGACCTTTGGGTCAAAGTTGTGACACAGTGTACAAATAAAGAAAAATAGATTGGTGCTTCTTTCAGAAAAGAGTACTCCCTAGAAAACTGCCAATATAAGCTACTAGTATTTGGTTAGAGGATTTGCTGCCGAGAAAGATCTGTCCACAGAGAGCGCCACACATCCCAATGGTGGCGGTGGATGCCAATGCGTGCATGCAGCATGGTTGGTGTCGGTAATTTTTACTTGGCACACCTCGCACTCTGCATATATGTCGGTTCCATACATACATTTGTGTAGTTCCACCAAAATGCAGCTGAATAACCCTGTTTGCACAGATAATGAAAAAGCATGATTACATTATAGTGGCACTAGTTGATGAAACACACAAAATAAATAGAAGAAAATATTGCGATAGTATCATAGTATGCCATGCTGCGAGGGCGTGATGGGCCCTGCGACGCCTCATCTGAAGACGCCTCATCTTGGACATCGTCCCAAGTCTCCCGGATACACCTTCGCGTTGATGAACATCGGTGTAAAGCGGTAGTACAAGGAGGCGCCTTGAGACATTCAAATCTCTATTTTTGTACATATCAACTAAAATTAAGCACCCCAGTTTGCAGAAATGCTTAAACATTAACAATGGGACAAGTTGATGAAACATACTTTAACAAAGAGAAGCACTTTCTTTATCTACATTGGAAATGAAATGATAGAGATGACACTCGCTCTATTTTAACTGTATTATTACTTCATTTTATCAATGACACTAGGGTCGAGCAAGTGGCAAACAAGCTGTACCATGCCTCGCAAGGATGGAGGCTGGGGGTGCTTAGACTGGGATGTTGAAGCTGGCTCTTTCAGTCACCAACATGGATGATTCAATTCATGGGACCTTTTGGTGCAGTTCACCTAAAATGAAGCAATGTCCCGTGAGCTAGCAGCTTCTTCTTCAATTTTTTTTTAAGAAAAGGGCTCCATCCCCGGTTCCATTTCCATCAGAAAACGAAACCCACAGAGCTTCGTCTTCATTAGTTGCAATAAAATTGAGCAACATCAACGTTGGTTGTGAAGCTCCTAGAATGCTCAACTATAATTTGGATATCATTTGTGTAGTTCAACTAAGATCGAGCGTGAAATGTATATCTCTGTTTGCACAAAAAAGGTGGAAAGGAGGGTGACTAACAAGTGATGAAACATGCATCAAATGAAAAGAAGCATGTTCCTTATCTGAATGGCAATCCTACAAGGAGAGTAGCAATTTCTAAAGCAGTGGCATTGCTAGATATTAGTGTGGGCATTAGGATTAACTATGACAACCGTTAAATACGACATTACTTTGGGCACAGGAGAGTAGGCGGACCAGGACAGTTGCATTTCTAACAAAAAGAACCAACTTATCTTAATGGGAAATTTTAGCAGGACATGTAAAGAAGTGACATTGATTCATATTCTTTGGAGGCATTACATTGAAAACAACATTGGTTTAACGTGTCCTTACTTTTAACGGTCGATTGCTACATTTTACCAGTGGCATTACATAAGAGTGGCTCGGGGCAACAAACATCAGAACAGGATATCTGGGTTGGTCCCATTTTTGTTCGGTATAGCCACCTTATACTGTGTGAGGCTACCAAATCTAGTGATGTACTAACTCTGTTGACTTGTCCCCCAGTCCCCACTTTCTTTCCTTTTTGAACCAATAGATCGGTTTATATTGAGTTTGTATTGCGTTTCCCTTTATTTCCCTATTAGACCTAGAGACCAGTTGGATAGCAGGTCTCGCTACTTTTTGCCCCAATTATTTCCTCTTTCGACCAAGTCCTAGATTCAGGTAACAAATCCTCCCCACCCCCACCCCTTTCTTCCTTGTTTGAACCAAGTAGTACTAGATTCGAGTGCATGAACTAGTTTTACATCTTAAACGTAAAAAAATAGGGGGTTTTCGAACAGCCGATCGATCCTATCTACGAGGGGGCCTGAGAACTAGTAAAAGATACAAATGCAGTGACGTCAGGAGCTCGGGAAGTAGAGCAAGGCTGGTTTCAAAGGAAGTTATACCTGATGGTCGCCGGGATGTCGCTAGGTGGGCGGCGGGAGGCCGGATCTGCCCACACTACGGCAGCGAGGAAGAAGGGGTCGGAGGCCCTCCCTCGCCAACGGTGCTTGGGATAGAACGGCAAGGCAGGCTAATCGGGACGCGCCCAGCAGTGGGTAAGAGCCGTCGCCGAGGACGACCGCGTGAACGTTGCAGCTTCTCACCTTCCCCGGCGGAGAGGATCCGGCTGGATCTTTGACCAGCGGTGAGCAGAGAAAGAGAGAGAGAGAGAGAGAGAGAGAGAGAGAGAGAGAGAGAGAGAGAGAGAGAGAGAGAGAGAGAGAGAGGAGTGGCCACCGCTGTCGTGTTTAGATCTGGAGAGGCCGAGATAGTGTGAAGAGAGCAACACTAGCAAGCAAGCGCAGAGGCTCCTGCCTATATAGTGGAGTAGTACTAGTTTTCTTTTGTCTACCAGAGCCGGCTTGACCTCGTTAATGACTGTCGAGTAGTCTTCATGCACGTGGCCCGGAGGCGCAGTTGTCGTCATTTTGATCTGAAGCGCCGGATTATAACATATAACACGAAAAAATGCCACATGACAAGAAATCATAACCTCACTGCCCAAAGGAGACAACATGAATCTCGACGGACAAACTAGACGAGGAACAAAGCTCAAATTAAAGATAAACTCGTAGAAAAGGGGCCCGTCGATAGATGTCCTAATTAACATAGCCGGCTTGACCTAGATGGCAGCCGAGTAGTCACTGTTCGTGCATGTGCCCCCAATGACTAGCCCAACTCAGTTGTCGCTGTTTAACCCTCGTAGTGATCCGAAGCACTTGACACCTAATTTTGCGAGATGACAAGAAACCTTTTTTTAGATTTCTCACCACAACTATAGCCATGTACAATACAGCCTGCACGATATGTAGACGATAGCCAATCCAGGCGTGTCTGCTGGAGTCTGGTCACATGCATGGATGAACTGATCTTTCGTGTCTTGCAGGGATCGTCCAGGCACCAACGTAGTACTACAACACTTCTCTAGTACTATCGCTCGTCTCCCTCTTCTATTAAGTCACCCGACTTGCGGGGCCGCGGAGTGTGCCTATTGTCGGTTCTCAATTGTCGTCCCACATGTGTGTGCGAACGCAATATGACGCGCGTTCCATTCGGAGAGCAGCGTGCCAGACCGACCGACCATCTGGGGTGCGACGCGAAAGCGGCGGGCGTGCTGTATACTCCGTACATGTGTACCACCGTTTTCTAGACGCTTTGCTCCATGGTGCGGGCGCAATCCATGGATACAAAATTAGTATACTGTATACTATTTAAAAGTCGAGGGCGGGGCTTTTCCTGCGCGGGTAGACGGCGGGGCAGTTCCGCCTAGTCGGTTCGACAGAGACGCGAGAAGACGATGGAGTAGGCTGCTGCAAACATAGGGTTGTGTGATTTGACAGCGAGTTACTGCTGGACAGGTGGGGCCCCGTGATTTGACTTGCCATTATCATTTTAACTACAGCGCTTCTGTTGGCGTGAGTCTCCCGATTCCTGACCACCTCCATACAGGTGCCCCTCCCAATGCTCCACCATGTAGTAGAGGCCGGCTATTGCATGAGAGCCCACTTATCCACTTTTTCCTTGCCTCTCTTTCCTCCACATATGCAAAAATGCCATGTAAAGTGCACTATTGTACTTACTTGCTCCTACAGGTGCTTAAGCTTGCCACATAGGCATAAAGTATGATATGGCAAGTTAATCAAGAAGAGAGAGACTAGTTTGGTGACCCAAGGAAGAAACGGTGCTAAGCGTGTGTACCTAGCTGAAAAGACAATTTTGAGTCTATAGCTAATTAAATGAAGCAAACTTAGCAACACCATTTCATTGGAAGAGGTCGCTCCTAGGCAAATGCAATAAATACTAGTACTCCCTGTGTCCCATAATATAAGAACGTTTTTGGCACTACACTAGTGTCAAAAACGTTCTTATATTATGGGACGGAGGGAGTACAAAGAAATAGATAGAGAGGAGTAAAAAAAATATAGACTTATAGCCAACCTTATAGCTAACCTTGTTGTAGTATGAGTGACTAAGTGATGACTATGTATGACATGCCAACATCAGATAGCCTAACGCACCATGTTAAATCTCAAAGGGTGCGACCGCGCTGCGACGCGACGGTCGTGGTAGGTGCGACCATGATACGGGGTGCTGGCAGCCCTTGGATCTGAGATCAAACAGTCGCATGCTAAGTTGCTGAAAATTTGCAGAATAACCCTCCCGTGGCAATCGGCAAATTTCCTCCCGCGGGCCGGAGTAGGTTTCTTGGTTTGCATGCAGGTTTAATGGAGGCGAGGAGGCGTGTTCAGCCGGGCATGCAGTGGACGGCGCAGTACTATTCGATTTGACAACTACAACTAGTATATTATAAAAAACAAAGAAGAGTAGTAGAGATAGAGATAAGAATAGAGACTAGGGAGGAGCACCATCTACTGCTTCGTGGGCTACTCCTGCGCTCCATTCGGCGGTCGCGATGTCCCCTATAGCCACTCCCTCCTGCGCTCCATTCGACGGGTGCTGTTGACATTTGGGGAGCGCACTCTTGCGACTGCTAGCAACCACGACTTCACCGATGATGACTTCTTCCCCGACCTCGGCAACCTCTTCCTCAACGACATGGGCGACAACCTCAACGCCAATGGTGCTGCTCCCGTTGCACCATATGTGTTTCTCTCCTTCCTGTTCAAAATCGTGGTAGAATTCATGTTTCTACTCTGTGTCCTAGACTCGATCTGTTCATCTACTATGCTAGTGCGCATGATTAGTTTAATCTCTGTTATAGCCGTCATGATTTATTTTGTAGTAAATCGCGTAGTAACTTGCTCATATATTCAACTGGCGGAACGTCCCCTACAGCCACTCCGTTTCATGGACGGCCTGGTCGATGCCTCCAAGGAGCCCTTCGTCTACTGCTATGAGTGTCCGGTGCCGTTTTGGGGCTAGTCGGCGGACATCATGCATCACCTGACGCAGGCGTGCGGCGATCACTACTGGCCCTTGGCGAAGAACATCAAGTATGAAACGTTCTACCCGTTCACCGTGCCGGAGTCGCTGGAGGATCAGCGCCTCCTGCTAGTCTCGGAGGAGGACGGCAGCATCTTCCTCTTGATCGTGGCCACCGGCGAGGCCCGCGCAGGCCGCCGCGACATCTCTGTAGTGTGCGTCAGGGGCGACGCCGCTGGCGCTGACACTGACACGAGGCTGATGTACGGGTGCGTGCTCACTATTACTACCCCTCGGAGGTCCGTGGGCGGCGACACTAGCTACGTCAAGCTGACTTGGACGCTGCCGATCTGGGGCCTTCCCGCCGATGTGGACATGGAAGATGCATGGTATTATTTGACCCCCAACAATGTGCATGGGGACTCCAAGGAGGTTCACCTGGACATATGCATTACTAAGTTAAATGTTGATCATTAGTCTTCGCTCAATGTAATCCGCTGTCTAAGCATGTGGAGACTTCCATGCATGATCTTGCTCTATTGGAGTATCGCGCATGAATAAAAGTGTATCCATTTATGGTTTAGTCTAGAATCTTCCATGTATGAATTTTTACTACAGTACGGGTGAAGGACTTATGATGAACCATTTCCTGCAAAGCACAATAAGAGTTATTTCTTCACAAGTTTTGGATGCAGGTTGAACAGTTGAACGCTTTTGTTTGCAAAAGATACTTTTTTATCTATTTCACTCGAATGTTTCTGAGCTCTAGAGATGAAATAATATCTGAAGAAACCTATCGATACCTGTTACACATGAGATGACCCCCACATCCTTTGTCAAAATAAACAACACCCCGATCAATGCATTTCACTCTTTCGTGCAACGGACGGGCACCTTACTTGCTCCTACAGGTGCTTAAGCTTGCCACATAGGCACAAAGTCTGATGTGGCAAGTTAATCAAGAAGAGAGAGACTAGTTTGGTGACCCAAGGAAGAAACGGTGCTAAGCGCGTGTACCTAGGTGAAAAGACAAATTTGAGTCTATAGCTAATTAAATGAAGCAAACCTAGCAACATCATTTCATTGGAAGAAGTCACTCCTTGGCAAATACAATAAATACTAGTACTCCGTGTGTCCCATAATATAAAAACGTTTTTGGCACTACACTAGTGTCAAAAACGTTCTTATATTATGGGACGGAGGGAGTACGAAGAAATAGATAGAGAGGAGTAAAAAAATACACTTATAGCCAACCTTTTTGTAGTATGAGTGACTAAGTGATGATTATGTATGACATGCCAACATCGATAGCCTAAGCGACCGTGTTAAATCTCCATAGCGCGACAGCAGAAAAAGCGCGATGGTCGTGGTAGGCGCGACCATGATACGGCTGCTAGCAGCCCTTGGATCTGAGATCAAGCGGCCGCATGCTAAGTTGCTGAAAAATTGAAGAATAACCTCCGTGATAGGATATTCACCCATAGGTCTAGAATCACGCCATGCAACCGCTCGATCTCAGATCCAAGGGCTCATGGAAGACCAGATCATGGGAGAATGGAAAGCCACTACCCTTCCATTCGCATGCTAGCAGTTCGCTCCTACTCGCCCCCAGACGCCCTTTAATACTACGGCGGTTCGCTCCTAGTCGTCCGCCCATTCACATTACGGCAGTTCCACTAATCCTAACCTCCTCCCAAATCCATGGCGTCCCAAATCTCCCGATCTGCGGTGAGTACAAGGTCGAACCATCACCGGCGATGAGTTCGACGTCATCTACACCCGTTCTTCCGCGACGGTGAAAGGATGCATTTTCGCCTGCACGCATGTTCAAGACTCGATGATGAGTGGGTCACTGGGCTAGATGTTGAGTACACCACAGTCCTGGGACGATAGAAGGATCTAAAAGACGAAGAGAGGAAGAAGCCCGCCATGATCCAGGTTTGCGTGCATGACTTATGCTTGGTCTACCACATATGCCATGCCGACGTTGAGTGCCAGGATTTTAAGGACTTCCTCGAGTGAAACCTAGTCAAATTCGTTACTGTAGACTTTGGTAACGACAAAGAAGTCCTGCATCGGATAGGCCTCGTTGTAGGCAACACCTTCGACCTCCAAAAGAATCGGCTGGTGTCCTCTCATCAGCCTTCAATGCTGATCCTGGCAGGAGCAACGGTTCATCCTTCGTATGGTAAACTGGAGAAACCTCCATACATGTTTCATCGTCATGCATGGCAGCGGAATGTACTAGATATAGACCACATCCACTACGCTGCAATGGATGGCTACCTTTGTTTCAATATCTACAAGGGTTGGATGAAGAGCAGCAGCCAAGTTGGCGGTTCAAGCAAACAAGTATCGGCCAAGAGGAACAAGGACAAGGACAAAGTCGAGGACGTGGATGAGGACTCCGAGTAAGGTGTGTTGGAGAATGTAGCAGAAATTCAAATTTTCCTACGTATCACCAAGATCTATCTAAGGAGAAACCAGCAACAAGGGGAAGGAGAGTGCATCTACATACCTTTGTAGATCGCTAAGCGGAAGCGTTCAAGAGAACGGGGTTGAAGGAGTCGTACTCATCGTGATCCAAATCACCGGAGATCCTAGTGCCGAACGGACGGCACCTCCGCGCTCAACACACGTACAGCCCGGTGGACGCCTCCCACGCCTTGATCCAGCAAGGAGAGAGGGAGAGGTTGAGGAAGACTCCGTCCAGCAGCAGCACAACGGCGTGGTGGTGATGGAGGAGCGTGGCAATCCAGCAGGGCTTCGCCAAGCACCGCGAGAGAGGAGAAGGGAGAGAGGTAGGGCTGCGCCAAGAGGGAGAGGTTATCATGTGTTGGGCAGCCCCAAAACTCCACTATTTATAGGAGGAGGGGAGGTGGCTGCGCCCCCATCTAGGGTTCCCACCCAAGGGGTGCGGCAGCCCTAGATGGGACTTGAACAGGCGGCCAAGAGGGGAGAGAGGGCGCCCCTAGGGTGGGCCTTTAGGCCCATCTGCGCCTAGGGTTTCCCCTCTCCCCACCTAGCTGCGCCTTGGGCCTTGTGGGGGGCGCACCAGCCCACCTGGGGCTGGTCCCCTCCCACACTTAGCCCATGCAGCCCTCCGGGGATGGTGGCCCCACTTGGTGGACCCCCGGGACCCTCCCGGTGGTCCCGGTACGTTACCGATAAAACCCGAAACTTTTCCGGTGACCAAAACCTCACTTCCTTTATATTATTCTTTACCTCCGGACCATTCCAGAACTCCTCGAGACGTCCGGGATCTCATCCGGGACTCCGAACAACATTCGGTAACCACATACAAACTTCCTTTATAACCCTAGCGTCATCGAATCTTAAGTGTGTAGACCCTACGGGTTCGGGAACCATGCAGACATGACCGAGACATTCTCCGGTCAATAACCAACAGCGGGATCTGGATACCCATGTTGGCTCCCACATGTTCCACGATGATCTCATCGGATGAACCACGATGTCAAGGACTCAATCAATCCCGTATTCAATTCCCTTTGTCTAACGGTATTGTACTTGCCCGAGATTCGATCGTCGGTATACCGATATATACCTTGTTCAATCTCGTTCCCGACAAGTCTCTTTACTCGTTCCGTAACACATCATCCCGTGATCAACCCCTTGGTCACATTGTGCACATTATGATGATGTCCTACCGAGTGGGCCCAGAGATACCTCTCCGTCAACCGGAGTGACAAATCCCAGTCTCGATTCGTGCCAACCCAACAGACACTTTCGGAGATACCGTAATGCACCTTTATAGCCACCCGATTCGTTGTGACGTTTGGTACACCCAAAGCATTCCTACGGTATCCGGAGTTGCACAATCTCATGGTCTAAGGAAATGATACTTGACATTAGAAAAGCTTTAGCATACGAACTACGATCTTTGTGCTAGGCTTAGGATTGGGTCTCATCCATCACATCATTCTCCTAATGATGTGATCCCGTTATCAATGACATCCAATGTCCATGGTCAGGAAACCGTAACCATCTATTGATTAACGAGCTAGTCATCTAGAGGCTAACTAGGGACTTGGTGTTGTCTATGTACCCACACATGTATCTGAGTTTCCTATCAATACAATTATAGCATGGATAATAAACGATTATCATGAACAAGGAAATATAATAATAACTAATTTATTATTGCCTCTAGGGCATATTTCCAACAGTCTCCCACTTGCACTAGAGTCAATAATCTAGTTCACATCGTCATGTGATTAACACTCACACGTCACATCGCCATGTGACCAACATCCAAAGAGTTTACTAGTGTCATTAAACTAGTTCACATCATCATGTGATTAAGACTCAATGAGTTCTGGGGTTTGATCATGTTTTGCTTGTGAGAGAGGTTTTAGTCAACGAGTCTGTAACATTCAGATCTGTATGTACTTCGCAATTCTCTATGTCATATTGTAAACGCTGCTTCCACGCTCCACTATACGTATCCGGTTTGATACTCAGAGTCACTCGGATAGGTGTTAAAGCTTGCATCGACGTAACGCTTTACGCCGAACTCTTTATCACCTCCATAATCGAGAAACATGTCCTTATTTACTCCAAGGAAAATTTTGACCGCTGTCCAATGATCCATTCCTGGATCATTCTTGTACCCCTTGACTGACTCATGGCAAGGCACACTTCCGGTGCGGTACACATCATAGCATATTGTAGAGCCTATGTCTGAAGCATAGGGGACGACCTTCGTCCTTTCTCTCTCTTCTGCCGTGGTCGAGCTTTAACACTTAACTTCATACCTTACAACTCAGGCAAGAACTCCTTCTTTGACTGATCCATCTTGAACACCTTCAAGATCATGTCAAGGTATGTGCTCATTTGAAAGTACTATTAAACATTTTGATCTATCTTATAGATCTTGATGCTTATTATTCAAGTAGCCTAATCCAGGTTTTCCATTGAAAAACACTTTTCAAACAACTCTATATGCTTTCCAGAAATTCTACATCATTTCTGATCAACAACATATACTCATCAGAAATTCTATAGTGCTCCCACTCACTTCTTTGGAAACACAAGTTTCTCATAAACTTTGTATAAACCCAAAATCTTTGATCATCTCATCAAAGTGCACATTCCAACTCCGAGATGCTTACTCCAGTCCTTAGAAGGATCGCTGGAGCCAGCATACCTCTTAGCATCCTTAGGATCGACAAAAACTTTCTGATTGTATCACATACAACCTTTCCTTACGAAGACTAGTAAGGAAACTCGTTTTGACATCCATCTGCCAGATTTCATAAATGCAGCTAATGCTAACATGATTCCGACGGACTTAAGCGTCGCTAAAGATGAGAAAATATCATCATAGTCAACTCCTTGAACTTGTGAAAAAACTCTTCGCCACAAGTCGAGCTTCAAAGACGGTGACATTACCGTCCACGTCCATCTTCTTCTTAAAGATCCATTTATCTCAATGGCTTGCCGATCATCGGGCAAGTCCACCAAAGTCCATGCTTTGTTCTGATACATGGATCCTATCTCGGATTTCATGGCTTCTAACCATTTGTCGGAATATGAGCCCACCATCGCTTCCCCATAGCTCGTAGGTTCATTGTTGTCTAGCAACATGAACTTCAAGACAGGATTACTGTATCACTCTGAAGTAGTACGCATCCTTGTCCCCTTACGAGGTACGGTAGTGACTTGATCCAAAACTTCATGATCACTATCATAAGCTTCTACTTCAATTGTTGTAGGCGCCACAGGAACAACTTCCTGTGCCCTGCTACACACTTGTTGAAGTGACGGTTCAATAACCTCATCAAGTCTCCACCATCCTCCCACTCAATTCTTTCGAGAGAAACTTTTCCTCGAGAAAGGACTCGTTTCTAGAAACAAATACTTTTGCTTCCGGATCTGAGATAGGAGGTATAACCAACCATTTTGGGTATCCTATGAAGATGTATTTATCCGTTTTGGGTTTGAGCTTATCACGATGAAACCTTTTCACATAAGCGTCGCAGCCCCAAACTTTTAAGAAACGACAACTTATGTTTCTCCAAATCATTGTTCAAACGGTGTCGTCTCAACGGAAATTACGTGGTGCCCTATTAAAGTGAGTGCGGTTGTCTCTAATGCCTAACCCATGAACGATAGTGGTAATTCGATAAGAGACATCATGGTACACACCATATCTAATAGGGCGCAACAATGATGTTCAGACACACCATCACACTATGGTGTTCCAGGCGGTATTAATTGTGAAACAGTTTCCACAATGTCTTAATTGCGTGCCAAAGCTCGTAACTCAGATACTCATCTCTATGATCATATCATAGACATTTTATCCTTTTGTCACGATGATCTTCAACTTCACTCTGAAATTACTTGAACCATTCAATAATTCAGACTTGTGTTTCATCAAGTAAATATACTCAACATCTTCTCAAATCATCTGTGAAGTAAGAACATAACGATATTCATCAGATGCCTCAAAGACTCATTGGACTGCACACATCAAAATGTGTTACTTCCAACAAGTTGCTATCTTGTTCCATCTAACTGAAAAACGAGGCTTTAGGTCATCTTGCCCATGTGGTATGATTTGCATGTCTCAAGTGATTCAAAATCAAGTGAGTCCAAACGATCCATCTGCATGGAGTTTCTTCATGCGATACACCAATAGACATGGTTCGCATGTCTCAAACTTTTCAAAAAACGAGTGAGTCCAAAGATCCATCAACATGGAGCTTCTTCATGCGTTTTTACACCAATATGACTTACATGGCAGTGCCACAAGTAAGTGGTACTATCATTACTATCTTATATCTTTTGGCATGAAAATGTGTATCACTACGATCGAGATTTCAATAAACCATTCATTTTAGGTGCAAGACCATTGAAGGTATTATTCAAATAAACAGAGTAACCATTATTCTCCTTAAATGAATAACCGTACTGCGATTGACATAATCCAATCATGTCTATGCTCAACGCAAACACCAAATCTCGATGGTAGACGGAGCGTGTGATGCTTGATCACATCAACCTTGGAAACACTTCCAACACATATCGTCAGCTCACCTTTAGCTAGTCTCCGTTTATTCCGTAGCTTTTATTTCAAGTTACTAACACTTAGCAACCGAACCGGTATCTAATACCCTGGTGCTACTAGGAGTACTAGAAAAGTACACATTAGCGTAATGTATATCCAATATACTTCTATCGACCTTGCCTGCCTTCTTATCTACCAAGTATCTAGGGTAGTTCTGCTTCAGTGTCCGTTCCTCTCATCACAGAAGCACTTAGTCTCGGGTTTGGGTTCAACCTTGGGTTTCTTCACTGGAGCAGCAACTGATTTGCCGTTTCTGGAAGTACCCCTTCTTGCCCTTTCCCTTCTTGAAACTAGTGGTTTCATTAACCATCAACAATTGATGTTCCTTCTTGATTTCTACATTCGTGGTGTCAAACATCGCGAATACCTCAAGGATCATCATATCTATCCCTGATATGTTATAGTTCATCACGAAGCTCTAGCAGCTTGGTGGCAATGTCTTTGGGGAAACATCACTATCTCATCTGGAAGATCAACTCCCACTCGATTCAAGTGATTGTTGCACTCAGACAATCTGAGCACAAGCTCAACGATTGAGCTTTTCTCCCTTAGTTTGCAGGCTAAGAAAATCGTCGGAGGTCTTATACCTCTTGACGTGGGCACGAGCCTGAAATCCCAATTTCAACCCTCGAAACATCTCATATGTTCCGCGATGTTTCAAAAAACGTCTTTGGTGCCTCAACTCTAAACCGTTTAACTGAACTATCACGTAGTTATCAAAACGTGTATGTCCGATGTTCGCAACATCCATGCACGACGTTTGGGGTTCAACACTCGAGCGGTGCATTAAGGACATAAGCTTTTTTCTGTCCGCATAATCGCTACTGTCAACTTTCAACTATATTTTCTCTGGGAACATATCTAAATAGTGGAACTAAAGCGCGAGCTTACGACCTAATTTGCAAAGATCTTTTGACTATGCTCAGGATAATTAAGTTCATCTTATGAACTCCCACTCAGATAGACATCCCTCTAGTCATCTAAGTGATTACATGATCCGAGTCAACTAGGCCGTGTCCGATCATCACGTGAGATGGACTAGTCATCATCGATGAACATCTTCATGTTGATCGTATCCTCCATACGACTCATGCTCGACCGTTCGGTCTCTTGTGTTCCGAGGCCATGTCTATACATGCTAGGCTCGTCAAGTTAACCTAACTGTTTCGCGTGTGTAAATCTGGCTTACACCCGTTGTATGTGAACGTAAGAATCTATCACACCCGATCATCACGTGGTGCTTCGAAACGACGAACTTTCGCAACGGTGCACAATTAGGGGGAACACTTTCTTGAAATTTTAATGAGGGATCATCTTATTTACTACCATCGTTCTAAGCAAATAAGATGCATAAACATGATAAACATCACATGCAATCAAATAGTGACATGATATGGCCATTATCATTTTGCGCCTTTTGATCTCCATCTTCGGGGCTCCATGATCATCATCGTCACCGGCATGACACCATGATCTCCATCATCGTGTCTCCATGAAGTTGTCTCGCCAACTTATTACTTCTACTACTATGGCTACCGGTTAGCAATAATGTAAAGTAATTACATGGCGTTAGTTCAATGACACGCAGGTCATACAATAAATTAAGACAACTCCTATGGCTCCTGCCGGTTGTCATACTCATCGACATGCAAGTCGTGATTCCTATTACAAGAACATGATCAATCTCATACATCACATATCATTCATCACATTCTTCTTGGCCATATCACATCACATAGCATACCTGCAAAAACAAGTTAGACGTCCTCTAATTGTTGTTGCATGTTTTACGTGGCTGCTATGGGTTTCTAGCAAGAACGTTTCTTACCTACGCAAAACCACAACGTGATATGCCAATTGCTATTTACCCTTCATAAGGACCCTTTTCATCGAATCCGTTCCGACTAAAGTGGGAGAGCGGCACCGCTAGCCACCTTATGCACCAAGTGCATGTCGGTCGGTGGAACCTGCCTCACGTAAGTGTACGTAAGGTCGGTCCGGCCGCTTCATCCCACAATACCGTCGAAACAAGATTGGACTAGTAACGGTAATCATATTGAACATCATCAACGCCCACAACTACTTTGTGTTCTACTCGTGCAAAGAATCTACGCAATAGACCTAGCTCATCATGCCACTGTTGGAGAACGTAGCAAAAATTCAAAATTTTCCTACGTATCACCAAGATCTATCTAAGGAGAAACCAGCAACGAGGGGAAGGAGAGTGCATCTACATACCCTTGTAGATCGCTAAGCGGAAGCGTTCAAGAGAACGGGGTTGAAGGAGTTGTACTCATCGTGATCCAAATCACCGGAGATCCTAGTGCCGAACGAACGGCACCTCCGCGTTCAACACACGTACAGCCCGGTGACGTCTCCCACGCCTTGATCCAGCAAGGAGAGAGGGAGAGGTTGAGGAAGACTCCGTCCAGCAGCAGCACAACAGCGTGGTGGTGATGGAGGAGCGTGGCAATCCAGCAGGGCTTCGCCAAGCATCGCGAGAGAGGAGAAGCGAGAGAGGTAGGGCTGCGCCAAGAGGGAGAGGTTCTCATCTGTTGGGCAGCCCCAAAACTCCACTATTTATAGGAGGAGGGGAGGTGGCTGCGCCCCCATCTAGGGTTCCCACCCAAGTGGTGCGGCAGCCCTAGATGGGTCTTGAAGGGGGGCGGCCAAGAGGGGGAGAGAGGGGGCGCCCCCTAGGGTGGGCCTTCAGGCCCATCTGCGCCTAGGGTTTCCCCTCTCCCCACCTAGCTGCGCCTTGGCCTTGTGGGGGGGCGCACCAGCCCACCTGGGGCTGGTCCCCTCCCACACTTAGCCCATGCAGCCCTCCGGGGATGGTGGCCCCACTTGGTGGACCCCCGGGACCCTCCCGGTGGTCCCGGTACGTTATCGATAAAACCCGAAACTTTTCCGGTGACCAAAACCTCACTTCCTATATATAATTCTTTACCTCCGGACCATTCCGGAACTCCTTGTGACATCCGGGATCTCATCCGGTACTCCGAACAACATTCGGTAACCACATACAAACTTCCTTTATAACCCTAGCGTCATCGAACCTTAAGTGTGTAGACCCTACGGGTTCGGGAACCATGCAGACATGACCGAGACATTCTCCGGTCAATAACCAACAGCGGGATCTGGATACCCATGTTGGCTCCCACATGTTCCACGATGATCTCATCGGATGAACCACGATGTCAAGGACTCAATCAATCCCATATTCAATTCCCTTTGTCTAATGGTATTGTACTTGCCCGAGATTCGATCGTCGGTATACCGATACCTTGTTCAATCTCGTTCCCGGCAAGTCTCTTTACTCGTTCCGTAACACATCATCCCGTGATCAACCCCTTGGTCACATTGTGCACATTATGATGATGTCCTACCGAGTGGGCCCAGAGATACCTCTCCGTCAACCGGAGTGACAAATCCCAGTCTCGATTCGTGCCAACCCAATGACACTTTCGGAGATACCGTAATGCACCTTTATAGCCACCCGCCATTGCGTTGACGCGTTTGGTATACCCAAAGCATTCCTACGGTATCCGGGAGTTGCACAATCTCATGGTCTAAGGAAATGATACTTGACATTAGAAAAGCTTTAGCATACGAACTACGATCTTTGTGCTAGGCTTAGGATTGGGTCTCGTCCAGTTCTCCTAATGATGTGATCCCGTTATCAATGACATCCAATGTCCATGGTCAGGAAACCGTAACCATCTATTGATTAACGAGCTAGTCATCTAGAGGCTAACTAGGGACTTGGTTGTTGGGGAACGTAGCAGAAATTCAAAATTTTCCTACGTGTCACCAAGATCTATCTATGGAGAAACTAGCAACGAGGGGAAGGAGAGTGCATCTACATACCCTTGTAGATCGCTAAGCGGAAGCGTTCAAGAGAACGGGGTTGAAGGAGTCATACTGTCGTGATCCAAATCACCGGAGATCCTAGTGCCGAACGGACGGCACCTCCGCTGCTCAACACACGTACAGCCCGGTGGACGCCTCCCATGCCTTGATCCAGCAAGGAGAGAGGGAGAGGTTGAGGAAGACTCCATCCAGCAGCAACACAACGGCGTGGTGGTGGTGGAGGAGCGTGGCATCCCAAGCAGGCTTCGCCAAGCACCAAGGGAGAGGAGGAGGAGGAGAGGCAGGCTGCACCAAGAGGAGAAGTTCTCATGTGTGTTGGGCAGCCCAAAACCTCAAGTATATATAGGGGAAAGGGGGCTGCGCCCCTTTAGGGTTTCCCACCCCAAGGGGTGCGGCCAGCCCTAGATGGGACTTGGGGCGGCCAAGAGGGGAGGAGTGCCTCCCAAGTCAAGTGGAGGCCCTCCCCTTAGGGTTCCCCCTTCCATGCGCATGGGCCTTGGGGGCTGGTGCCCCTGGCCCATTAAGGCTAGGGCGCCCCCACAGCCCATGCTACTGTATTGGACATGGTGGAACAATTTCCGGACCTCCGGACCCTTCCGAATCCTCCGAACCTTCCGAAGCTTCCGGTACAATACCGAAAAAACCCAAACTTTTCCTAACCCGAACAACAACTTTCCATATATAAATATTTACCTCCGGACCATTCCGAACTCCTCGTGACGTCCGGGATCTCATCCGGACTCGAACAACATTCGGTAACCACATACAAACTTCCTTTATAACCCTAGCGCCATCGAACCTTATGTGTAGACCCTACGGGTTCGGGAGACATGTAGACATGACCGAGACGTTCTCGGTCAATAACCAACAGCGGATCTGGATACCCATGTTGGCTCCCACATGTTCCACGATGATCTCATCGGATGAACCACGATGTCAAGGACTCAATCAATCCGTATACAATTCCCTTTGTCTAGCGGTATTGTATTTTGCCCGAGATTCGATCGTCGGTATCCCGATACCTTGTTCAATCTCGTTACCGCAAGTCTCTTTACTCGTTCAGAACACATCATCCCGTGATCAACCCCTTGGTCACATTGTGCACATTATGATGATGTCTTACCGAGTGGGCCCAGAGATACCTCTCCGCTTACGGAGTGACAAATCCCGATCTCGATTCGTGCCAACCCAATGACACTTTCGGAGATACCGTAATGCACCTTTATAGCCACCCAGTTACGTTGTGACGTTTGGTACACCCAAAGCATTCCTATGGTATCCGGGAGTTGCACAATCTCATGGTCTAAGGAAAAGATACTTGACATTAGAAAAGCTTTAGCATACGAACTACACGATCTTTGTGCTAGGCTTATGATTGGGTCTTGTCCATCACATCATTCTCCTAATGATGTGATCCCGTTATCAACGACATCCAATGTCCATGGTCAGGAAACCGTAACCATCTATTGATCAACGAGCTAGTCAACTAGAGGCTTACTAGGGACATGGTGTTGTCTATGTATCCACACATGTATCTGAGTTTCCTATCAATACAATTATAGCATGGATAATAAACGATTATCATGAACAAGGAAATATAATAATAACTAATTTATTATTGCCTCTAGGGCATATTTCCAACAGTCTCCCACTTGCACTAGAGTCAATAATCTAGTTCACATCGTCATGTGATTAACACTGATAGGTCACATCGCCATGTGACCAACATCCAAAGAGTTTACTAGTGTCTCAAACTAGTTCACATCATCATGTGATTAAGACTCAATGAGTTCGAGGTTTGATCATGTTTTGCTTGTGAGAGAGGTTTTAGTCAACGGGTCTCGAACATTCAGATCCGTATGTACTTCGCAATTCTCTATGTCATATTGTAAATTTTGCTTCCACGCCCACTTGAAGCTATTCCAAATGGTTGCTCCACTATACGATCCGGTTTGCTACTCGAGTCACTCGGATAGGTGTTAAAGCTTGCATCGACGTAACCCTTTACGCCGAACTCTTTATCACCTCCATAATCGAGAAACATGTCCTTATTTACTCCAAGGACAATTTTGATCGCTGTCCAATGATCCATTCTGGATCATTCTTGTACCCTTGACCGACTCATGGCATGGCACACTTGGTGCGGTACACAAGATAGCATACTATAGAGCCTACGTCTCGAAGCATAGGGACGACATTCGCCCTTTCTCTCTTTTCTCGCCGTGGTCGAGCTTTAAGTCTTAACTTCATACCTTACATGTCGTGCAAGAACTCCTTCTTTGATGATCCATCTTGAACACCTTCAAGATCATGTCAAGGTATATGCTCATTTGAAAGTACCATTAAGCGCTTTTGATCTATCCTCATAGATCTTGATGCTCAATGTTCAAGTAGCTTAATCCAGGTTTTCCATTGAAAACACTTTTCAAATAATCCTATATGCTTTCCAGAAATTCTACATCATTTCCGATCAACAATATGTCAACAACATATACTTATCGAAATTCTATAGTGCTCCCACTCACTTCTTTGGAAATACAAGTTTCTCATAAACTTTGTATAAACCCAAAATCTTTGATCATCTATCAAAGTGCATATTCCAACTCCGAGATGCTTACTCCGGTCCTTAGAAGGATCGCTGGAGCTAGCATACCTTTTAGCATCCTTAGGATCGACAAAACTTTCTCGATTGTATCACATACAACCTTTCCTTACTAAAACCGATAAGGAAACTCGTTTGACATCCATCGCCAGATTTCATAAATGCAGCTTATGCTAACATGATTCCGACGGACTTAAGCATCGCTACGGATGAGAAAATCTCATCGTAGTCAACTCCTTGAACTTGTGAAAACTCTTCGCCACAAGTCGAGCTTCATAGACGGTGACATTACCGCCCACGTCCGTCTTCTTCTTAAAGATCCATTTATCTCAATGGCTTGCCGATCATGGGCAAGTCCACCAAAGTCCATGCTTTGTTCTCGATACATGGATCCTATCTCGGATTTCATGGCTTCTAACCATTTGTTGGAATATGGGCCCACCATTGCTTCTCCATAGCTCGAGGTTCATTGTTGTCTAGCAACATGACCTTCAAGACAGGATTGAGTACCACTCAAGTAGTACGCATCCTTGTCACCCCACGAGGTACGTTAGTGACTTGATCCAAACTTCATGATCACTATCATAAGCTTCTACTTCAATTGGTGTAGGTGCCACGGAACAACTTCATGTGCCCTGCTACACACTAGTTGAAGTGACGGTTCAATAACCTCATCAAGTCTCCACCATCCTCCCACTCAACTTTTCGAGACAAACTTTTTTCTCGAGAAAGGACCCGATTCAAGAAACAATCCCTATTGCTTTCGGATCTGAATTAGGAGGTATACCCAACTGTTTTGGGTGTCCTATGAAGATGTATTTTATCCGCTTTGGGTTCGAGCTTATCAACCTGAAACTTTTTCACATAAGCGTCAGAGCCCCAAACTTTTAAGAAATGACAACTTAGGTTTCTCTAAACCATAGTTCATACGGTGTCATCTCAACGGAATTACGTGGTGCCCTATTAAAGTGAGTGCGGTTGTCTCTAATGCCTAACCCATGAACGATAGTGGTAATTCGATAAGAGACATCATGGCACGCACCATATCCAATAGGGTGCAACTATGATGTTCGGACACACCATCACACTATGGTGTTCCAAAGTGTATTAGTTGTGAAACAATTTGCACAATGTCTTAATTGTGTGCCAAAACTCAGAACTCAGATATTCATCTCTATGATCATATCATAGACATTCTATCCTCTTGTCACGATGATCTTCAACTTCACTCTGAAATTACTTGAACCATTCAATAATTCAGACTTGTGTTTCATCAAGTAAATATACTCAACATCTACTCGAATCATCCGTGAAGTAAGAACATAACGATATTCATCTGCATGCCTCAAAGACTCATTGGACTGCACACATCAAAATGTGTTACTTCCAACAAGTTGCTATCTTGTTCCATCTTATCAAACCGAGGCTTTTGGTCATCTTGCCCATGTGGTATGTTTTGCATATCTCAAGTGATTCAAAATCAAGTGAGTCCAAACGATCCATATGCATGGAGTTTCATCATGCGTATACACCAATAGACATGGTTTGCATGTCTCAAACTTTTCAAAAACGAGTGAGTCCAAAGATCCATCAACATGGAGCTTCTTCATGCGTTTACACCAATATGACTTACATGGCAAAGTGCCACAAGTAAGTGGTACTATCATTACTATCTTATACTTTTGGCATGAAAATGTGTATCACTACGATCGAGATTCAATAAACCATTTATTTAGGTGCAAGACCATGAAGGTATTATTCAAATAAATAGAGTAACCATTATTCTCCTTAAATGAATAATCAGATTGCGATAGACATAATCCAATCATGTCTATGCTCAACGCAAACACCAAATGGTAATTATTCTGGTTTAATACTAATCTTGATGGTAGAGGGAGCGTATGATGTTTGATCACATCAACCTTGGAAACACTTCCAACACATATCTTGGCTCACCTTTAGCTAGTCTCCGCTTATTCCGTAGCTTTTATTTCGAGTTACTAACACTTAGCAACCGAACCGGTATCTTAATACCCGGTGCTACTAGGAGTACTAGTAAAGTACACATTAACATAATGTATATCCAATATACTTATATCGACCTTGCCAGCCTTCTTATCTACCAAGTATCTAGGATAATTCTGCTCCGATGGCTGTTCCCTTATTACGAAGCACTTAGTCTCGGGTTTGGGTTCAACCTTGGGTTTCTTCACTCGAGCAGCAACTGATTTGCCGCTTCATGAAGTGTCCCTTCTTGCCCTTGCCCTTCTTGAAACTAGTGGTTTCACCAACCATCAACAATTGATGCTCCTTCTTGATTTTTACTTTCGCAATGTCAAACAACGCGAATACCTCAAGGATCATCATCTCTATCCTTGATATGTTATAGTTCATCACGAAGCTCTAGCAGCTTGGTGGCAATGACTTTGGAGAAACATCACTATCTCATCTGGAAGATCAACTCCCACTCGATTCAAGTGATTGTTGTACTCAGACAATCTGAGCACCAGCTCAACGATTGAGCTTTTCTCCCTTAGTTTGTAGGCTAAGAAAATCGTAGGAGGTCTCATACCTCTTGACTTGGGAACGAGCCTGAAATCCCAATTTCAGCCCTCGAAACATCTCATATGTTCCGCGACATTTCGAAAATGTCTATGGTGCCTCAACTCTAAACCGTTTCACTGAACTATCACGTAGCTATCAAAACGTGTATGTCTGATGTTCGCAACATCCACAAACGACGTTTGGGGTTCAGCACACTGAGCGGTGCAATAAGGACATAAGCTTTCTACTGTCCGCATAATCGCCATCGTCAACTTTCAACTATATTTTCTAGGAACATATCTAAACAGTGGAACTAAAGCGCGAGCTTATTTACATAATTTGCAAAAGGTCTTTTGACTATGTTCAGATAATTAAGTTCATCTTATGAACTCCCACTCAGATAGACATCCCTCTGGTCATCTAAGTGATTACATGATCCGAGTCAACTAGGCCGTGTCCGATCATCACGTGAGACGGACTAGTCATCATCGGTGAACATCTTCATGTTGATCGTATCTTCTATACGACTCATGCTCGACCTTTCGGTCTCTCGTGTTCCGAGGCCATGTCCGTACATGCTAGGCTCGTCAAGTTAACCCTAAGTGTATTGCGTGTGTTTGAGGCCATGTCTGTACATGCTAGGCTCAACACCCGTTGTATGTGAACGTAAGAATCCATCACACCCGATCATCACGTGGTGCTTAGAAGCGACGAACTTTAGCAACGGTGCACAGTTAGGGGAGAACACTTCTTGAAATTTTTGTAAGGGATCATCTTATTTACTACCGTCGTTCTAAGTAAACAAGATGCATTAACATAATAAACATCACATGCAATTATATAGTAGTGACATGATATGGCCAATATCATATAGCTCCATTGATCTCCATCTTCGGGCTCCATGATCATCATCGTCACCGCATGACACCATGATCTCCATCATCATGATCTCCATCATCGTGTCTCCATGAAGTTGTCTCGCCAACTTATTACTTCTACTACTATGGCTACGGTTAGCAATAAAGTAAAGTAATTACATGGCGTTGTTTAATGACACGCAGGTCATACAATAAATAAAGACAACTCCTATGGCTCCTGCCGTTGTCATACTCATCGACATGCAAGTCGTGAATCCTATTACAAGAACATGATCAATCTCATACATCACATATCATTCATCACATTCTTCTTGGCCATATCACATCACATAGCATACCCTGCAAAAACAAGTTAGACGTCCTCTAATTGTTGTTTGCATGTTTTACGTGGCTGCTATGGGTTTCTAGCAAGAACGTTTCTTACCTACGCAAAACCACAACGTGATATGCCAATTGCTATTTACCCTTCATAAGGACCCTTTTCATCGAATCCGTTCCGACTAAAGTGGAGAGGCGGCACCCGCTAGCCACCTTATGCACCAAGTGCATGTCATCGGTGGAACCTGTCTCACACGAAGAGTACGTAAGGTCGGTCCGGCCGCTTCATCCCACAATACCGTCGAAACAAGATTGGACTAGTAACGGTAAGCATATTGAACAACATCAACACCCACAACTACTTTGTGTTCTACTCATGCAAAGAATCTACGCAATAGACCTAGCTCATGATGCCCTTTGTTGGGGAACGAGCAGAAATTCAAAATTTTCCACGTGTCACCAAGATCTATCTATGGAGAAACTAGCAACGAGGGAAGGAGAGTGCATCTACATACCCTTGTAGATCGCTAAGCGGAAGCGCTCAAGAGAACGGGGTTGAAGGAGTCGATTGTCGTGATCCAAATCACCGGAGATCCTAGTGCCGAACGGACGGCACCTCCGCGCTCAACACACACGACAGCCCGGTGACGTCTCCCATGCCTTGATCCAGCAAGGAGAGAGGAGAGGTTGAGGAAGACTCCATCCAGCAGCAACACAACGGCGTGGTGGTGGTGGAGGAGCGTGGCAATCCTGAGGGCTTCGCCAAGCACCAAGGGAGAGGAGGAGGAGGAGGCGGGGCTGCACCAAGAGGAGAAGTTCTCATGTGTGTTGGGCAGCCCAAAACCTCAAGTATATATAGGGAAAGGGGCTGCGCCCCTTTAGGGTTTCCCACCCCAAGGGGTGCGGCCAGCCCTAGATGGGACTTGGGGCGGCCAAGAGGGGAGGAGTGCCTCCCAAGTCAAGTGGAGGCCCTCCCCTTAGGGTTTCCCCCTTCCATGCGCATGGGCCTTGGGGGCTGGTGCCCCTGGCCCATTAAGGCTAGGGCGCCCCCTACAGCCCATGCTACTGTATTGGACGTGGTGGAACAATTTCCGGACCTCCGGACCCTTCCGAATCCTCCGAACCTTCCGAAGCTTCCGATACAATACCGAAAAACCCGAACTTTTCGGAACCCGAACAACAACTTTCCATATATAAATATTTACCTCCGGACCATTCGGAACTCCTCGTGACGTCCGGGATCTCATCCGGACTCAACAACATTCGTAACCACATACAAACTTCCTTTATAACCCTAGCGCCATCGAACCTTAGTGTGTAGACCCTACGGGTTCGGGAGACATGTAGACATGACCGAGACGTTCTCCGGTCAATAACCAACAGCGGGATCTGGATACCCATGTTGGCTCCCACATGTTCCACGATGATCTCATCGGATGAACCACGATGTCAAGGACTCAATCAATCCCGTATACAATTCCCTTTGTCTAGCGGTATTGTACTTTGCCCGAGATTCGATCGTCGGTATCCTGATACCTTGTTCAATCTCGTTACCGGCAAGTCTCTTTACTCGTTCCGTATCACATCATCCCGTGATCAACCCCTTGGTCACATTGTGCACATTATGATGATGTCTTACCGAGTGGGCCCAGAGATACCTCTCCGTTTACACGGAGTGACAAATCCCAGTCTCGATTCGTGCCAACCCAACAGACACTTTCGGAGATACCTGTAATGCACCTTTATAGCCACCCAGTTACGTTGTGACGTTTGGTACACCCAAAGCATTCCTACGGTATCCGGGAGTTGCACAATCTCATGGTCTAAGGAAAAGATACTTGACATTAGAAAAGCTTTAGCATACGAACTACACGATCTTTGTGCTAGGCTTATGATTGGGTCTTGTCCATCACATCATTCTCCTAATGATGTGATCCCGTTATCAACGACATCCAATGTCCATGGTCAGGAAACCGTAACCATCTATTGATCAACGAGCTAGTCAACTAGAGGCTTACTAGGGACATGGTGTTGTCTATGTATCCACACATGTATCTGAGTTTCCTATCAATACAATTATAGCATGGATAATAAACGATTATCATGAACAAGGAAATATAATAATAACTAATTTATTATTGCCTCTAGGGCATATTTCCAACATTGGTGTTGTCTATGTACCCACACATGTATCTGAGTTTCCTATCAATACAATTATAGCATGGATAATAAACGATTATCATGAACAAGGAAATATAATAATAACTAATTTATTATTGCCTCTAGGGCATATTTCCAACAAGGTGGCAGTGTCGTTGCTCCTGGTGGTTCTAATGCAGTGTCTACTGGGATAGTTGCAAAGTTTAATTTTAGGTGTGCTTAATTTAATTTGAGGGTGTGTTGTCTTTGAGCCCCAAAGCAGAACTATGTTATGTTTCTTCTTGTTACTTTAACTCTTCAAGACGTATATACTAGTATTTCTTACATTTCATCTTTTAGTTGGTATAGTACTACCACTCGTTTCTTCACATTATATACGTATAATATATATGGCCAACATCATATAGCCAGCAGTTTAGTTGTCAAAGAATTTCAGGGTGTTAGTTTCGTCAAAGAATTCCAGGGTGCATAGTTTTATTTGACGGGTGGCACTACTGGAAACTGGGAATTTGCCATCAGCCAGCTCTTTGCCATCTGCCAGCTGATGGCAAAGAACGTCTTTGCCATCTGCTTATAAAAAAAGATGGCAAAGAACTGACAGACGGCAAAGAACATGGTTGCCATCAGCCAATTCTTTGTCATCTGCTAGTGGATGGCAATAATCTTTGCCATCTCGCCACAGATGGCAAAGAGGTGGGCAGGGTCCAAGGTTTGTAACGGCTCTGTCAACCCATTTCTTTGCCATCCGCCAGCAGATGGCAAAGAATCTTTCCATCTGTTGGCGGATGGCAAACAAGTGGGTGGGGCCCAATGGATAACGGCAACAGAACGCCCAAGAGCCCCCACCCCCAACCCTCCTCCGCCTTTCCTCCCCCATTCGCGCTGTCTCCACCCCACCTCCCTCGCCTCCTCCCCCCGTCCACCTCCCCATGTCGCGGGAAACCCTCGTCCCATCCTCTCCTCCCTCTCTCCCTCCCTCCCATGGCGGAGTCGCCGAGAACGCCGCCAAGGGCGCCTCGCTGCTCCTCCCGCCCGCCTGCCCCGGCTGGTTGCCCCCGCCCGCCAGGTCGGGATCCCGCCAGAAGACGACCTTGACGCCAAGTGGGACGCCTGCCTCGACCTCTCCATCCGCCGCGTCGCCTACTCCTCCCTCGCCGGTGCCTTCGGGGGCCTCATCCTCTTCCGTAAGCTCCCCACCTCCGCCTCCCCCTTCCCCTCGCCGCACCGCGAGATCTGTTCGCCGTGCCTCCCATGCGTATCTCTTGATCTAGGGTTGCGCCGAAATGATGCCCGTGCTCCATCTCGATCGGTGGTGGCCGCCGTGGACACCCGCGGCTATGGTGAGCCCCTGCGCCACCGCCCTCTCTCCTCACCTCCCCTACTCCCTCACCCATCTCTCTCCCCCGCAGACGAACCCCGCCGCCAGGAGGCCGCCATGGAGGCCCGCCCCAGCTCGCCGCCACTCCTTGATGACCCTCGTTGCGCTGGATCCGGGCGGATCGACGATTCTCGACGCAAGCAGCTAGCTTGTAGCTAGCTAGCTTGTATATATCGTTCTGCTTCTCCAAAATGGCGAATTTACTACGATCTCATTTTAGTATGGACTGGACTGCCGTGCAGTGTAGTAAAGATCCCCTTTGACCAAGAACCAACAATTCCATAGCTGCTGCTTGCCGTGAGGGATGGCGGAAGCGGAAGCAGCCTCGACTGTGGCTACTTGTTGCACTCCACAGGATATTCGTCTCCGTCTCCGCCGAGGCCAGCCGGGGAGATGCTGATCCGCACTACAGGTATGGTGACTCATCTCCTGTTGCAGCAGTTGCACATGATTGAACCATGTAGCATTGCTCTTTATTTTCTTATTATACTTGATTCCAGATCTAAATTCTTCATGTTGATGTGTAACTGGGTTAAAAAACTTTACCTCATGTTTCCTCATCTTACCTACCTACACTAGTACTAGTTGGTTAAAAATATTATTAAATCTCTTTTTCTACCTCCAAATTTTGTGTTGTTTTCTATATATTGCATTCTCACTACCATGCTTAATTAGTTACAGGCCATTAGAACATGTAACTTGAGTCGTGGAAACCGAATGTGGTTATTTATATCGAGTAGATGCTATTGTGACATGGGCATGCACTTCACTCCAAATAAGATGTAATCCCCAAGGTAATATCTCCTCTCTTTGATTCATTCATCTTGACTGCATATATGTGTTTCCTAAACTTTTATCTTTCATGCTTAAGTGGTATGGTCGTAAATAGATAGTAAAATCTTTAAAGGATAATTGAGTTATTGAATCTAAAGGCATATAGTCAGTTCTCAACTATAAGCGTGTCACAGATTGAATTTGTTGTGTTGTTCAAGATTAAAATGGGGAATAGATCATTGTGCCATGTTCAAAATTAGAACTATAAGCAAGAAGGAAAATTATCAATTAGGATGTTGTGTTGTTTCTGTGTAAATATATGCCATGCTAACTTGATGGTTAATATAGATTTTGTATGGTTTGTCTCAGATCTGATAGAGAAGAGACCCACCCCCCGGTGACCTCCTACAGCCATGGTCGATGGCAGCCCCGGCAAGGAGTGGCTCACGGTCACAGGAGAGAAGGATCTCCGTACCCTACAAAGCTCGTTGGAGACGGATCCATAGGAGCGCAACCAGCAGCTCAAGTAGTTTTACCCGTGCAACCGTCCTGCTAATTCGCTGGACCTGAAGAATACCGACGAGTCAACGGACGCAGGACGTTCCTGCAGGCTATATGTTTCTGTTATGTTTCTCACTGTCTTCTATTCCTAATTCAATTGCTTCTCAAATAGTTTGTGTAGACTGTATGGTTTGATTAGAAGGAAAAAATCGTTGATTTAATCATTCACCTGAAGTGACTTTGTTGCACTTTTGATGTTTTTTTCTGTATCTAAACTTCTGAATTTTGTACGAATGTGAAAGTCTTGCAGCCAAAATAAAAGTACAGGGATCGTGTGCAATTCACATGTTGTGTTGTCTTTTGCCCTGAACAACTAGAGTTAGTTGTCGCTTATTTGTTGTTTGGGCACGACAATATTTTAGGAAGACCATTATGTTGGCTGGCGTCTGCTGTGCTAACCATCGGACAATTTTTTAATCTTGGTAATTTGGGAAGAGATGTCTTAGTTAGATATCAACTGCAGAAACTGTATGTTGTCAGTGTACATTCACTGTATTTATAGGACCATGCTATTGTGAATCATGTATTAAACGAGGCGTACAATTCACATAGATATTATTTTATTTTAGAGTAATACATAATTCTTGCTAACAAGTAGTGGGGATTGTGTGTGCTTGGGCGATAATATCATTTCTTGGTCTTCCAAATAAGAAGATCACGAGTCCCAGTCTATTGTGTAAGCCAAGTACCATGCCACAACTCACGATGTCGCTGAAACATGTTGGTTATGCCAGCTGCTGCAGGAGCTACATCATCCACTTGCATACTGTACATTGTTTACTGAGACAACATCAACATGGAATATTTGTCTGTCAACTCAGTGAAGCACCAACGGATCAAGGACATTGAGGTTGATATTTGTATTCTACTCGAAAAAGGTGACTATATTAATTAATTCTAAGCACCCCTCTTCAGTCCATCTTATATAGAAATCTCAAGCCTATGTCTATATAAGATGCACGTATGCATATATACACTGCTTGAGCAACAACAACTTCTATACTACATACTCCTCTCTATGCGTATGTATGCATTACAAAAAGAAGAAACTGATAATGGAATTTGTCATTCGATTCACGGAACAGGAGGGTAGTTTTAAAACGAAGTGTTTTAGTTTACTCCATCCTTGATCCGGCAGCGGAACAGGGACCTGTTGTACTCCTTATAAACTATTTTAGTTTTATAATCATCTTTTATTTTTCTCCAGTTTTTTCAGCAAACACATCGAGACGTTGGAAGAAATTGACGTGGTGTAAAAGGAGTTGGCTTTACGGTCTGGCGTTAAGCACTGGGGAGGAGTTCGTTCTTTAGGTGGTGAGCTCACTTTCATTTCAGATCCTGTGGATGTTACCGTAATCATGCCTTAAATACAGGCTGGTCATGGATGTTACTTAACTCTAGAATGACCTTAGCATGTTTTACACCAAAATGACTTAGTATGCTTAGCTAGCTCAAAAATGACATAATAACCATACTTAGCTCCAAAATGACCTATTTTACATATATAAGTTGCATCATAATAATCTTCACATTTTAGTTGCATCATAATAATTTTCTTCTTCTAGTCTTCTTCTTCTAACTTTCTTCTTTCCCATTTTACAGATTTGCTTAAGATCACGGAAGCTTCGGTTGATGGAGTGCTTGTATTTAGTTTTTGTTTTGACCTTGTGAAACTTGCTACCTATGGATGAAACTGTGTAATATTGATGAAACCATGTATATGTACGGATGAAACTTGCTACTATTGGTAACATGTGTTGGATACATATGTGTTCATGACTATTGGTAATATGTGTTGAATATGCTATATTGGTCATATAAATATATTTGTGTTTGATTTCTGTGAAAATGAATTGATATAAGAAAAACAAAATTAAATGGGGCAATATAGTCACTTTGCCATCTCTTTGGCAGATGGCAAGAGCTTTGCCATCGGTGGCAGATGGCAAAGAGGCCACGTGTCATCTACATGTAACATTTGGCTGGCCTATTTGGGCTCTTTGCCATCGACGGCAGATGGCAAATCTCTTGCCATCTGGCTGGCGACGGCAAAGCATTCAGCCTTGCCATCTGTTGGCAGATGGCAAAGATCTGCAACCTTTGCCATCTGGCGGCGATGGCAAAGTATGACGTTAGCCTTCTAACGGAGCTAACCCCGTTAAGAGGCTTTGCCATCTGCTAGCAGATGGCAAAGCCCTGTGCTCTTTTGCCATCACCGAAGAGATGGCAAAGAAGCCTTTACCGCAGGGTTTCGATTTAACTGTTTGTTATCTGCTGGCGGATGGCAAAGCCTTGCCATCCGCCGACCATGCCTTTGCCATCCGCCATGGCAGATGGCAAAGTGCCAGATTCCAGTAGTGTGGGTTGTGCTGGACACCATTATTGTGACTAGCCTTTTTAATAGCACTATATGCATAATTTGGCGACCAGCGCTCTCCATATGTACCACCTTTTTTTTAGTTTCAAGTTTTGCTCCATGGCGCAATTCATCAATACTACTGTTGTACAAAAGTATACATTTTTTAAAAGGCTAGAGGGCGGGGCAGTCTAGCTTGGTCGGTTTCATGAGAGGCGAGGGCCTTTGTGATTTGACGGCTCATTACCGCTGGAAGGCGGGGCCTTGTGATTTGACTGCTCGTATAAATACGTCGACGACCTGATCGAGGAGGAGCAAAGAACCGTGCGGTATACTCAAGTTTTCCATTGGAGTAGTAATGCAGCGGAGGAGCATGAAACACAGCAGCCCTATGCCATATGGCGATAAAAATGATCTAATTTGCTAGTCATCTCATTGTTAGCGTTGTTCTATTCATTCCCTCGGAAAAATAACCATTGTACTATTCATGCCTCACAGAGAATGTGACACGTGCGGCGAAACACCTGAAGCAAAAGATGAAACAAAGTAGCAAAAGAAGAAGGAAGATTATCACCCCAAATGATCTAATTCGCCGTGGAGTCGTATATGCTTCTTCATCGCCGCCATGACCTCCATCTCCTTGCGCGTCTCCTCCGCCATCTTCTTCATTCTGTCCATGACGCGGGATTTCTCGACACGAGCCTTCATCATCTATTCCACGGCTGCATTACGTACCTTGACAGCAGCCGGGTGCTCGATGCGGAGCTTCGCCAACTCCACCTTCTGTTCCATGACGAGGGCCTGCAGCATCTTCATCGAGAAACTACTATTCTCACGCAGCTTCTTCCAGCCGGCGTTATTCTCCTTCAACAGGTCGATCTCGTGGCAGAGCTTCGCCTTGTCCTCCTGAAGTCGCAGGATTTCGCCGGTCGCCTTCTTCTCCGATGTAATGCTCTTCTTCAGCAGCATCACCAAGCCGGCGGTCAACTCCTCCTGCTGATTGAGCTCTCCTTCAGCAACTCCATCAAGCCTTGGATGAACTCCTTCTGCTTATTGAGGTGCTTATTGAGCTGATCGGGCATGCCGTCGAGGAATAACGACTCCAGCTCCGCCGGCTCCGCATGTTCGCCTCCACGGCTAGGGCGCTCCTGGGAGGCATCGCCTGCCCATGAGAGATCTTTCGAGGTCTCTGCGTGGCGGCGAGCCCTCTCTTTTTTTCCGCAGCCTTGGTTGCCGCTCCCTTGTTACGAGTAGTTCTCGACCTAGAGCTCTGCTCACCGGCCATGGCAACGACGGACGAAGAAGAAGCACTTATGAGGAGGAAAGGTAGAGTAATTTTCGGTTAGGTAGTTCCACTTTTTATAACCTAAGTACTAGCACTAGTACTAATACCTGCATAGTGGGGACACGTTCAGGTTTGGTACGTACTAGTAGGTGTGAGCAGGCTTTCGAATGTGATGGGAACAAGGTAAAGATTAATTGATGGTTTTGGTTTCGAGGCCCGAAACGGCTCCCGATGAGTTTAGCGGAACATAAATTTCAAGTACTACACTGGTCAAATGCGTAAATATTATGTTACTGTCAAAAATTGGCATAAAATATGAAGGATACCAATGGAAGTACTACTTAGCAACCCACGATTTAACTACTCGCATGCGCGTAGTGGAGTAATAATGACTTTCTTCCGCCCTCACGTCCCTCAATTTGCATGCCCTGTATTAATTGACCATCAATGAAGTGAACGACTTTACACACGTCAAATTATCACATGGGGTGGATCTTGGTACAAAATTGTGTCCGCCCATGTACCCGCGTGTGTGTGCGAGGGAATGAGTGCGTGCGTGGCGTGCGTGCACATCTTCGCTCCGTGCATGTACCGCCGGTATGGCTCAGGGAGGACGAGTACATTTTTCTGGAACCAGCAGCACGTCACTGTGATCAATCCATGCAAGGAGGTCGCAACAACGCCTCCACATGTGCCATGTGGCTTCATGAACTGTAAGAGATACACTGTGTAGCGTGCCATTGGTATTCTAATTTACATGTTTTGCACATACTCGAAGTACTAGTAAAGTACACGTGCATTGCACGCATTAGATTTTGCAACCAAATTATGAATAAATACCACACTATAGCATGTAAGCTCTGAGTCATATATGCCTGATGTAGCCCTTCGTTTAATTCTTATAGTTCATCTCATTCAAACTCAATTAGAGGGTGCTTGGATACGTTTTAGTCCCATGACTAAAAGTAGTGAGTCTAAAACATGCTAGCCTCCTCCATGCTTGGATCCAAATACTAAGGAGACTAAAATCAAGTTAATGAGCATTTATTATCCTCCAAACCCTCCAATCCATAACTCGCCTGTGTTAAAGGAGAGGAGTTAAATGAGGAGAGAGAGAACTAATCCACATTTTAGTAGGGGTACCCCTGACTAAAAAAATTTAGTCTCAAGACTGGTTTTAGCCCCTCTTTAGTCAGGGGTGCTTGGAACTTTAGTCTCTTAAAGAGACTATTTTTAGTCAGACTAAAATAAGTCCCTTGGATCCAAGCACCCTCTTAGTTTTTATAAAAAAAAAGCTAAGAACGCGGGAATAGGAAAAACATGGGATTATAGTGGAATGTCGTCTTGAATCCTACAGGATTGTACGAGTGTTTGATTGTTCTTGGAAAAAACGCAGAATTCTTTCAAAGAGATTTGAGTGGATGGGATGTTTCCTATGAAATCTAGTGCAAATGAATCATATGGAAAAATTCCTATGGCTTACAATCCTACGAATCAAACAACCAAGATAGGAAAAATTCCTAATGATTAGAATCCTCCAAAATTCCTTTGAGAATCCTTTGAATCAAAGAAGCCCTTAATCTATTTTATGATTCATGGAATTGTGCGTTGTAAAGCATAAAGTAAAAACAAATAATGGCAATTCAACTAGAAAAAAAGTTTGGGCGGTTATGATACGGAAGATTCTAGAATAAAAGAGAACCACTGTTGTTTTGAGGTTTGTGCATTACGCTTAAGTTCAACCATGGAGTCTGCTAGATTGTACATGTGGCAAAATCCGGTGGGGGCTAGAAGATGGTGCGAGGGGCCGAGTGGAGGGAGACTATGAAGGAATGCACAAGTGCGAGATCAATATTTAGAGAGGGGCGAACACGTGCTTGTTGTTGCCGCTTGATGGCGGAGCCATGAAAAATAAATGAGCTAGGGGGCAAGCATTGCTAATCCTTTACGAGGAGGGTCAATTCATGAAATTAAACATTTTTTAGCAGCAATTGTCTAATGATCACATTCATATTAGCCTCGATATATAGTGATGTTAGGGGGGGTAGGGCCCTTACTGGCCCCTATCTTCGCCATTGTGCATGCGTCTGAGAGATGAAGCGGAAGGCATGGATGATGAGAGGGGGGGCGTTGGATATATAATTAATGTGGGTGTATTAGCTATATATGTTAATCCTATATAGATAGGTATAGATTGATCGATGTGGACGTGAGAAAGAGGGTGAGACCTCACTGGATATATCGATTGATCGGTTTGTGTGGAAAACTATGAAAGACCTAGCTATATACACGCATACATAGAGGAACATCGATCGTTGCGCATGCACGCGTGAGAGATAAAGAATGCCCGATATGATGGAGAGAGGGATGTGTGTGGGTGTGTGCCTTCATGGGAGAGCGACCTGAAGAAAAAGATTGCGTGCGTGCAATGGATAATGCCGACTGGTAGTGTGTGTGCATGCATGCACGAGAGAAAGTTAGTGGTACAATTATAAAGAGAAGATTACTGTGTGGGTGTAAAAGAATAGGTGAGGTCATAATCAATGTAAAGTTGAATTCAAATATTTGAATAAGAGATCCTGATGTTTGAAACCCATGCATGCGTGAATATAACGGAGATCTGCGCGGTGTGGTTCGGAAACAAGCATGTTGTAATGTATACACATTGAACAAGGTCAGACTGGTTTGAATTTGAGATACCGATGGCAGACATCATTTGGCCACGTCGCATCCGTGCATGGACACACTATTCTAATTGGAGATGATGGGCGGCTTCGCATCACATATCTATATCTATACCCCTATATATATTATATTTTATATTTTTTTATTGTGTGCAGGTAACTTTAACTTTGAAAGATGGTCGTTGGATGAGGCGAATCCCATGGTCCAAAGATAGCAAATTTGAGCACTATTGGCCGTTGGATATCATCTAGATTCCACCAGATTTCGCCACATGTATAATCTAGAAGACTCCATGGTTGAACTTAAGCATAATGCACAAACATCAAAACACAAGCACTTCTTGTTTGTTCTAGAATCTTCCGTATCAGAATTGCCCAAATGTTTTTCTACATGATTTTCCATTATTTGTTTTTACTTTATGTCTTACAACGCACAATTCCATGAATCTTGAAATAGATTAGCTTTCTTATAAAAACTAGATGATTTTGAATGAAATGAACTATAAGAATTAAACGAACATCTACATCATGCATATATGACTCAAAGCTTGCATGCTATAATGCGGTATTTATTCATAATTTGGTTGCCAGATCTCATGCGTGCAATGTACATGTAC
Source organism: Aegilops longissima (assembly GCA_021605205.1). Taxonomy (NCBI): domain Eukaryota; kingdom Viridiplantae; phylum Streptophyta; class Magnoliopsida; order Poales; family Poaceae; genus Aegilops; species Aegilops longissima. The sequence continues at coordinate 717,186,154 of CM038682.1, forward strand.
CTTACTCTAGTCTAAATGGTGTTTGTGTGTGTGTTGTGCGTGTTGAGGTGCAAATTGTCTTTTTTTGGTACACGTTAAGCTTGTTCTTCCGAAATTTCAAGCCGCGCCTTGTTATGCCGGAAATTCAAGCTAGCGTCTCTGTCTATCGTGCTGCGAAAGTCCCGCCTCTTCAACCCGTGCCTTGTTAGCCCGAAATATTTAAGATATATCTTTGTCTCACAGTTCGGACAACTCCCTCCATCTCAACCCACGCCTTGCTATTCCAAAATTACAACGCGCGCGAAAACTCCCACCTCCTGTGAAATCCCGACACACGAAATGCCCGTGGTACCCCTGAACCGAAAGAACCGCCTCAAATCGGGGGGTACTTTCAGAACTTACCCCACATTTCGGACAAGCGCGTCTCTAAGCCATGGTTCCCCACTGCCATCCCATCCGCCCACCCATTTGTACACCGAGGCCGCGAAAACCCGCGACGAAACCCCAAACCCTGCTCCGTCCACCACCCAGCCGAAGCCTCTTCCCCGACGACGTCGTCCACAGCAACACCTCGACGTCCCTCATCCACCGTACCGGATGAGAATCCGTCGTCGATCTCATCGTCCCGCCGGTTCAGCCACCCCGTCCTCCACCTCCATGGAGCTGCCCCAATGTTCCCCTCGTCTTTCGCACCACCTCCATTCCCACACCGCCGTCTTCACCTGCACCACCGGAAGAGCATCATCATCATCGTTTCCTCGGATGAAGCTGCGTCCTAATCGGCGCCACCAAAGAGGTTGTACACTAATCGCCGCATTTTCTTCTTGATTCAATCTCACGGTGCTGTGGCGCTCGGTCCCAAGCCGACACGGCGCGGCTCCATCCACGGCGGCGTCGCCGGCCACATCCTCCACGGCGTCGCTCCCTCGGCAGCGACGTCCACATCAGTAGGAGCTGTTGCTACTTTAGCTCTCGCTCGCGCTGCTGCTCTGCTCTTTCTCTCGGTCCCCTGCCTGGTCTGCTCTTGCTATTGCTCTTGCTCGCGCTGCTGCTCTCGCTCTTGCTCTTGCTTGTGATGCTGCTCCGATTTAGCTACACTTCAGTCGACTGAATTGGCTTTTGGGTCATCGATTTTCAGGGGGGGGGGGCTCGCCGGGGTGAAGGAAGAACCAGCCACAGCGGGGAGGGGGGCTCGACGGAGAGGTACCCCACTATCTATCTTAGGGTTCAGGATGGGGCGGTGGTCGCCGGCGGTGGCGGGGCGTTGGCGGGCGGTGGCGTGGGGATCGCCGGAGAAAAAGCTCGGGACGTGGGGGCCTAGAGGGATGGTCGGGGTGGCGGCGGACCGGCAGTGGGGAGTGTTTTCGGGGCGGGCGGGGCGGCGGGGGGCTGCTGTTTGGCCAGTGGTGGCTGGCGGCTCAGGGGGTCGAGGTTGAAGATGAACCGCAGGCCCTTGATTTCGTATCCAACGGCTGCAAAATCGACTGACCAGAGATGAAAAAGTCAGTCGACCGACGTGTAGCCTCACCTTGCTAGTGCGTTCAATTTCGACAGCAAAATTCAGTTTCGATAGCAAAATTCAGTTTCGACAGTTAAGTTCAGTTTCGACAGTTAAGTTCAGTTTCAACAGTTAAGTTCAGAGATGAGCGGCTGATGTATTTTACATTTAGCACTTTGTGGTTATGTATTTTACGTCATGTATTAGAGATGCTATTAGAATTCCACTCAGGTTAACGTTGTTCGTTGTCTCTCTTGTCCTGCTTAAGCCCCGGCGTCGTCCAACTCACCGTAGCTGCTCCAACGACGAAACTCTCCATCAGCGGAGCAGTACCTCGGGCTCCATCTCTATACGCCTAAGATCTTCTTCCCCTCCTCCAACAGCAAAGTCAGCCAGAGCATCCTCACCGGCCAACCCAATCACGCTGAGATCGACATGGCTTCGCCAAAGCGGTTGTACACTTGTTCCATCTCTTTTTTACTCTACATGTTATATATATTGTCCACTGAGCACTCGTAGTAACGGGAAATACGATTATTTTATCCTACTATATGACAAGCAGTGAGGTACCAGGCAACTTAGCTATCCGTGATGGACTCTCTTGAACGCCATCATTATTAATCTCTGCGTGTTTGAGCTGTGCATTTGTCGATGGGCCTGGGAGTTGAGCTAGTATGGTAGTGGCCTGGGTCCAAAGTAATATAAGTAGCACAAAAACATTTTTTTAGTGTAGGATTTTCCTTGCTCAAGCCTGCCTACTAGAATCGCCAGTGCTTGAAAGGAAAAGTGAATGAAAAACATAGGAATTGGAAAGTTTCCTATGGTACTACTTTTCATGAATTTGGTGCAAAGGAATGGAGCAAAGGAAAACTGTAGGATTTGTTCCTTTAGTGTCTCCTTGAAAGAAAAACCTTAGGAATTCTAATTTCCACTTCTCCTCCTTTTCATATTCCTATTCATCAAGCACAAGACTTAGAGATAGTAGCATAATAGCATTATAACCGTACATTTTCTTGTGGTTTGACTTAATCTCACCATGCTTTTTTGCATCCTGTGATCTTCCAATTGTTGTGAACCAAACACCCAGATTGGCAGAAATCCTATGTTTTTAAATTTTCTGTTTTGCACGTGCATTCCTATCCTATTCCTGTCTATTTCCTATCCATGCATTGTTAGAATCCTCAAATTCAAACAAGACCTTACTCAATTACTTCTGTTACAGATATGTGTCAAAGAAAACCTTGTATGGTTTGTCCTACTCCCGCGGCGCTGTGTTCCACCCCAGCTCAACTGCTCCAACGACGGAAGGGTTCACCACAGCAGGGATCCGCTCTCCAGACTGTCTTTCGCCGCCTCAGATCTTCTTCCCCGCCGCCAGCAGCCACGACAACTGCATTACCATCATCAACTGAACAGATGACCTTGAGGACAACACGGGTCCGCAAGAGAGGTCGCACTCTTCCGTGTTCGCTTACGTATATCGCCGCTTAATATGATGACATGCTACATTATCGTCATGTTCACCTATTAGACTCGAGTCAGGTCCAAACTAATGCTGAAACTTTAGTTTTAAATGGTTGTGGGGTACATATTGGGGCAGCAATCAGTACTATCTATCTACTATCCGTTAATCTCCGGTGTCTACTATGAGTTTCATGTTGGGTGCAAACAAACATTAAAGGAGCCATTATCGTATTTTTAACTAAAGCTATTATCCGCCCGCTATCATTGGTTTTGGGTCTATCCACGTTTGCTACCATCACTCTGGATTTGTGCATGCACTCCTTACATAATCTCACTATGTTTTATTCCTTTGCATGCCAGTTATTGTACACAATGGAACTGGTCATGTAGAGCAAAAGAGACGAGCCTTGCGTGGCAATAAAATTTCATGCAGACATCGCTCCATGGTGGGCTAAAGGCAGCCCCTCCACCCATTTCGGATTGTAATCAAGAGGAAGATAACTGTTCTGAGGGGGATTCAGAAGGAGAAGACCACTCCTATTTACCCCGTGAGGTCTTCGCTCTAACTTGGCATGCTGATGTTGGTAATATCATGCATATGGTGCCTTGCATTGCTTACCGTATACATTAAAGATGTCATCTGCTTAGTTTAGACATGCTTTGTGTCAATGCCATCTGTTTAGTTTCTTTATCGTATATGTGAATCATGCAATGCCATCTTGTCTAGCCAGGCATCATATATGTGAATTTTGCAATGCCACCCTGGTTAGCCAGTCATCTTATATGTGAATTATATCATGCCATCATTTTTTATTACGTGTTAAATTTGTCAACAATTTTAGTACATTTGATTACTCTTCATGTGCATCAGCCATTCGGCACGGTCATGGAAAAATCTGGAGTGGAAACAAGGTCTTCAGAGCAGACCATGCTATCTGACGAAGCGCATGTCTTGCTGGTTAATGATAGCTCCTCAGAGGAGGATTCAGAGACAGATGACCAGTCATATTCCCCCCCCCCCCCCCGAGGTGCATGCCCAAACTTGGCAGGGTTATGTTGCTCATATCGTGTGTATGGTATCTTGCATTGTTATGTCATTTGCTTAGTTTAGACATGCTTTGTGTGAATGCCACCTGTTTAGTGTCTAATTACCATATATGTGAATTATGCAATGCCATCTTGTTGCAAGACATTATATATGTGAATTATGCAATGTTATCTTGTTGCAAGGCATTATGTATGTGAATTATGCAATGCCATGTTGTTTAGGCAAGCGTCATATATGTGAATTATATCATGCCGTCCTTTTTTTTGTATTTCTCATTGCTTTTGTCGACAAGGTTTGTATATTCAACTGCTCTTCCTATGCATCGGCCATTTGAATTGGTGATGGAGAAATCTGGAGTGAAAACAAGGTCTTGAGAGACATAATGCTACCTGCTGAAGCAGATATCTTGCTGGTTACAGATAGCTCTTCAGAGGAGGATTCAGAGGCAGATGACCAGTCTTATTATCCCCCTGAGGTGTATGCTCAAACTTGGCAGGGTTATATTACTCATATAATGCATATGTTGTATTGCAATGCTTAGTTTTTACATCATATACACAATATTTAATGCCATCTCCTTAGTTGACACATCATATATGCGATTGCCCTCTGCTCACTTCCTTAGTATATAAATCATATATTTGAATTATGTCATGCCATGATGTTTACATAGATAGCATGTATCTGAATTGTGGTATGCCAACCCATTTTCTAAAGACATAATATAGTTATATCATCTCATCATGTTTACATAGTCATCATATTTTAAATTATGTTATTCTATCCGTGAATTATATCATGCCATCATGTTTCCATCGACGGCATGTTTGTGATTTATGGCATGCCAACCACTTTAATAGACACATCGTATAGTTATATCATGTCATCATGTTTACATAGTCATCATATTTTGAAGTATGTCATTCTATCCTGTTTAGTTAGCCATCATACATGTGAAATTGTGTCATGCTATCCTGTTTAATTAGCCATCATATATGTGAAATTATGTCCTGCTATTCTGTTTTCTTAGACAACATAAATGTGAATTATTTCATGCCATGTTTTCTTCCCTACTATCCATTGCACCTGTCTATCTTACAATGTCTTTACATTCAATTACTTTTCTTGTTTATCAGCCATTTCAATTGGAGGGAGTGATGGCAGTATCTATGGGAGTAAAAACACGGTCTTCAGAAAAGATCGTGCTACCTGTCGATGCAGATAGAACCACGGTTGTACTTGCCCAAGAACCAGCCCCACCACACATAACCCACACTCATGCAGATTGTACCCCTACCCAGTTGGACAGAGAACCAGCTACACCCCTTCTAACCCCAACCCCAGCAGATAGACACCTAGTTCCCGTTGACACAAGACCGTCTCCACCATAGAGCACCCAAACACGAGCAGTTAGTAAGACAACTGCAAGTGCCCAAATCACGAGGACCACCACTCCAACCCAAGTCAACGCTTAAAGCGTAAGAAGAATTGTTCTCGTGTCAGGTTCCGTAGCTATGGTTCATACTACTTTGCTCTTGCATCACTATATTTACTGATACCAACCAATTTCAAATTTGAAGGATGCAATTGAAACTCCAATGGCGCAACAGGTATGTTTTAAACCTTTTTCTTCAACGTGTTTGGCTGTTTGCTGTTGTAACTTGCTCTATGTTGATTTCAGTTTCAATTGAATAAACAGTTATGTTCTCATGCCATGCACGTTACAAGTGTTGTTATTGCTATGTAGTTTCCCACACTTATATTCTGTCTATGCTGCTTTGTCTTAAAATAGATATGATTCGAACTGTATCTATCTTGATTAGGCAACATAAACTAGAATGATATAGACCATATAGTGACCATAATACATAGATATATGTTTGTTTCATGTTGTTATCATGTCCACCTTACTACTGAACTGGTTTACCAAAATGAGTTTCATATACTACATTGTGAACCAGAGATGTGTTTGTTTGTTTCTCTTTTAGAACGCGGATAAAATATTGGAGAAGAGTACCCTGTTATACAAAGGTAAAGGAAGTAATGCGGATAAGGTTCAAGATAGTGAGACATCCCTGTTGATCTCCAAGAAAGCTGATAAAAACTATATTGAAGACACTGAGACAACCCCAAAGTCATGTCTTGATGTAGTGTTCAAGTTACTGGCTACCACTGCTGGCACCAACTCTTCGAACTCATTGCCTGAACCAGATCGGCTTCTTGAGTCTCAACTTCAAGTTGAAAGACATCGATCGATGTTATGCGACAGAAGTCAAGGACCGAGGAAGTCCTGCAGAATTCAGATGCATACTTTCGGTGCAACAGAAGTTACTGGAGGACTTAAGCGCCAAACAAGAGAAAGTTAATAAGCTTGCTAAGCATCTTGCCAGCATTATGGGTACCTGTGATATTGTTTCTTGACCTCTTCAAGTGGTTTCAGTTCGGACTTGTTTTTGCTGCGGCGCTTATATGTCGTTGTGTTCCTATATTTGCACCGGTGGCAAACTTTGATGCCCAAAGGATGTAATATGTGTAATAGCTGTGATAGCCTAGTGTAAGTTGCTTGCTTATTTATTTCCTTGTTGTCTTGTTTATTTGTTTGCTTGTAGTCAGTGCAGTTCTTTTTCTGTGGTTTGCTAGTGGCTGCAATAACCTATTTTTTAAAACTAGGCCACAATAGTGACACTGGGCCTACGGGCCCTAGAAACAGTGGGCCTTCTATGGGCCGTAGAAACAGTGGGCCTTCTACGGGCCGTAGAAACAGTGGGCCTTCTATAGGCCGTAGAAACAATGGGCCTTCTACGGGTCGTATGATCGATTGGCCAAACTAGGCCAAACAGACCGCATTCTGGCCGTAAACGGGCTAGAGTTGGAATCGTCCACTCATGGGACGACCATAACAGGCCATCGTTAATAGGCCGTATTCGATGACGCTATGTAAACGGCCCAACGTATTAACGGACCACAAACGGGCCGACTGTCACCACGGGCTGAATTTGGCCCACAAGGAGAAAATGACAGTAACAGGTCGTAAGTAAACGAATGCTGGAAATGAGCCCAAGAATAAATGGGCTCTGAGAAGGCCGAAAGATAACATGGGCTGGAAATGGCCCAACGGAATAACGGGCCTTTAATGGGTATAAAGTGATACACTATTCTATACGGGCCAGTTTCACCACTGGCCGTTAATGGGTGTAAAGTGATACACTGTTCATTACGGGCCAGTTTCACCACGGGCCGTTAATAGGCCAAGAGTTACATAGGGCCTCATATGCGCCGAAAGACGTCATGGGCCATACATGGGCCAGAAGTGAAAACGGGCTGGAATCATATTGGATGGCCCAGATGACGCTACTAGGCCTAATTCTAATAGGGCGTAACGGGCCTTGGGTTAGCGGGCTGTAAATGGGCTATATGCGAACAGGCCGTTAACAGGCTTTCCATGGGGCGGCCTGCCACCTTTTGACCAAGTCAAACGGGCCGGCCTTTTCACAGCAATGGGCCTCTGTTGGGCCCTGCCACGTGTCGACGTATCATAGGCGCCTTCTGTCCAATGTGTGGATGACATCTGTCCCAGCGGTGAGCCGACACGTGTTTCCTCCAGCCAATGATGATTTTACACGTGGAAAATCCCCATTGGTCGGGGCTGTTAATGGGTTATCAGATCCAAAACCCGACCCGATAGCTTAACGGCGTTCTGTTACGGTGGATGCCACATGTCGGTCACCCTTGACGAAAAGCACTTCGCGGACGCGCAATTTATCGTCAGGAAGTGGACACTTCCGTGATGATAATTTTCGTAATGTCATGGAACACTTCACGACAAAACATGTGTATGACTATCTTGATTCTGTCATAAATTTGTCATGGATGTACATGCATGACAAAAAACGCGGCCTTCTGTGACAAACACGTATCATCACAGAAGTGTATTTTTTTGTAGCGCATGTAGTTTAGGGAGGGCCTGCAGTTCATCTTCAACTCGCACTTCGAGCCGCCACCACCATCGGCCGAACTGTCGGCCCCAGGGCTACTCGCCACCTCAAACAACTTCGCCACTATCGCCTGCTAGCCCTCTAGGCCCCCGCCCCACCCCGAACCCTAAGATAGATAGTGGGGTACCTCTCCGCGAGCCCCGCCCCGCTGTGGTGGTTCTTCCTTAACTCCGCGAGCCCCCAACCTCGAAAATCGACTGACCCAAAAGTATTCAGTCGACTAAAGTGTGGCTTAATCGGAGCAGAGCAGCAGCACGAGCGAGGGGGAGAGCAGCAGCAGGAGGAGTAGCTGGGTGAGCGAGCGATCGAGCAAGAGACGGGGCAGCAGCAGCAGCTGGGCGAGCGAGTGATCGAGCGAGAGTCCGAGCAGCAGCAGCAGCGCGAGCGAGCGAGTGAGAGTCGGAGCAGCAGCAGCAGATCCGGCTGGTACGGACGCCGCCGCCGAAGGGGCCTCGCTCTGGGGGAGAGCCGCCATGGAGATGCAAGCCATGGGCGCCGATTTCAAGGTAGCCGCCCATGGGGGTACGGATGGAGCACTGCCGGCGCCGGAGGTCGAAGTTAAGGAGAAGGTGCGGCGCGATGGGTGTACAACCTCTTTGGTGGCACCGGTAGGCCTCGCTTCCGTCCGAGGAGTCGGTGAGGATGCTGCGGTTCCGGTGGAGCAGGTTAAGGCGGCGCTATGGGGATGGAGCAACTGCGATAGATGAGGCAATCGTCGAAGCAGCTCCTTGGAGGTGGAGGACGGGGCGGCTGAACCGGCGGGACAGCGAGATGGACGACGGATCCTCATCCGGTGAGGTGGACGAGGGACGTCGAGCTATTGCGGTGGACGACGTCGTCGGGGAAGAGGCTCCGGCTGGGCAGCGGTGAGGTGGCGGACGGAGGAGGGTGGGGTTTCGCGGCTCGAGCGGAGAGGTTATGGTGGCCTGGGATTTCGAATGGCGAAAAGGGGGCGATGGGAGGGGGTGAAGCATGACTTAGGACGCGCTTGTCCAAAATGTAGGGTGTGTTACAAAAGTACCCCCCCCCCCCACCGATTTGAACTAGCAGCCCTTTCGGCTCAGGGTTAGAAGGGGGATTTCGTGTGTCGGGATTTGGCAGCTGGAGGGAGTTTTCGCGCACGTTGTAATTTCGGGATAGCAAGGCGCGGGTTGTGAAGGCGCCAGTTTTGGGAGCACGATATCTGAATTTTTGGGATATAACAAGACGCGGGTTGAATTTTAGGGACAAGCCTAATGTGTAGTAATATTGTACTTGTACATACCAAATCAATTCGCACTTCCTCAACCAAAAGAAAAGAAAAATAAAACTATTCACACCACACAAAGAGAGAGTCTTGCCCTGCTTTACTATACAAATGTTATTCAAAGCTACTCCTCCTTCCATCTATATAGGGCCTAATGCGCTTTTTCGATGCTAACTTTGACCAAATATTAGAGCAATGATATATGACATGCAACTTACACAAAGCACACCGTTAAATTGTCTGCATGAAAGGTTCTTTCAATGATATAATTTTCACATTGTGCATGTGATGTACTATTAATCTTGTCAATAGTCAAAGGCGGTCTTAAAAATCTCATTATGCCCTATATAGATGGAAGGAGGGAGTATGAATCCATGTTATGTCCGATTAAATTTTTTCGCTTGCTGTATAATGCATGTAACCTACTCATACCAACATTTTAGTGCATTCCAAATGTCTATACTACCGCTGCAATTCAACTAAATTTGAATTCGCTTTCTATTTCAATAAGAATCTACAATCATGATTGTTGCCAACTTCAACCATCATAGTTTCCTTGCTACCCACCAGATATAAATCGGACGGCCTATAATGCAGGATGGCAGGCACACAATCATCAACAAGTCCGTTTTTTATAAGAGTAGAGATAAAATATATTAAATGTAGTATAACATGTTCATAAACACACCATGTGTATCACCGTTATATATATTCACACATGCGCCAGTTTAAAACACTATGATAAATTCTTCAAATATCCGAATTCGCTTTTATAATGAAGTATATATGATCTCTATTCGCCTTTTACACCCACACAACCCTCTTATCTTTGTGGCTAGCGCTTAACTTTCTCTTGTGCATGCACACGCCCACATCCCTCTCACCCTCCCTCAAGATTCTCTAGCTCCATCGTGCAAATTCGCCTTTTCACTTTAGGTCGCTCTCCCACGGTGTGTGTAGGCCCCAGGTCCTTCTTTACGGCACACATCGATCGATATGCCTCTCTAGCCAGGTGTGCCTAGCACAAACACAAGCTTCCCTCTTCTCTTGTCACCGCCCATGCCTCACTCCCACCACTCTTTTGATCATTCTCGCACTGCACACTCCTCCCCTCGATATAGTATGCCTCTCGCACCACCTCCTACATGCATCCCTCTCTATCTATCCTTCTCCTCGTGCCTCATTTGCTTCTAACACACACATGCATGTATACCGATCGATCTCCCAACATATACCTAGATCGACTCTAACTACCCCCCCCCCATCGATCGACGTACCTCACAAGTTATGTCTCTCCTTCTCTAACAAAGGGTGATTGATCTTCCTATGTAGTTACGCCTACTTACCACAGCCACATCGCCCCCTCATAATTCGTGCATGCCTCCCGACCTGCCTCTCACACGCACATGCATGCACAACAAGAAGCCATCTGCTCTCTTATTGATATTATGGGCGTGTCTCCGCTTGTCTAGCAAGCCTATCCCACCATTTGTTAGAAGCAACTCCACTACCACCCCGTCCAACACTCTAGCTATGTCTCTCTCCCAACCTTATTCCTCTCCTGCACATATGCATGGATGCCGATCGATCTCCCTTAATACATGAGGAAGATCGATCTCCTTAACACATGAGGTAGGCCTTTCTCCTCCTCCACACATATACCAGCCATTGTACCTCTATAGTTAATTGGGCCTCCCTCTTCCCCCACCACACACTGATAGTCGAGCGCTGCAGGTAGGTATCCATGCCACAGAGACAATCTACACATGTCCCCTCTCACGTTCCAGTAGGCCAGCCACTCTATATCTTTGTCACTGATCCGGCCGCATCCCGTCCGCCGGGGGAAAGGGAGTGCGGTGGCCTCTCTCTCTCTCACCGGGGGAAAGGGAGTGCGGTGGCCTCTCTCTCTCTCTCACCGTTGGTCACTGATCCGGCCACATCTCGTCCGCCGGGGGAAAGGGAGGAAGTGCATGTTTCTCCGTTCGACGGTGCCGAGGCAGCACGTCCCGATCTGCGGTACACGTCGTTCTCTCTGACCAAGCTCCAGCGCGGCAGGGCCTACGCCACCTGATCACAGATTCCGCCCGCCGCCGCTCACCTAGTTACATCCCGACGACCTCCGGTATCCCTCCGCCTTGCTCCACCGCCTGCCTTCCCACGCCGCTGCATGTGGATCTTCCATAGTTCTTGCCCAAAACGTAGCTCGTCCGACGTAATTTCCATATTGCATTATCATCCTCACACAGTTTTAGACAAACACAATCGTATTGTTATCTTCCCTTAGGACAAGGAATATGCTTCTTTTTTGTCGTCGCATGTGTCATCAACTGTTATTGGCCAGTAATTGTTTCCTTTCTACCTCTTTTTTGCAAACAGGGCTATCCATTTCACCTCGTTGCTATTGCAACCTTTTGGTGAACTGCACAAATCACTTTTTTCTTAAGAGTGTTTTCTGCAGTTGTACTAAAATGTCACACGGGCAACATCTCTACATTTCAGTGCGACTGCACAAAGGGAGATTGGTTTTGCTCTATCCTCCTCATCCAACTCCGAGCCTAATCTTCTCCAACTAGTTAGTCTTAAGAGAGACTGCAAAGGTGACCGGCTTCTATTTGTGTGTTTATTGTTTCATCAGCAGTCCTCTATTATCGTAATCACACTTAATATCTTTGGAACAGGGACGCTCAGCTCTATTTTAGTGGAACTGCACAAAATGATCGGAATGTTGCATGCTCTAGACAGCTACTTTTTTTCCCAACATGCCTTGTTGATTTAGACAGAGCTGGGGGGACGTTGCTGCCAATGAAAGCATGGATCAATTTTAATTTAACACCTTCTCACAACTTTGTCTTCAGTTGTGATGTAATTATTAGCTCCGATCTGCTAATAATTGACATGCATTAACAAGGAAGTTAGTTTTTTATTGTTTCCGAAAGAGCATCGATGGCAAGACACGCGAAACAAAAGCTGAAAGCTCACACCATTGTACAATTTCATGTCGCTGGAAAATTATCTGTATAGTACGTCAATTATGTAAACAAATGATGGAAGCTTGATAGCATTGCCAGAAGCCTCTTCATCATCCGGGTCCATGTGCCATGCACAAAATTATACTCCTTCATTCCTAAATATTTGTCTTTTTACAAATTTCAAACGGGCATATTTTAGAGTGTAGATTCACTCATTTTTCTTTGTATGTGTACTCCCTCCGTTCCTAAATATTCTATTCGTCTTTCTAGAGATTTCAACACGTGACAACATACGGAGCAAAATGAGTGAATCTACACTCTAAAATATGTCTACATACATCTGTATGTGCCACCATTTGAAATCTCTAAAAGACAAATATTTGAGTAGTCACTCGCTGAAATCTCTAGAAAGACAAATACTCCGGAGTATATTTAAGAACCGAGGGGTAGTGCACAACCGCATGGGAGACTCAGCCCGGTCGCTATACCGCATTAATAGTGAGTAATGAGCAGTCAAATCATAAGCCCCACCTTTCCTAATCGTAAGTTGCTCAAGAAGCAACCATCAATACGCTCTTCTTTGAATCCGCTCATACTACTCCATATGTCACTGTTTATACAGCCCGCTTTAGAAAAAAGAAAAAAAATCTGTGGGACCAAGGCGACTAGCGATCGGCCTGAAAAATAGCATTGGTAGTTATCGCACGGCGTCTATTACTAGAGGGAATAATGCGTACACACATGCATGCAGTGCTTCCACCCTGGGTACACACATGCATGCACTTACTCCACTCCGTAGTAGTACAATACATGGAGAGAAAATTGTGGACTTGATTGTGGTTACCACGCCCTAATTAATTGAACACTAAACCAAACGCGTCTAAAGTCTCTCTGGAGGGAGGAGTAGTATGAAGGTGCAAAACCAAGTACGCGCATGGTCAGTCGGTCAACGCACCTCCTCTTGGCATATCACTGACATGTGGGATAGGAGTGTGAGCAAACCGATCTCAGTTGACGGCAAAGAGCCAACCCGCCGTTCCTTGAGAGAGACGAGGAGCGAGAACACACAGATGGGCTCGCACGGAGGCCAACATATATTCGAGCATGGTTGGTTGATCGATATCATTCATTACATGTCGGGCTGCCGTTTTCCACCTTTCTCCGAAATAAATGTGTACTTTATCAGAGATAAAAAAATAAGAGTACAGCCGCTCCACCATGCGGTTCTAGTAGTAGTACTACTCGTACTACTGCGCTTGGCTCTTCGCCTCTTTGTGAAGTCGAACAATGATGGTACTCCGCATGTTGGGTACTACTATAGTGTATGCCTCTGACAATCTGACACCAAACGGACTGATGCATGTCCACCGAGGGTAGGTTGCATTAGTCAAAAGGCGTAAGCGAACTTCACCTTGTCCTGCAAGCTTCTCCACGTTCTGCGAGTTGACGGGACACACCAAAAAGTAGTGCTAGTCCATGCTCCCTCCTTTCCGGTTAATACGGCTTAATCTTTTTTGCGGGTAAATGAGAGAGCTTTATTCATATATAAGCATTCTTAGGACGATCAGCCAAGACACTGGTCACTAGGAAGCGAGGTACCCCGCAAAAAAAGAAGTAGGAAGCGAGGTGTTTCATCAAGCTAGCTCTCGGCCACATTCAAAGTGCAACCTTCTCCTTGTTCGGCAAGTTGACGGGACACAGCAAAGTAATGCTAGTCCATACTGCCTCCTCTCCTGTTAATATGGCTTAATTTCAAACGAGATAAATACACTGTCTATCATCAGATATTTGTAAAAATACGGTCGATGGACTTCATAATACGCCATTGCGCTCAATATATATATTTTCCGGTGTTTATACGATCACTAGCTCACCCCGACCGAGTGTGTGTGCATGCACGTAGGTTGAGCAGTTGAGCATGACCGTGTGTGTTCCATCGTGTGCTCGGACATGCATGCGTTAGGGCGTCGTGCGCGTTTTTGTGTCCATGTGTACGTGCAGGACTGTTGCATACAAGTAGGGGAGCGTGTAGGGGCCACTAAGGAGCAGTCAAATCACACAAAGAAGTTAGTCGGAAGAAGCAACCATCATTTCACTCTTGAATGACACGTACGCAATATAAAATGGTTGAATGGAGAGAAAAAGAAAACCACTATATATACACTAGCAGGATCCTAAGCTACAAGCCTGCTTGCTTAGGTTGCTCTCATCACAAGCATAGAACGACGGGCCTGATCCCGCAGCTAGGGGAAGGGAACAATATTCTGCATAGACACGGTCGACATCGGCGAGGGAGAAACCCGCAATCGGTAAGGCCCCAATCGGGGTCACCATGTATGGGCCGATGCCAGCGTCCCAACCGCCCTTCTAGCTACAACCCGACGTCCCAGGTAATCCATCTTCCTTTTGGAGCCGGCTTGCTCCACTACCGTAGCTCCATCTCCATGTCGATCTTTCTCTACTTCTACCGGCTTTCTACTTGTGATGAGTTTATGTCTCATGAACTAGTGACAGTACAATTATTCTAATCACACTTCTTCAATATCTTTTCCATCAGGGATGCTTAGGTCGATTTTAGTGGAACTGCACAAAAGCATCGTATGATCCGAGGGTGTTAGCCGCCTTTCCTTCGATGTGTTCTACCCGCCAGGAAATTAAATCATGTTTAGGGTTTAGGGTTTAAGTCGAGTGACCCCATCAGTAGTTTTTCTTTCAGACACGCCTCACAACTTTTTTCTTTAGTTGTGAAGGAAATATTGGCTATGATCTGTGAATCATTGAGATGCATCAGCATGCGTGTTAGTTTTCCTTTGTATTTGATGGAATGTTGTAACGGGCAACCTTGGAATAGGAATGAAAATTGAGTGGAAAGTTTCGCTTTTCCGGAGAAAAATGGAAACGGAGAGAAACCAACGCTTCGCTTCGTTGATCGCACCATCGAGCAAAACCAACGCTTAAATCACGCCTGTTGTGCTCGTGTCTCACCCTCCTCCACGGCTCGACCCCACACGGTCGCTCGGCATGCCACTCACCGCAAACCGAGTGTACAATAAATTTCCCGCCTGCTTGTCGATGGATCGCGCCATGGAGTACTAGCACTATGGAAGAGATTGACGAGTTGGGGGAGGACAGCTAGCTGTAGCACGGACTCCCAAGAACTTTTTACATGCATGTTGTAGCCGGCTATTGCGACCTTTGAACGCGGAGCAGCCGCGTGCACTCGAAAGCGGCGCGAGCGATGCTCTCTCGGCCGGCGCGCCGCTTCAATGCCGGCGCCAGTGAGAGGTCGCGTCCGCTCTGGATGGGCATGAATGCGGCACTGACCGTTTCGGGCGGGAAGCACGCGTGGGTGATGAAGAGGGTTCGGGTTGGTCGGGACCGGTTGTGGCAGCAGTACGGACGTGCGCAAACAAGAGATGATGTACGTTAATATTGTTGCGTATATAATTAACAACGTAAATAATGTGCCAGTTGGAAAAATAATATTGGAGATGGAGATGGAAATGGAATTTTACGTAAACACGGATATGCATGTCTATGTCTATGTGTGTGTGCGCGACGACTCTCGCGACCTGGAAGCGGGAGCGTGTTTTTTGATCGAGTTTTCTTTCTTGGTACGTTAGAAAATCAGTTTGTCTAATTCACATCTAGACGTTATTTAAGGATATCACATCTAAGCTCCCACAAGTATATAATGTAGCAACAAGAAAAAAAACTAGAAAAAAATAGACCACAAACGGAGTGGACATCAACTTAGATGTGATATAACTATGTCACATCTAGATGTGTCCTAGACAGACCCTTAAAAAATTGTCCGCCAGTTTTCGTTTCTTTTTTCTGGGAACGCAGATTCTATTTAAAACCA
The DNA here is from genome assembly GCA_021605205.1 of Aegilops longissima. NCBI lineage: Eukaryota > Viridiplantae > Streptophyta > Magnoliopsida > Poales > Poaceae > Aegilops > Aegilops longissima. The sequence goes on from CM038682.1 coordinate 717,202,218, forward strand.
CTGCTATGGAGAGATTTTTTACTCCATTATAGCCTCTTGTTTGAGAGAGTTTCGCCTCGCTCTCTCACCCTCTCCATATCAAAACAAGATGACAGTGTCCACTCTATCTCTCTCCTCACCGGTGGTCACAGATCCGCCGAATCCCGTCCGCCATGGAGGTGAGGAGGTGCAGCGTTGACGTTGTCACCGCCGGCGACAGAGGAAGCCGACAAGACCGTCCTCTCTGAGCCAGCGCTGCACGGACGAAGATCCTCCGCCTTTGTTCGCTGCCGTCGTGTGGGCAGATCCCGCCCACCACTTAAATGACATCTCACCACCGAGGTATAACTTCTTAGACTGGTCCAGCTCCCTGTGTCGCTGTGTGTGCGGGTTTTCTTCTATGCGACTACTCCCCAGCTCCCCATGCACAGTAGCTAGTGTTCGTCGGCTGGTCCAACATCACCTACTAGTACTATTATAGACGAAATGCCACTTAAAAGTTGTCCTGATTTATGCCTCGTGGAGGTATACATGTTGTTTCGACAAAAAGTACATGGTGGTTGTGCGGTCATTGTCCATATGGTGGTAGTACTATCACCGCTAAATGAAGAAATGCTTTTTTCTCGGGTATCCTGGTTTAGTTCCCATCAAGATATAATTATGATGCTTCTGCTTGTTGGTGTACTTTTCATTAATTCTTATTGACAATTGAGATGTCGTTACTAACCCTTTTTTATATTTTTGGAAACAATGATGCGGTCTCCATACCCGCATGTCTTCCTCAATTTTAGTGGAACTGCACAAAATTGATGGCCATCGTCCTTCCGCCACGTGGTTCTTCCTTCCTCGAGCTTGATTACTTGAGAAGAAACAGACCACAGTGAGGATTTGTCGAACTTCATAGGTGCCTCACCCATACTTGATGCCAAAAGGATGATGCATCACCACGATGACCTTTCGATGCTCATGGTTGCGCCTCATGGTTGCGTCGGCCGGTGAAGCTGATCGATTTTCAATGAAAACAAGTTGTCTTCCTTCGTGTTTTTGCTTGTTACGCACAAAGATGATACCCTTCGTCCGCTCACCTTGGTTGCGTTGGAGACGCAATGCCTTTCATGTTGGTGCAATTTTATCACACAATTGGCTATGAACCAAATGTTTCTCAAGAAGGATCGACATTGGTACTAAGAGCATAAGTTTTGTATTGATTTCTAAGCCTTCTCACAACTTTGTCTCCGTGATATTAGATTTAATCAAGTCAAACTTTGTAATACTCTCAAACCTTTCCGATAATTGAAATTAAAATTTTATTTGTACACACTCTCACACGCTTTCGTAATTTGGCATGATTTGTGGTTGTTCACTTAAGGGAGGGTAGTGTACCACACGAGAAGGACAGGAAGTGCGACCAGGACGTGTGGGCGTGGATCGTTAGTTCATCGGAAGTAGTACTAGTTTTATTCACTTTACATTAAATAAAGAGTTTCATTTCGTACTTACACAATTTAAAAAGATTGTTATGGAGAGAATAAGAAAACCACTCCACTATATATTAGTCGTATACACAAGAGTACTATATGGACGCAGCTTCATTGACTTAGTGCACCTGCCTTTGGGTTAATGATGTGGGCCCAAAATTTGGCTGGCTCACCATCATACAGCCAAAAGTAGGTGCAAGAAGGCACCGAGCTCATCTGCATTACAAGAGTATATATATAAGCTGGAGCCTCAGCATTGTTCGCTAGGGTTTGCACTCTCCACATCGTCGGTGTACAAAAAGAGGGGTAAACTTTTGTACCCCTATAACTCATGCATGGGCAGTCCGAGCCACGGCACCACCGCAATGAGCAAGGCAAGGGAGGTGAGCTAAGGTAAGGTCAAGCTCGATAGGAGCAGAACGACGCCAAGACCAAGACCACAAAGAGCAAGGGGACGAAGGACTCCCCGCAAGATCCTTGCCGGGCGGTTTTAGCAAACCTGGCAAGACTTTGCCGGGCGGCTCGCCCCACACCCACGGAGCGAATCACCCTTGAGTCCACCGCCCCATGGGGCAAGGATTCGGGAGACATCCCTGGTGGCATGCAGATCTTTGTGAAGACATTCAAGATCAGATACACACTATAGAAGATGACAACCCTTGGCGGATCCCAGCCAAGGAGGACTGACAGGGCCCCGCAAGAGCCTTGCCGGGATGACAAGATGCACCACGGAAGACCCTTGCCGGGCCCCCAAGACCCATGTCGGGCTACGGCGAGGCCCTTGCCAAGAACACCAGAGGGCCACCATCGCCCACACCAATCAAACCTCCACCACCATTCGCATGCAGCCGACCCAACCAGTTGGGCAGGCACCTGCGTGGCGGCAAGCGGATCTTCGTGGAGACCCACCACTGCGCCACCTCAGCTGCCTGCCTGCCTACATGGCACCACGGGCACCGCTGGCCAGGGCGCGTGTCGACATGAAAGGGAGCGGCGACGGACGAGATAGAGCTCTCCCACGTCCCCGATAAAGCAAGGACACCTAAGCAAGACGCATTAAAGGCGCCTTGTCATGTAATGCGAGGGATAAACTCGCATCATTGTACCCTTTCCACCTCATGTGTGCCGCTGTGGCAACCCCTTTCCCTATAAAAGGAGGCCCAAGGCGACCAGGAGGAGGATTCGGCTTTTTGGAGCTCCTCACGCCCCATTGCTAGTTCAAGAACACAGATAAACAAACCACCAAAGCAGGAGTAGGGTTTTACGATCCTCGCGTCTAACTCGATAAAGAAACCGCGTATATCTGCTTGATCTGCTCTTCTCACGACCCCGCCGCCTCGCGACCGTAGTAGGGATTCTTGTGATCCCATAGGTGTCGCTCCCACCGACATCTTTGGCGCGCTGTAGGGGGCGCAGCCAGAGAATCGCTCTAGCAATTAGTTCGACGCTTCTTCATCGCCATGGCACCCAAGAAGAAGATGACGGTGGCGGTTGGTCCGCTTGAAGCCGGACATCCCGCCCCGACGGGCGCAGCAGCGGACCGGTCGCAGAAAGGACCCCGGCGCCGTTCATCATAACACCAACACCGCCCCAAAGAGCCGAAGTTTGGGAGGCGGCGATGTTCATGCGCCGTAATGGGCCGCACGCCAAATCCAAAGGCGGAGCCAGCCTCCGCGGGGCGCGGGCCTTCCAAGATCGCTGCCACCCCGCTCAAGGCGACGCGAGGGCTTCCAAGACTTCACGGTAGCGCCAACGGCGCTCTCCTCTCAAGTGGCGTGAGACGAACGGCGTAATCACGCCGAGGACCCGGACGTCACCGAGGAAACAGCCCCGAGCGCCACTCCCGGATTTAGAAGACCTTCCGCCGCCGAGGCGCTGGTGAAGATGGCATGCGACCGCTGGGTCGGATAGAGCTCCTTCCGACATGGTCAAGTCGGGCCGCCGATCCGCAGGTTTCGCTGCCACCAACGCCAAGAAGCCCCGCACGCGCAGCTGTTCTCGATTTTCCTCCCACTACGGGGAAACTCGATGAATGGAGAGCCACTATTCAAAGCCTTGTTGCGGTGGCCAACAAAGACGAGCCGAGTCCGGTGGAGCCCCGGTCGACGCCCGACGGAGTCCCACGCACTGCTGGCGGGGAAAACCGCGGCGCCGCGACCATGGTGCACTCGCCTCCTCGCCGGCATCATGGACGCCAGCCCGTCGCGACGTTACGGGCGACGAAATCTCCATAGCATCGTCCGACCCGCGGGCCCACTGTGACCAGCGCCAAGTTCTTCGGGAACAAGAACATTAAGATGCTCGAACCACTAGAGAGCGCCGGCGCGGAGCGCACCACCAATCAGACAGGCGAGCAGGGCCTGCTGTGAGCCACCCGGCATCGGAGAGCCCTGGAGGCCAACCTTACGAGGAAGGCTGTCCGGCTTTTACCCGTGAGCTGCGGCAGTTCCAGTGGCCCACTCACCGCACCTTGAAACCCGACGTGGGCGAAAAGTACAGCGGCAAGACCCACCCGTCCGAGTTCCTCGGCATCTACACCATCGCGATGCAAGCTGCCGGAGCCCGCGATGATAAGGTGCTTGCGAATTACTTTCCGTTGGCTCTTAAACCCAACGCCATGTCATGGTTGATGCACTTGCCGGTAGACTCTATTTCCTCCTGGTCGGATTTGTGTCATGAGTTCGTGGGCGCCTTTACTGGAGGCCACCAAGCCCAAGGCCAAGCAAGCGACCTGCACGTCATTCCGTAGAAGGGAGGCGACAGTCTCTGCAAGTATATACAGAGGTTCAGCCGGGTACAGTACAATATCCCTGATGTTCACCCTGCAGCCATCATCGCTGCTCCATCGAACGCGCGAATCGCAAGATGCGCCAAGAGCTGGCAATGAACAAGGTGAAAGATGTAGCGTAATCCTTGGCCGGATGATGTGTCCGAGCTGAAGAGGGAAGGAAGTACTCGCCAAGATGCCGGCGTGGAAACCGACTCGATGAGGATATTTCGCCCGGCGAAGAAACGCCGCGCCGCAACAGAAGCGCAGCGAAAAGCCGCGGCTTGCCGCCGAGGGATCTGATGACGCCGGCTCCACCAAGAAAACCAAGGCAGATGACCCCGGCAAGGAAGTTGCCGGATGTGTCGCCTCCCGGGCCTTGGCGGCTACCGAGAAGCCAGGAAACTCCGACAAGCGATACTGCAAGATCCATCGCACCAAAGGCCATGCTCTCCAAGACTGCCGACATGTTGAGCTCCTCGCTGAGAAGCAGAGGGCTGAGTATGAGAGGCGGGACAAGGAGAAGGGCCCAGACGGTGCAGTAGGGGTCCGAAGAAGCATGACGGCCAAAGCGGCCGCCGCGCAAGGATAAACAACAGGAGAGGTTCGCCTGGGCCGTGATGTAAAGCCGTAAGACGACGATCACGAAGAGGACGACGAATCCGGTGACCAAGAGTTTCAGAAAGCTACAGAGGCCATGTGCGACGACGGCGGCGCGAGAGATTACAGCGGCAGAGCCGTCGTTTGATGCCCAAAGGCCGCTAAAGTGGTCCAAAGACACCTATCATTTTTGACATCGAGGATCACCCCGATCGACTATCATGCGGTCGGTGCTTGCTATTGTTGGTTTCACCAACAATACGCAACCTCAAGGTGACGAAGATGCTAGTTGATGGCGGGGCCGGTCTGAACTTGATCTCGCCTGCCGTGATCGAGAAACTGCAGATTCTTGATGGAGACCTCAAAGAGACGGGCACGCTTGTGGGTCAACCCAGAAGAAGCCAACCCAGGGAAAGGTCACGCTGCCCGTGACTTTTGGAAGCGACCTGAACTACAGTGACGGAGAGGATCGTGTTTGATGTTGCCAAGATCCCCTTGCCCTACAACGAGATCCTTGGCCGCCCAGCGCTGGCCAAGTTCATGGCGCGCCACACCACGCCTACAACACCTCAAGATGCCGGGACCTGTGACGATCATCACCATCCCTCCGATAAGAAAGATGCGCTGATTAGCGCCGATTTAACTATACCAGAAGAAGTTGCAGCAGCTGCCGCCACTAGGGCACTTGCTCCCGCCACTGGGACCCCGGAGGAAGAAGAAGAAGAAGACCGATGAGACTCGGACACCCACTCCGGCAAGCGCACCTCTTCGAGTGTAGCGCGCTGCCGAGGACGCATGAGAGCTCCACCAGCGGAAACAAGAAGCCCAGGCTATACCGCCAGAACCAAGAAGGTTTCGTCAACGAGGACGGCACGGGAGAAGCTTTACCATAAGCTCCACCCTTGACGACAAATAGGAAGACGCGCCGCCACCTTCCCGCGCGTAATGTCGGCGTGTTTGCATGGCAAGCTTCCAACATCCCCGTGTTCCTGTGGAGGTGATTGAGCACCACCTTGATGTCTGCCCTCATGCGCCCGCCCGCAAGGTAAGGTCGAAGCAAGCTTTGGAACGATAAGAGTTCATCATGTAAGAGATCCGAAACCGAAGCAGCTGGTTTGGTAAGAGGAGTGCTCCATCCAATGTGGTTATTAATCCGTCAGAAAAGCGCAAGGCAAATGGGAAGTGGAGACTGTATTGATGACACAGATATCAATAAGGCTTGCCCTAAAGACCCCTTCCGCTGTCACAAGATCGACCAAATTTTTGACTCCACGGTTGGGTGTGATCTGTTTTCATTCCTCGACGCCTACTCCGGCTACCACCAGATCTTCATGACAAGAGAAGACGAAGAGAAAACAGCATTCATCACCCCGTGCGGTACGTATTGTTTCATGCGGGGGTTGAAGAGTGCTGGTTCGATGTTTGCAAGGGCGGTCCAGATTGGTTTTGAACCCCAGCTCCATAGAAATATGGAAGCTTATATGGATGACATAGTGGTCAAAACCAAGGACAGGGGCAACCTCATACCAGATTTGCAAGAAACATTTGCAAACATGCGCAAGATCAATCTCAAGTTGAACCCCGAGAAGTGCGCCTTTGGCGCCCCATCCGCAAGCTTCTCGGTTCTTGGTGTCACAAAGATGGGATAGAGGCCAATCCGGACAAAATCAAAGCTATAGAGCAGATTAAAGCACCCAAGCGAATCAAGGATGTGCGCCGGCTTGTTGGTTGCGCGCCGCCATGGGCAGGTTCATTTTCGTTCGCTGAAGCGCGCCTTCCCTTTTTCAAGATCCTAAAAAGGCGGGCCCGATGGAGTGGACGCCAAGTCAAGCAGCATTGCAAGGTTTGAAGAAGTACTCTCCTCCGCGCCAATACTAGTTGCGCTTAGGCCACAGTGAGCCGTTGTTGCTATACCGCGGCAACGGACCAGGTGGGCAGCGCCACACTGGTGGCTCAGAGAGAGGTTGACGACGAGGTGATGGCAGCGCAGAGCCCGACACCACCAATGCAGAGACGACACAGCCAGTTGAAGTGCCGCTAAGAAGAAAATGATGCAGCACCCGGTTTACTTTGTTAGTTCCTCCCGCAGGGGCTAGATCAAGGTACTCCGCGCGTAAACTGCTCTTCGCCTTCTTATGGCCTCGAGGAAGCTGCGCCACTACTTCCGTGCACACGAGATCACTGTTGTTACCGCTTCCTCTACAACGGATATTGCACAATCCGGATGCAACGGGAAGAATTGTGGAATGGGTACCGGAGTTGTCCAGCTTTGGCCTCAAGGTTGAAAGTACTTCGACGATTCGTGAGCCGAGTCCTAGCGGAGTTCATTGCGAATGGACCGCAACGCCTCGACGAAGAAGCCCAAGAGACCGCTCTCCCGCAAGGAAGCAAGTTGTGATTGGATCATGTACTTTGATGGAGCTTTCTCCTCATAAGGCGCCAGTGGCTGGCGATCGCTTGTCGCTTTAATCGGAGAGCACCTCAAGCACGTGATCCGATGCACTTCCCTGTGGAGGTGTCAACAAACAATACGGCAGAGTACGAAGGGCTGCTTGCCGGTCTTAGGATCGCGGGCGGACCTCGAATCAAGAAACTCATCGCCGGGGACTCGCAGCTTGTCGTCAAGCAAGTCAACAAGGATTACCAGAGCCCGCTGATGAAGGCCTACGCCGATGAAGTGAGAAAGTTGGAAGAGCATTTCGATGGTATACAAAGCTGAACACGCTCCTCGAGCGGAGAACGACATCGCCGACACCGTGAAAACGCGCTACCTCAAGCTACCGTGGAACCTGTGTACCTTTGTGCTTCAGCTAACTCAGCCATCCGCTGATCCATCAACAGAGCAGAATAAGAGGAGGAAATCAGGCCCGGCAGTACTTACCCGCCGAAGCCCCGGAGCCGCAAGGATGTTGTCGGGATATCGAGCCCGCCACGGACGATCGCCCGCGGAGCGCCAAGCTCTTGCCGCCGAGACAGCCGCCCTATAGCGGAGGAAATGCCTTTAGTCCTCGCCGCCGAGCCCTGTGCTCCAGCAGGCACAAAGATACCGCCCGATTCCTCCAACAGGGAACTTCCCGAGGAGCAGGAAGAAGCGGAAAGTAGCCCGTCGCCTACCATGTACCAGTTCGTCGATGACATCTTGTACGTAAAGAGGCCGAACGTGTGAAATTGAAGTGTATCTCTCGAGAGGAAGGACTGGAGCTGTTGGCGGAGATACACGGAGGCATATGTGGATCCCACATTGGGTCAAGGGCCCTTGCTTGCAAGCATGCTTTGCAAGGCTTCTTCTTGCCCACCGCCTCCGTGATGCACGACACTAGTCACCGTGTGTGAAGCATGTCGGCCCATTCAAAGAAGCTTCATCAGCCATCTCAAGCCCTTCAAACCAATCCTCTCTCCCGCCCTTCTGGTCCTGGGGCTCGACATATCGGGCCCTTTCCCCAGGCTGTCGAGGGCTTTGAGTACTTGTACGCTGTAATCGACAAGTTCACAAAGTGGCCGGAGGTGGACGCAGGAAGAAGGTCACAGCTCGGCCACCGTCAAGTTCTTCAGGACTAGTGTGCCGCTTTGGCGCATCTAACAGGGTTATCACCGACAACGGCACACAGTTCACAAGCCGCACCTTCATGCAATATACCCAAGACCTCGGCAAAGAAAGTCTGTTTCGCCTGCTGCTCACCCGCCAAGCAATGGTCAAGCCGAGAGGGCAAATGCTGAAGCATCGCGAGGCTTAAGGACCAAGATCTTTGACAGGCTGCACAAGAGTGGAAGGCGCTGATTGATGAGTTGTCGGCGGTTCTTTGGTCGATCAGACGATGCCAAATCGAGCCACCGCCGACACCTTTTGCCCTAGTATACGGGGCAGAAGCAGTTCTCCCCATTGAACTCATATACGGTCACCTCGAGTGCTCGCTTATGACGATATTGAGCAAGAGCAACTGTGGAAAGATGACGCAATGCTCCTTGAGGAAGATCGCCTTCAGCGGCTGTGAGAGCAACACGCCACAAAGAAGCCTTGCGCCGCTACCATAGCCGCAAGGTTCATGCCCAAGCCTTGAGGAAGGCGACCTTGTCCTTCGGGCGTGTTCAATCGCCAAGAATTCCAACAAGTTGACGCCAAAGTGGAAGGCCTTATCGGGTAATACGAGTCACCAGGCCCGGCGCAGTCCGGCTCGAGATCAAGATGCTGCCCGTGAGTAACTCCGAACATTGAGCATCTTCACAAGTTTTACCGTGAGGCGCGGCTTGCCGGGCCCCCGCAAGCCACCTTTGTACAAGCATTGCCGATGATGCATGTAACCCTTTGTACAAAGCCAGCGCAGACTCGAGCATAAATAAATGAAGCGCCGGGCGCCCTAAGTTATAGCATGCATGCTAGGTTGAGTCTCGCCTTTGGTTAGGTTGATAGTGCTTAGCGCGACTAACCCCTAGCTTAGAGGTCGAAAAGGCCTCTTTGCCATTCTTTTGTCTTCTTTGGTTCGCAGGACTCACAGATATCCTTGCCGGATCACTTGAGGACGAAAAAGAGAAGAGGGACAGACCAGCATCTAGACCCCGGCAAGCCAGTATTGCCGAGGGCTGCAAGTGCAAAGATTCACCCACGGCAAACCAGAGTTGCCGGGGTTACAGCTTCAGATAAGTTCTTCATCCCTTATCATGCATTCCCTTATGGACTGAGGTAGGTGAAACCTCGTTTTTTTCCCAAAGCTACCATGCTCCCCTAAAACTCTAGGCCCTAGGGCTCGTTCCTGGGGCCAGGTTTGGTCGTAGTCACGGTAGCAAAAGGATGAAACGAGGAGCCTGATCCCACCTCATCCCTGCCTCCGCCAAAAGCGTGAGAAAGGTCGAGCGAAGTGGGAACACGGCAGGGCCTGTTGCCGGGCAAGAAAATGTTTATCTTAAGGATATCAAGGATTTACTCCTTGTCGTGGGTTCTACCCGCAAACAAATGACCCGGCAAGCATCCCTTTTTCACTAAAAACATTCCACTCAGGTACAGCCCATGGGGAATGAAAAACATGAATGATGGGATTACAAGTTTTAAATTCAACCAAGGCCCAAAGGCTTACAAGATAAAAGAGATAAGGTGCTCAGAACCCCTTTCTTGTCCCACTCCTCAGAGGCAGGTCAAGGAGGCGAAAAGGGCGAAGGGCGCCTAGGCGAAGCTACGGTGGCAGGAGACACCAAGAGAACATCTCGGTGGTCGTCTCAAGGCTGGATGGTGATGGCGGCGCCGAAGCAGAGCTCAAGACGAGGTGGCAGGACGTCAAGACGCTGTCAAGGCGCCGGTGCTCACAGATTCGATTTGACGGCCTTGCCGCCCATCCTCTTCCTCTTCCGCAGCCTCCCAACGCCAGCCGCCCAAGGAGACGACCCGAGAAGTTCAGGGAGCCGGCGACACGGATGATGGGGTCGCCTGGTGCCGCATGGAGCGGGCGCCCGACACCTAGTCGGACCTGGCCATCCTGCCGCCGCTACCTCGCTGCCGCTGCCACTGCCCTCCTTGCCACTCCCGCCGAGGAGGAGTTCGCCATCAAGAGCTCTCCACGCAGCACCTTGCCCGGGTCCCGAAGAGCACGAAGACCTTGACGGAGAGGAAGCCGCCCTCCATCAGCTTGAAATGGAGAGTGAGCCCCTCCGTCAAGAGGTGGATGTGAGCGAACGTCTTCCATCCCCGATGAAGATACATCACGTGAGGGGTTGGGAAGTCGACGCGAACTCGCGTACCGCTGGTCCCACAGCCCCTCATGTGCAGCCACAATGACTCCGACGGATCCAGCTCCATCTCCCGCGCGAATGGAGTTGGGAGACGAAGGCGACGGCGAGGCGGCCGGCGCAGCCTGACGAAGAACTCGCAAGGGTCATCCCCAACATGGCCTCCATGGGGGAGGAACCATGGCGGAGGCGAGACCGGCGCGCCGCCCGCCCTCCTCTTCCCCGAAGCGCCGACCTCGCCCACGGCTCGCTTCTCCCCTTCCTCGCGGGCTGGCTCTGCCATCGCAGGTGCAGGAGAAGGAAGGACGCTGTCGAGCGGCGACACTCGCCGCCACCGCTGAAGGGCCAGATTCCTCTCTCCATGGCCGATGGAGGGGGAGCTGAAGCTGAAGGAAGGAGGAGATGGAAGAATGCGGACGCCATCCTCCCTCCCTCTTTATAAAGGAACGGGTTGGGGCTCGCCGCCTGGCCAGCCAATCAAGACGCTGAAGGCGCGGGAACTGGACCAACCCGCACGCCCCAGCCCGCGACGGCCCGGTTTCCCACCTCCACCGCTCGCCACCCCAAGCGCATGAGAACCATGTGGCAGGCATGCGGGACCAGGCGACGGGTGAGGCGACTCTCCCCACCCCGTGATCGCGGGAGTGGACGCCTTGAAGACCACGCCGCCCTGCTCAAGAATGGGCCGCGCCTCCACGCCTCCCTCCGTTTATGGGGAAGGCGCGAACCGCCCCCTTTACTATGACGTGATGCATGCGCGCAGAGCTCAGCCCCACGCATGCCGCCCACGTCACGCATGCCTCCCCACGCCGAGCCACGCGCGGGAGGCATGGGAAGCGCAGTGCGCGAAGAGACCTGCCGCGGTAAAAACCACCCCGCCTGCCCGCGCACCGTTTTTGGGCCTAGCCCAACAACGCGATAGCGCTTACGTAGGGCCCAGGCCCGGGGGCTCCTGTCGGTGTACAAAAAGAGGGGTACACTTTTTGTACCCCTATAACTGCACGGCAGTCCGAGCCGGGCACCACCAAGACCGAGCAAGGCAAGGGAGGTGAGCCAAGGTAAGGCCAAGCTCAAAGGAGCAGAATGACGCCAAGACCAAGACCACAAAGAGGAAAGGGACGAGCGGACTCCCCGGCAAGATCCTTGCCGGGCGGTTTTAGCAAACCCGCAAGACCCTTGCCGGGCGGCTCGCCCCACACCCACGGAGCGAATCACCCTTGAGTCCACCGCCCCATGGGGCAAGGATTCGAGAGACATCCCCTGGTGGCATGCAGATCTTTGTGAAGACATTCAAGATCAGATACACACTATAGAAGATGACGACCCTTGGTGGGATCCCAGCCAAGGAGGACTGACAGGGCCCCCGCAAGAGCCTTGCCGGGATGACAAGAAGCGCCACGGCAAGACCCTTGCCGGGCCCCGCAGAAGACCTTTGTCGGGCCACGGCGAGGCCCATGCCAAGAACACCCGTAGGGCCACCATCGTGCCCACGCCAATCAAACCTCCACCATCGTTCGCATGCATGCTGCTGCGACCCAACCAGTTGGGCCGGCACTGCGTGGCGGCAAGCGGATCTTCGTGGAGACCCACCACTGCGCCACCTCAGCTGCCTGCCTGCCTACATGGCACCACGGGCACCGCTGGCCTGATAGGAAACAAGGCCTAGGGTTCATACTTTCACTAGTGCAAGTTCTCTCAACAATAATAACATAGATAGATCATATAAAAATCCCTCAACATGCAACAAAGAGTACTCCAAAGCCACTAATAGCGGAGAACAAACGTAGAGATTATGGTAGGGTACGAAACCACCTCAAAGTTATTCTTTCCAATCAATCCATTGGGCTATTCCTATAAGTGTCACAAACAGCCCTAGAGTTCGTACTAGAATAACACCTTAAGACACAAATCAACCAAAAGCCTAATGTCACCGAGATACTCCATTGTCACCTCAAGTATCCGTGGGCATGATTATACGATATGCATCACACAATCTCAGATTCATCCAACCAACATAAAAGTACTTCAAAAAGTGCCCCAAAGTTTCTACCGGAGAATCAAGAACGTGTGCCAACCCCTATGCATAGGTTCATGGGCGGAACCCGCAAGTTGGTCACCAAAACATACATCAAGTGGCACATGATATCCCATTGTCACCACGGATAAGCACGGCAAGACATACATCAAGTGTTCTCATAAAAGACTCAATCCAATAAGATAACTTCAAAAGGGAAACTCAATTCATCACAAGAGAGTAGAGGGGGAGAAGAAACATAAGATCCAACTATAATAGCAAAGCTCGGGATACATCAAGATCGTGCCATAGAGGGAACACGAGAGAGAACACGAGAGAGAGAGAGAGAGAGAGAGAGAGAGAGAGAGAGAGAGAGAGAGAGAGAGAGAGAGAGAGAGAGAGAGAGAGAGATCAAACACATAGCTACTGGTACATACCCTCAGCCCCGAGGGTGAACTACTCCTCCTCGTCATGGATAGCGCCGGATGATGAAGATGGCCACCGGAGATGGATCCCCCCGGCAGGGTACCTAAAGGGGTCCCGATTGGTTTTGGTGGTTCGGAGGCTTATGCAGCGGAACTCCCGATCTATCTTCTCTTCTCGGAAGTTTTAGGGCACGAGGTATATATGGGTGAAAGGAGTACGCCGGTGGAGCTACGGGGGCCCCACGAGGCAGGGGGCGCGCCCCCCACCCTCGTGAGCACCTCCCGTATCTTCTGACATGGGGTCCAAGTCCATCAGGTGGGTTTCCTTCCAAAATAACTTCTCCAGCTTGATTTCGTTCCGCTTTGACTCCGTCGATATTCTTTTCCTCAAACACCGAAATAGGCATAAAACAAGAATCTGGGCTGGGCCTCCGGTTAATAGGTTAGTCCCAAAAATAATATAAAAGTGGATAATAAAGCCCAATATTGCCTAAAACAGTAGATAAAGTAGCATGGAGTAATCAAGAATTATAGATACGATGGAGACGTATCAAGCATCCCCAAGCTTAATTCCTGCTCGTCCTCGAGTAGGTAAATGATAAAAAAGAATTTTTGATGCGGAGTGCTACTTGGCATAATTTTATGGTAATTCTTCTTACTTGTGATATGAATATTCAGATCCAAAAGATTCAAGACAAAAGCTTATATTGACATAAAAATAATAATACTTCAAGCATACTAATCAAAGTAATCATGTCTTCTCAAAATAACATGGCCAAAGGAAGTTCATCCCTACAAAATCATATAGTTAGGCTATGCTTCATTTTCGTCACACAAAGATGTTCCCAACTTCTATACCCCCGATGACAAGCCAAGCAATTGTTTCATACTTAATAATCTTTAACTTTTTCAACCTTCACGCAATACATGAGCGTGAGCCATGGATATAGCACTATGGGTGGAATAGAATATGATGATGGGGATTGTGTGGAGAAGACAAAAAAGGAGAAAGTCTCACATTGACGAGGATAATCAACGGGCTATGGAGATGCCCATCAATTGATGTCAACATGAGGAGTAGGGATTAGCATGCAACGGATGCACTAGAGCTATAAGTATATGAAAGCTCTACAAAAGAAACTAAGTGGGTGTGCATCCAACTTGCTTGCTCACGAAGACCTAGGGCATTTTGAGGAAGCCCATCATTGGAATATACAAGCCAAGTTCTATAATGAAAAATTCCCAATAGTATATGAAAGTGACAAAATGAGAGACTCTCTATCATGAAGATCTTGGTGCTACTTTGAAGCACTAGTGTGGTAAAAGGATAGTAGCATTGTCCCTTCTCTCTTTTTCTCTCTTTTTTTTGGGCCTTTATTTTTTTTTGGCCTTGCTCTCTTTTTTCTTTTTTCTATTTTTTTTCGTCCAGAGTCTCATCCCAACTTATGGGGGAATCATAGTCTCCATCATCCTTTCCTCACTTGGGACAATGCTCTAATAATGATCATCATCACACTTTTATTTTTCTTACAACTCAACAATTACAACTCGAAACTTAGAACAAAATATGACTCTATATGAATGCCTCCGTGTGTACCGGATGGTGCAATGAATCAAGAGTGACATGTATGGAAAATAATGCATGGTGGCTTTGCCACAAATACGATGTCAACTACATGATCATGCAATGGCAATATGACAAAAGTAATGTATGTCATAATAATCATGATGGAAGTTGCATGGCAATATATCTCGAATGGCTATGGAAATGCCATGATAGGTAGGTATGGTGGCTGTTTTGAGGAAGATATAAGGAGGTTTATGTGTGAAAGAGTGTATCATATCACGGGTTTGATGCACCGCTAAGTTTGCACCAACTCTCAAGGTGAGAAAGGGTAATGCACGTTATCAAGAGGCTAGCAAAGGCGGAAAGGTAAAAGTGCGATAATCCATGGACTCAACATTAGTCAAAAGAACTCATATACTTATTGCAAAAATTTAGAAGCCATCAAAATCAAGTACTACGCAGATGCTCCAAGGGGATAGATTGGTAGGAAAAGACCATCGCTCGTCCCCGACCGCCACTCATAAGGATGCACAAGCCAGGTACACTTCATGTTTCAAATTTGTTACACAACTTTAACCATACGTGCATGCTACGGGACTTGCAAACTTCAACACAAGTATTTCTCAAATTCACAATTATCAACTAGCACGACTTTGATATTATCACCTCCATATCTCAAAACAATTATCAAGCATCAAACTTATCTTAGTATTTAATTCACACAAAAAGAAAGTTTCACATATCTTGAACACTAAGTATATTATCATTAAGCAAATTACCATGCTATTAACGACTCTCAAAATAATCTAAGTGAAGCATGAGAGATCAATAGTTTCTTTAAAACAAATCCACCACCGTGCTCTAAAAGATATAAGTGAAGCACTAGAGCAAACGACAAACTACTCCGAAAGATATAAGTGAAGATCAATGAGTAGTCGAATAATTATGCAACCATGTGAAGACTCTCCCATTTCATAATTTCAGATCTTGATACTTTATTCAAACAGCAAGCAAAGCTAAAGAAATTAAAATGACGCTCCAAGCAAAACACATATCATGTGGTGAATAAAAATATAGCTCCAAGTAAAGTTACCGACGGAAGTAGACGAAAGAGGGGATGCCTTCCGGGGCATCCCCAAGCTTAGGCTCTTGGTTGTCATTGAATGCTACCTTGGGGTGCCTTGGGAATCCCCAAGCTTAGGCTCTCGCCACTCCTTATTCCATAGTCCATCGAATCTTTACCCAAAACTTGAAAACTTCACAACACAAAACTTAACAGAAAACTCGTGAGCTCCGTTAGCGAAAGAAAACAAAACACCACTTCAAGGTACTGTAATGAACTCATTCTTTATTTATATTGGTGTTAAACCTACTGAATTCCAACTTCTCTATGGTTCATAAACTATTTTACTAGCCATAGAGTCATCAAAATAAGCAAACAACACACGAAAAACAGAATCTGTCAAAAACAGAACAGTCTGTAGTAATCTGTAACTAAAGCAAACTTCTGGAACTACAAAAATTCTAAAATAGATTGGTGGGCCTGAGGAATTTGTCTAGTAATCATCTGCAAATAGAATCAACTAAATAGCAATCTTCAGTAAAAAGTTCTATCTATTCTCGTGAGCGCTAAAGTTTCTGTTTTTTACAGCATGATCATAAAGACTTCACCCAAGTCTTCCCAAAGGTTCTACTTGGCACAAACACTAATTAAAACATAAAACCACATCTAAATAGAATCTAGATGGATTATTTATACTAAACAGAACCAAAAAGCAAGGAACTAAAATAAAATTGGGTTGCCTACCAACAAGCGCTATCGTTTAACGCCCCTAGCTAGGCATGATGATTTCAATGATGCTCACAAAAAGATAAGAATTGAAACATAAAGAGAGCATCATGAAGAATATGACTAGAACATTTAAGTCTAACCCACTTACTATGCATAGGGATTTTTTGAGCAAACAACTTATGGGAACAAGAATCAACTTGCATAGGAAGGTAAAACAAGCATAACTTCATGATTTTAAGCACATAGAGAGGAAACTTGATATTATTGCAATTCCTACAAGCATATATTCCTCCCTCATAATAATTTTCAGTAGCATCATGAATGAATTCAACTATACAACCAGCACCTAAAGCATTCTTTTCATGATCTACAAGCATAGAATTTTCACTACTCTCCACATAAGCAAATTTCTGCTCATGAATAATAGTGGGAGCAAACTCAACAAAATAATTATCATAAGATTGAAAATTAAGATCAAGATGACAAGTTTCATGGTTATCATTATTATTTATAGCATACGTGTCATCACAATAATCATCATAGATAGGAGGCATGCTTTCATCATAGTAAATTTGCTCATCAAAGCTTGGGGGACAAAAAATATCATCTTCATCAAACATAGCTTCCCCAAGCTTGTGGCTTTGCATATCATTAGCATCATGGATATTCAAGGAATTCATACTAACAACATTGCAATCATGCTCATCATTCAAATATTTAGTGCCAAACATTGTAATGATTTCTTCTTCTAGTACTTGAGCACAATTTTCCTTTCCATCATACTCACGAAAGATATTAAAAAGATGAAGCGTGTGATGCAAACTCAATTCCATTTCTTTGTGATTTTCTTTTATAAACTAAACTAGTGCTAAAACAAGAAACAAAAAGATTCAATTGCAATATCTAAAGATATACCTTCACTTACATAGCGTCCCCGGCAACGGCGCCAGAAAAGAGCTTGATGTCTACTACACAACCTTCTTCTTGTAGACGTTGTTGGGCCTGCAAGTGCACAGGTTTGTAGGACAGTAGCAAATTTCCCTCAAGTTGATGACCTAAGGTTTATCAATCCGTGGGAGGCGTAGGATGAAGATGGTCTCTCTCAAACAACCCTGCAACCAAATAACAAAGAGTCTCTTGTGTCCCCAACACACCCAATACAATGGTAAATTGTATAGGTGCACTAGTTCGGCGAAGAGATGGTGATACAAGTGCAATATGGCTGATAGATAAATGTATTTGTAATCTGAAAATATAAAAACAGCAAGGTAACAAGTGGTAAAAGTGAGCGTAAACGGTATTGCAATGATAGGAAACAAGGCCTAGGGTTCATACTTTCACTAGTGCAAGTTCTCTCAACAATAATAACATAGATAGATCATATAACAATCCCTCAACATGCAACAAAGAGTCACTCCAAAGCCACTAATAGTGGAGAACAAACGTAGATATTATGGTAGGGAACGAAACCACCTCAAAGTTATTCTTTCCAATCAATCCATTGGGCTATTCCTATAAGTGTCACAAACAGCCCTAGAGTTCGTACTAGAATAACACCTTAAGACACAAATCAACCAAAACCCTAATGTCACCTAGATACTCCATTGTCACCTCAAGTATCTGTGGGCTTGATTATACGATATGCATCACACAATCTCAGATTCATCCAACCAACATAAAAGTACTTCAAAGAGTGCCCCAAAGTTTCTACCGAGAATCAAGAACGTGTGCCAACCCCTATGCATAGGTTCATGGGCGGAACCCGCAAGTTGGTCACCAAAACATACATCAAGTGGCACATGATATCCCATTGTCACCACGGATAAGCACGGCAAGACATACATCAAGTGTTCTCATAAAAGACTCAATCCGATAAGATAACTTCAAAAGGGAAACTCAATTCATCACAAGAGAGTAGAGGGGGAGAAGAAACATAAGATCCAACTATAATAGCAAAGCTCGGGATACATCAAGATCGTGCCATAGAGGGAACACGAGAGAGAACACGAGAGAGAGAGAGAGATCAAACACATAGCTACTGGTACATACCCTCAGCCCCGAGGGTGAACTACTCCCTCCTCGTCATGGATAGCGTCGGGATGATGAAGATGGCCACCGGAGATGGATCCCCCCTCCGGCAGGGTATCGGAAAGGGGCCCCGATTGGTTTTTGGTGGTACTGGAGGCTTGCGGCGGCGGAACTCTCGATCTATCTTCTCTTCTGGAAGTTTTAGGGTACGTAGGTATATATGGGTGAAAGGAGTACGTCGGTGGAGCTATGGGGGCCCCACGAGGCAGGGGGCGCGCCCGGGGGGGTGGGCGCGCCCCCCACCCTTGTGAGCACCTCCCGTATCGTCTGACGTGGGGTCCAAGTCCATCAGGTGGGTTTCCTTCCAAAAATAACTTCTCCAGTTGATTTCGTTCCGTTTTGACTCCATCTGATATTCCTTTTCCTCGAAACACTGAAATAGGCATAAAACAGCAAATCTGGGTTGGGCCTCCGGTTAATAGGTTAGTCCCAAAAATAATATAAAAGTGGATAATAAAGCCCAATATTGCCTAAAACTGTAGATAAAGTAGCATGGAGCAATCAAAAATTATAGATACGTTGGAGACGTATCAGACAGCCGCAAGGAAGTGCCTCCTTATTACGCGCAAAATAATTATTCCTCCACCTGACAGCAGGGACCCATCGGACGGGCCACCTTATTTCGCGAAAAAAAATGTTTCCCCCTGACTGCTGGGACCCATCATATGGGCCACCGTATTTCGCAAAAAAATGTTCCCCCCGCTGTCAGCTCGGACCCACCGGAAGCGCCTCCTTATTACGCACAAAAAAATGAATACCCCCTGCTAGCTGGGACCCACCTTGGTGCGAGGCTGAGTTGTGGGCCTACTAAGTTGACGGGGATGGAGGGCTTTGTAAACTTAGTCAATATGATCGATTCTAGCTCCATTGACCGTACGATGTCCATCCAGCGGCTGTAGTGCTTCTTCAACCTCTGGTCTTGTTGCTCCAGCCGCCCAAAGAAGCACCGGTCGTGCCGCCTGCTCCTGCCTCCCGTGGCCGGCTGTGCTGCCGCGGAGGCCTCACCGCCCCCTACTATTCCCGCCGCTGGCCAGGCCCTGCAGCGACGGCAGCCTCACACCACAGCCGAACGAGTGAACCCTCATACTCCTCTCCGCGTGGGCATCCACTGCCGCGTCTTCACCGGCTCCGCGTTGTCCCCTTCCTAGGCATCGCCGTCGTCCACCGCCCTGGTGCTCTCGGCGCGACGTGGTGAACGTGGTCAAGGAACGACTTCCATCGGACGTGGACTATACGTGGAGAGGCTGACAGCTGGGTCCACGGCCGCAGCAAGGAAGTGCCTCCTTATTACGCAGAAAATAATGATTCCTCCACCTGACAGCAGGGACCCATCGTACGGGCCACCGTATTTTGCGAAAAAAACATTTCCCCCTGACTACTGGGACCCACCAGCTACACCTTCGCACGCAAGGAAGTGCGTCCGGGCAAGAAAAACGAGTCGCCCCCTGACTGCTGGGACCCACCGCTACATCTTCGCACGCAAGGAAGTGCCCGCGGTCGGGACCCACCTGGTCAAAGCGCACGTAGCATTGTCATTCTGGTCGCGAACGTACGTACATACTGGTCGTTGTAGAGGCGCCGCGACGTGTAGTACAGTAGCGCATGTAGCATGTACACGCACGTCATAGCCGCCAGGGTGCAACAAACAAAATACGGCCACGTATGTGTACATACGGGCAGGGTCTCAAACGCCTACTCGCGCATACGTACAGCGAGGGCTCGTGTACATGGCTGGGTCGAAACGGAGAAACAGCGTCATCGTCGTGTTCATGGGGAGGCAATGGAATGCATCGTGTTCATGGGGAGGCAACGGAATGCGTCGTGTTCATCGGGAGGCAACGGAACGCGTGGAAGCCAACTGGCTGGGTCGGAACGGAATGCGTGGTCGTGTTCATCGGGAGGGCTTGGACGGAACAGGGGATGGAAACGAGGCCTGGCGTATCGCACAATGGAGGAAACGGACCTCCTACATTCGAACGGGTCCCGTTGATCGGGAGGGCCTGGCGCATCGCAAAACGGAGGAAACGGACCTCCCACGGTCGAAACGGGGTCCCGTTGATCGGGAGAGGTGTGGCGCATCGCAAAACGGAGGAAACGGACCTCCTACGGTCGAAATGGGGTCCTGTTGATCGGGAGGGTGTGGCGCATCGCAAAACGGATTTAAACGGACTTGTGTTGGAGCGCCACGGTCAAAACGGGGTCCTGTTCATCGAGAGGGTGTGGCGATCGCAAAACGGACTCCACGGATACTGTTCATCTCCACCGTCGACCTCCTACAGCCTCCACGGGCTACTGTCGACCTCCTCCAGCCTCCACGGGCTCCTGCTCATCCAGCCTCCACCGCGCCACTCCACCGCCATTGCTCAACCACCCTCCACCGCTCACTGCTCATCTAGCCCTCCACACCACGGGTCCTATTCAACCACCCTCCATGGGCACCCTCCACCGCTCACTGCTCATCCAGCCCTCCACCACACCACGGGTCCTGTTCATCCGGAGGCAACGCCACCGCCACCGCTCATCCAACCCCCCTCCCCACAACGCCACTCGCTCATCCAATCGATCGGCTTCAGTTAGCAGTAGTAGCTAAGGAATCACTCGATCGGGTTCAGTTAACAGCCATCGATCGATCCCTCGAGTTCAGTAACACGTAGCCTGTAGTGCAATCGCTCGGGTTCAGTTAGAGCCCAACGCCTCGCTCGAGTTCAGTTAGAGCCAACGCCTCGCACACACACGCGTACGTGTACGAGAGAAACGCGCATCACTCGGCCCCCGACCTCCCACCGTAACCGGGAACTCCCCAAAAATTTTCTCCCCCTCGCTTCTACCACAGTTTCTTCCGTCATGGACGGCCCAAAGAATATCATGCAGCTGCGTCTTCGGCCCGCCCAGGACGAAAAGCCCATTTTCTGTCATGATTTTTTGTCATAGAAGTAGGAGCCCACCACATCTATGATGATATCGGGTTTTGTCACAATTATCGTCATAGAAGTGTCATATGTATCACAGAAAAAAAAATTGTTCGGCCCAAAATGTCACGGATGTGTCTTTTTTTTTAGTGCAGGGCTTCGCCTAAGCACTGCAACGATATGATCGAGGTGGATTATGGTGGAGGGGGGCACCGCACACGGCTAAGACAATGTCTGTTGTTGTGTACTAGGGTGCCCCCTGCCCCCGTATATAAAGGAGCAAGGGGGAGGCCGGCCGGCCCCTGGGGCGCGCCCCCAAGTAGGATTCCTACTAGGAATCCTATTCCTAGTAGGTTTCCAACAAGGGGGAAAGAGGGGGAAGGAAGGAGGGGGAGAGAGGGAGAAGGAAAGTGGGGCGCCGCCCCCCCTTCCCTTGTCCTATTCGGACTCCAAGGGGGAGGGGCATGCGGCCTGCCCTGGCCTCCCTCCTCTCTCTCCACTAAGGCCCATGGTGGCCCATTAATTCCCCCGGGGGGTTCCGGCAACCCCTCCGGCACTCCGGTTTTCTCCGAAATCACCTGGAACACTTCGGTTCCGAATATAGTCATCCAGTATATCAATCTTTATGTCTCGACCATTTCGAGACTCCTATTCATGCCCGTGATCATGTCCGGGACTCCGAACTACCTTCGGTACATCAAAACACATAAACTCATAATACCGATCGTCACCGAACGTTAAGAGTGCGGACCCTACGGGTTCGAGAAACTATGTAGACATGACCGAGACACGTCTCCGGTCAATAACCAATAGCGGAACCTGGATGTTCATATTGGCTCCCACATATTCTACGAAGATCTTTATCGGTCAAACCGCATAACAACATATGTTGTTGCCTTTGTCATCGGTATGTTACTTGCCCGAGATTCGATCGTCAGTTTCTCAATACCTAGTTCAATCTCGTTACCGGCAAGTCTCTTTACTCGTTCTGTATTTCATCATCCCACAACTAACTCATTAGTCACATTTCTTGCAAGGCTTATAGTGATGTGCATTACCGAGAGGGCCCAGAGATACCTCTCCCACAATCAGAGTGACAAATCCTAATCTCGATCTATGCCAACTCAACAAACACCATCGAAGACACCTATAGAGCACCTTTATAATCACCCAGTTACGTTGTGACGTTTGGTAGCACACAAAGTGTTCCTCCGGTATTCGGGAATTGCGTAATCTCATAGTCATAGGAACATGTATAAGTCATGAAGAAAGCAATAGCAATAAACTAAACGGTCATAGTGCTAAGCTAACGGATGGGTCTTGTCCATCACATCATTCTCTAATGATGTGATCCCGTTCATCAAATGACAACACATGTCTATGGCTAGGAAACTTAATCATCTTTGATTACCGAGCTAGTCAAGTAGAGGCATACTAGGGACACTCTGTTTGTCTATGTATTCACACATGTACTAAGTTTCCGGTTAATACAATGCATGAACAATAAACATTTATCATGAAATAAGGAAATAAATAATAACTTTATTATTGCCCTAGGGCATATTTCCTTCAGTCTCCCACTTGCTCTAGAGTCAATAATCTAGTTCACATCGCCATGTGATTTAACACCAATAGTTCACATCACCATGCGATTAATACCCATAGTTCACATCGCCATGTGACCAACACTTAAAGGCTTTACTAGAGTCAGTAATCTAGTTCACATCGCCATGTGATTAACACCCAAAGAGTACTAAGGTGTGATCATGTTTTTCTTGTGAGAGAAGTTTAGTCAACGAGTCTGCCAAATTCAGATCCGTATGTATTTTGCAAATTTCTATGTCTACAATGCTTTACATGGAGCTACTTTAGCTAATTGCTCCCACTTTCAATATGTATCTGGACTTAGAGTCATCCAGATCGGTGTCAAAGCTTGCATCGACGTAACTCTTTACGACGAACTCTTTATCACCTCCATAACCGAGAAATATTTCCTTAGTCCTCTAAGGATAATTTTGACCGCTGTCCAGTGATCTAGTCCTAGATCAAAATTGTACTCCCTTGCCAAAATCAGGGCAGGGTATACAATAGGTCTGGTACACAGCATGGCATACTTTATAGAACCTATGGTTGAGGCATAGGGAATGACTTTCATTCTCTCTCTATCTTCTGCCGTGGTCGGGCTTTGGGTCTTACTCAACTTCACACCTTGCAACACAGGCAAGAACTCTTTCTTTGACTGTTCCATTTTGAACTACTTCAAAAACTTGTCAAGGTATGTACTCATTGAAAAAACTTATCAAGCGTCTTGATTTATCTCTATAGATCTTGATGCTCAATATGTAAGCAGCTTCACCGAGGTCTTTCTTTGAGAAACTCCTTTCAAACATTCCTTTATGATTTCCAGAAATTTCTACATCATTTCCGATCAACAATATGTCATTCACATATACTTATCAGAAAGGATGTAGTGCTCCCACTTGCTTTCTTGTAAATACAGGCTTCACCACAAGTCTGTATAAAACTATATGCTTTGATCAACTCATCAAAGCGTATATTCCAACTCCGAGATGCTTGCACCAGTCCAAAGATGGATCGCTGGAGCTTTGCACACTTTGCTAGCACCTTTAGGATCGACAAAACCTTCTGGTTGCATATCATATACAACTCTTATTTAAAAAATACATTAAGGAATGCAGTTTTGTTTATCCATTTGACAAATTTCATAAAATGCAGCAATTGCTAACATGATTCAGACAGACTTAAGCATCGCTACGAGTGAAGAAAACTCATCATAGTCAACACTTTGAACTTTTCGAAAACCTTTTGCGACAATTCGAGCTTTGTAGATAGTAACACTACTATCAGCGTCCGTCTTCCTCTTGAAGATCCATTTATTCTCAATGGCTCACGGATCATTGGGCAAGTCAATCAAAGTCCATACTTTGTTCTCATACATGGATCCCATCTCAGATTTCATGGCCTTAAACCATTTCGTGGAATCTGGGCTCATCATCGCTTCCTCATAGTTTGTAGGTTCGTCATGGTCTAGTAACATGACTTCTAGAAAAGGACTACCGTACCACTCTGGTGTGGAACGTGCTCTGGTTTACCTACATGGTTCGGTAGTAAATTGATCCGAAGTTTCATGATCATTATCATTAACTTCCTCAGTAGTTGGTGTAGGCATCACTTGAGCTGATTTATGTGATGAACCACTTTCCAATTCGGGAGTAGGTACAATTACCTCATCAAGTTCTACTTTCCTCCCACTCACTTCTTTCGAGAGAAACTCCTTCTCTAGAAAGGATCCACTCTTGGCAACAAAGATCTTCCTTCGGATCTGTGATAGAAGGTGTACCCAACAGTTTCTTTTGGGTATCCTTATGAAGACGCACTTCTCCGATTTGGGTTTGAGCTTATCAGGCTGAAACTTTTTCACATAAGCATCGCAACCCCAAACTTTAAGAAATGACAACTTAGGTTTCTTGTTAAACCATAGTTCATATGGTGTCGTCTCAACGGATTTTTAGACGATGCCCTACTTAACGTGAATGCAGCTGTCTCTAATGCATAACCCCAAAACAATAGTGGTAAATCAGTAAGAGATATCATAGATTCGCACCATATCTAATAAAGTACGGCTACGACGTTCGGACACACCATTATGCTGTGGTGTTCCAGGTGGCATGAGTTTGTGAAACTATTCCACATTGTTTTAATTGAAGGCCAAACTCGTAACTCAAATATTCGCCTCTGCGATCAAATCATAGAAACATTATTTTCTTGTTATGATGATTCTCCACTTCACTCTGAAATTCTTTGAACTTTTCAAATGTTTCAGACTTATGTTTCATCAAGTAGATATACCCATATCTGCTCAAATCATCTGTGAAGGTCAGAAAATAATGATACCCGCCGCCGAGCCTTAACACTCATCGGATCGCATACATCAGTATGTATTATTACCAATAAGTTAGTTGCTCGCTCCATTGTTCCGGAGACGGAGTCTTAGTCATCTTGCCCATGAGGCATGGTTCGCAAGTATCAAGTGATTCCAAAAGCCCATCAGCATGGAGTTTCTTCATGCGCGTTACACCAATATGACCTAAATGGCAGTGCCACAAATATGCTGCACTATCATTATCAACTTTGCATCTTTTGGCATCAATATTATGAATATGTGTATCACTATGATCGACATTCAGTAAACCATTCACCTTGGGTGTATGACCACAGAAGGTTTTATTCATGTAAACAGAATAACAATTATTCTTTGACTTAAATGAATAACCGTATTGTGATCCAATCATATTATGCTCAACGCAAACACCAAATAACATTTATTTTAGGTTCAACACTAATCCCGAAGGTAAAGGGAGTGTGCGATAGTGATCTTGTCAACCTTGGAATCTCTTCCAACACACATCGTCACCTTGCCCTTAACTAGTCTTTGTTCATTTTGTAACTCCTGTTTCGAGTTACTAATCATAGCAACTGAACCAGTATCAAATACCCACGGGCTACTATGAACACTAGTAAAGTACACATCAATAACATGTATATCATATATACTTTTGCACACTTTGCCATCCTTCTTATCCGCCAAGTATTTGGGGCAGTCCAATGACCATTTCCTTTGCAGTAGATGCACCCAGTTTCAGGCTTGGGTCTAGCTTTGGGCTTCTTCATGGGAGTGGCAAATTGCTTGCCATTCTTCTTGAAGTTCCCTTTCTTTCCCTTGCCCTTTTACTAGAAACTGGTGGTCTTGTCAACCATCAACATTTGATGCTTTTCTTGATTTCTACCTTCGTCGATTTCAGCATCACAAAGAGCTCGGGAATCGTTTTCGTTATCCCTTGCATATTATAGTTCATCACGAAGTTCTAGTAACTTTGTGATAGTGACTAGAGAACTCTGTCAATCACTATTTTATCTGGAAGATTAACTCCCACTTGATTCAAGCGATTGTAGTACTCAGACAATCTGAGCACATGCTCACTGGTTGAGCTATTCTCCTCCATCTTGTAGGCAAAGTACTATCAAAGGTCTCATACCTCTTGACACGGGCATGAGTATGAAATACTAATTTCAACTCTTGGAACATCTTATCTGCTCCGTGGTGTTCAAAAAAATTTTGAAGTCCCGATTCTAAGCCGTAAAGCACGATGCACTAAACTATCAAGTAGTCATCATACTGAGCTTGTTAAAACGTTCATAACGTCTGCATCTGCTGTCGTGGTTCTAAGTCTGACAGTAGAATGGGGGGCAGGTATGGAGAGGCAAGTTCCTAGCTATGGAGTAGTTGTATATGCAAGGGATTTACGAGTTCAGGCCCTTCTCGGAGGAAGTAATAGCCCTACGTCTTGGAGACCGGAGGCGGTCGACTGGATTATATGCGTATGTGTTACAGGGTGCGAACCCTTCTACCGTGGAGGGGTGGCTTATATAGAGTCTTGGGACCCCAGCCAGCCCACATAGCGAGAGGGTTTAAGGTGCGTTAAGGCTAGGCGTTCATCGTAACGCCTTACATAAAGTGTCATTAAGATCATAAAGACTATTTAACTACTGAGACCGTTTGGGCACCGAGTGGCTCTTGGACTCTGGTGGTCGAGTGGGTCTTCATGGTCAAGTGTCTTTGAATTGCCGAGTGGAAACCTACCAGGTCATTTGGAAGGCTGCTTCTCTTGCGAGTGTCCTTGTGGAGGGTACCTTGGGCAGGTCTATGACCCTACCCGGTACATGACTCCATCATTAGCCCTCGAATGGATCGAGGTTTGAGTGAGGAAGGAGTTGATAATCTTTCCGACCTGTTCTTCGTGTTGCGAGTGTGTCTTACTCTGGATCAACGACCTTTTAGTGATGGCATCAACTTCTCTTTCAGTCGCCTTGATCCATTCTTCACGTTTTGTCGAGTGAAATCTGTGAACTTGAGGATTTCCGGCGACGGATCGGAGGAAATCTGCTATCGGCGGGTTGCTTCATGTTAGCGGATTTCGCGGGATCTGAATATTGGGAAGCGCGCGAAGCGGAGAAAACTGCGGCACTCAGATGGGATAAGATGATGACGCCTCGATCTTCGCGCCGCCTTTTTCGCCATGTATCACGTGCGCGCCTGTTGCGGGATTTGACGGGATTGCCTGGGCCTACTGGTCAGCCACTCGGAAGCGGCCCCATATAAAGCGTCGGACAGGGTATTTTGAACAGTGCGACCCCAATCTTCTCCTCCCTCTGCCTCCAAACCTTCTCGCTGCGCTCTTAGCCTGTCCAGCGCCGCAGCTCAAGATACTTGCTTCATGGCGCACCATGGTGAAGGAGAAGACCGCAGCCTCGAGCAGGTGAAGAAGGCGGCGGCGAAGGCTAAGGGGAGAGCGCCCAGTCGGGGCGGATCCTCTTCGCGGTCCAAACTGCCGCAAGGCTGGGTCCAAGGAGATTGGATCCGCTCGACCATCACCGAGAAGGACCTCACCGATCTGGCCAATTAAGGACTGATGCCCCATGGGTCGGCGAGGCTTCCGGAACGGAGTGGCAACCGCAACTGAAGAGGGTGAGTGCATTCTCCGCCACCCACGTAGATCGGGATTTTCTCGCCACGAATCCTTTTTTCCGGGGTTTTGAACTTTTTGGGCGCAACTCCATCATTTCCTCCCAACTCCATTGTCTACCTTGCTGCTTTCATTTCGTTATGCGAGAACTTCTTGGGTTGTCGACCGCCGACCGGGTCTCTTCAAGCACATATTCACTGTCGCTCTCAGACGGTGAAGAAAACGAACCGAATGACGAGAGAACCCAAGTAATCCAGATGTGTGGGGACTCGGGGTCCAGATGAGGGGAAGAGCGCCTTTCGGCTATGACTCTCCTCGACTCGGTTAGAGGGTGGCGATCGACCTGGTTCTATCGCCAAGACCAGCCGACGCCGGGCAGCCGTGGGCTCCCTCCTTTCTCCATGAGTCGAGTGAACAAGCCATCTTCCTGAAGGTGTTACTAGAGGAGAAGGCCCAAGTAAAATTGCTGATGGGCGCGTAGTCCAGCTTATTCGTGACGGGGTGACCGCATGGATCTCTGGAGGTTTTCCTCCGACGGCGATTCAGCCACTCCAATACCGAGGTCATCCGATGTGGATGTACTGCATGCGGATGATACCACTCGGGTCCATCTAGAGGAGGTCGATGGCGCCACGCTGGAGAAGTGGATGACTGCCATCACAGAAACAAAGATAACCCTCATGAGCTGGGAGGATTCCACCACTCGACCGGACTTACGAAGTAGACAAGGTACAACCACTTATCTTCGATTGTGATTGGCTGCATTCATTACATTTAGATGCCAATTCGCCGACTGACTTTCGCCTTGTTTTGTTGTCTTCTAGGTCACCACCGAGATGTACTCGATGCCCAGCGGGCGCAGGAAACAATCGAAGAAGAAGAAGGAAGTGGAGGTGAAAGTCGGGAGGAATGGGAGTCCAACGGCGAGGAGGATGAGGGGATGACAGCTCGATGAAGAGGAGGAGGAGGAGGAAGAGGAGGAAGACGTCGATCCTCCTCACTCGGAGGAAGGTCAAGTTGACGATGACCCGGCGGTAGCGGTAAAGCTGTTGTGCCCACTGGGCGATCGGACGGCGACCTAGGACAACTTCCCTGCGACCGAGAAACCGCGAAGCAACCTCGAGCAACGTCGTCAAAGCGGGTGAAGGCTCTGCCTAAAAGGCGGATGGTCATCCCCACCATCTCCGGGTAACCAATGAACCTTGCATTTCTTTATTCAACATGAGTGAAATTTGGTCGACTTGATGGTGATCAGCCGATTCTTGAAATCTCTGATGCCGCTACCTCGAGACTTCAGCCAAGAACGAAGATCAGGAAATGGAGGATGCTGCCACCTCCAACCTTGGTATGATCTCTAAGGTTTCGCTTTCAGTCGATTGGACTTCCATGTTTACTTTTGAATCTTTCTTGTAGTTCCGCCTCACGTCATTGATCTCCCCGATGATGACGAGGAAGCGCCATTGAGGAAGAGGAAGAACAAGAGAGTGCATGCTGGCAAGGCTGCTCCAGTCGCGATGATTCCTGAGACGCTGATTTCCGAGGGAGGCAACCCCCTCGGGCTTCGTGTATTTCATTGCATCACGACAAGTGCGGACCCACTTCGTCGACTGCTGATCCACCATCTCTCTTTGCTATACACCATGTCCCGGAAGACCAAGTGAGTGCTGCTAAGGAGGCCATACGCCAGGCAGGGATCATGATGGAGCAAGTGAAAGCGGTCCGAGAGGCTAGCCAGTGGCCTATGATGCTAGTTCAGCTCTCGAGCAATGTCCAAGTAAGTCAATTGTTGCTTGCTTTGTTAGGATATGCTACGAAACTGCTTCTTACGGAGATTTCCATATCTGCACCCACTTTGGGTGGGTCTCGACGATTGAACTTTTGTGGGGCACGCTGAGTGCACCCACTGGTGTAGTCCCCGAGACTATGGTCATTGCGTGCGATCGGCTATAATCTTTATGTTGTGAACTTCTTCACTCGACCTAGACGGACCAAGTCGAATGGAACAAGTAAAACCGTGGGGGCACGCTAAGTGCACCCACGGTGTAGTCCCGAGACTATGGTCATTGCGTGCTGATCGACTATAGTCTAAAGAACTGTGTTGTTGTCGTTCTTTTTTCTCTCATGGTGACCGTGACACATAACCTTTTGCCTCTTTTGGTCGATTGGTCGAACCAAATTGGTAAAACCAGTGAGAACATCGCTGAGTGCACCCGCTGGGTGTAGTCCCCTAGACTACTGTCGAATATTTTGATTCGACTGTAGTCTTAGAAATTCTACTACTTTTCCTTAATCACTCGGAAGTGATCTGTCTTTGATGTCTTTCGTTGGTTGACTCTTTGTAGAAATCTTGCGAGCTTGTGGCTCGCTATACTGAGTTAGAGAACAAACAGATCCAGCTCAACCTCAATTTGAAGCTTGCTCAGGAGAATTTGCAGAAGGCAAAGGATGAAGCAAAAGGTATGGCTGGTGAGAACTTTTGACAATTGCCTTTGTTTTTCTGTTCATTCTCAACTCTGTTCTCATTGTTGCTTTGCAGGTAAACTGGAAGAGACTTTGAAGAAGAAGGACCTTGACCTTGCAGAGGCACAGAAGGCGGCTTTGGAGAAAACAAAGCTCGCTCAAGAGAAGCTTGCCTCAGTCGACAAACTTGAAGACGAAAATGCCAAGCTGAAAGCCGCTCTTGACGCGGCTAACAAGGAAGTTAGTCGACTGAAGAACGACAAGATTGCTCTGTCTGACAAGGCTGGACAACTCGCGGGGAAGCGAAATGACCTGGAGATTTATCTTGGAGGGCTCACCAAGAAGTTGTTTCTCATGCTTGAAGGTAATCTCTTTTACCCGACTGTCTTGCTATCACTGGCTCATCACATGATCGTTATTTTGAATCTGAGCTGTGTTTTCAGAATTCTGTAAAAACTTCAAAGAAGAAACGGTCAGTGGAAACCAGTTTGGACCCCATCAACTCTCTGTGAAGGACGGCTGCTATGAATGTGCTCCATTCGAGTCTCGCGTTGCTAGCGTGGTGGATTATCTTGCTCGACTGAAAGTTGCAGTGTCGTGGATCAACTCGACTCTCTGGCCAAATCAGACGCTTCAGAATGACCTTGAATCCCTGATGACTCGACTGAATGAGATTCCAAGTCGAGTGCAAGAATGGAAAAAGTCCTCTGCCAGGTGTGGTGCTGATGTTGCTCTATCTCTGGTTCGTGTCCACTGCAAAGAAGCGCAAGAGGACAAGCTGGTGTCTCTCAAGGTTGCCAACACCAGGAAGCACGACTTCAGATCTTTCATGGAGACTTTCATCGCTGCTGCTACCCGTATTGCCGACGGAATCAACCTCGACCAGTTTGTTGCACCTTCAGGTCCTCCACGGAGGAGTAAAAACTTCTAAGTCCCACCTTAAATTTGCCTCGGAATGCCGAGTGGTTTTTGTAACCGATAAACTTTAGCAGGCTTAACGCCTGAGCACCTTTGGATCCGTAGGACGTTTATCCGAACTTGATTTATCCTTTAACATGCTTTGTTTGCCTTCGAGAGAACTTTGTTCCTCATTCGGAAGATATTCCGTTGAAACTCCAGTCGACTTGTGCTTCATCTATCTTGCAGGTAGAGATGGAACACAGACTCCGACTGACCTCGTCGTCCTTGCGGATTGGGATGAACCGCACGTTGTATTTGTGGCGAAGCTCCGAAGGAGGAGGTAGCAGTCGACCTGCACCTCGTCGTCCTTGCGGATTGGGATGGACCGCACGTTGTACTTGTGGCGAAGCTCCGAAGGAGAAGGTAACAGTCGACCTGCACCTCGTCGTCCTTGCGGATTGGGATGAATTCCTTACTTAGGCGAGCACTGGACATGGCTAAGCTCCCCAGTGGGAAGTTTGCTCTCCACTGATAGGGTTTTATTACTTAGGCGAGCACTTGGGCTGCAGCTAAGCCTCCGAGTGGGAGGTTTGCTCTCCACTCGGTAGGATTTTTATTACTTAGGCGAGCACTGGGCTGCAGCTAAGCCTCAGTGGGAGGTTTGCTCTCCACTCGGTAGGATTTCTATTACTTAGGCGAGCACTGGCTGCAGCTAAGCCTCCGAGTGGGAGGTTTGCTCTCCACTCGGTAGGATTTCTATTACTTAGGCGAGCGCTGGCTGCAGCTAAGCCCCCAGTGGGAGGTTTGCTCACCACTGTAGGATTTCTATTACTTAGGCGAGCACTGGGCTGCAGCTAAGCCCCGAGTGGGAGGTTTGCTCTCCACTCGGTAGGATTTTTATGGCGTAGCTTTGAAGGAGAAGGTAGCAATCGACCTGCACCTCGTCAGTCCTTGCGATTTTCATTATTTTGGATGTTAAGGCGAATCCTTGGGCTGTTGCAAGCCCCGAGTGGGAGGTTGGCTCACCACTCGGTGGGATTTGAATACTTAGGAGAGTACTTGGACTGCAGCTAAGCCTCCGAGTGGGAGGCTGGCTCGCCACTCGGTGGGATTTTGAATACTTAGGCGAGTACTTGGACTCGGCTAAGCCCCGAGTGGGAGGCTGGCTCGCCACTCGGTAGGATTTTGAATACTTAGGCGAGTACTTGGACTACAGCTAAGCCTCCGAGTGGGAGGCTGGCTGCCACACGGTGAGGATTTTGAATACTTAGGCGAGTACTTGGACTGCAGCTAAGCCCCGAGTGTGGGAGGCGGCTCGCCACTCGGTGAGGATTTTGAATACTTAGGCGAGTACTTGGACTGAAGCTAAGCCTCCGAGTGGGAGGCTGGCTCGCCACTCGGTAGGATTTTGAATACTTAGGCGAAGCGGATTCGCAGCTAAGCCCCGAGTGAGAGGCGGCTCGCCACTCGGAAAGGATTTTTACAAACTTAGGCGAACCAGATTCGCAACTAAGCCACCCACTCGGGGAAATTTCAACAAAAAGTAATAACAATCACTGGGAAAATTATAACATTCTTGTCTTAGATAAACAAACTACAAAAGTACTTTTATTACATCTCAACCGAGTGAGTATTAAGTGTAAAAGGGGCGGAGCAGCTCCGCGTTCAAGCTCGAGGCTCGTCGATCCGGCAATCAACGTTGTAGAGATGATACGCTCCGTTGTGGAGAACTCTTGTGACGATGAAGGGACCTTCCCAAGTGGGAGCGAGCTTGTGTGGTTTCTGTTGATCCACTCGGAGGACCAAATCTCCCTCTTGGAAGGCTCGACTCTTCACATTTCTGGCATGGAATCGACGCAAGTCTTGCTGATAGATAGTCGAGCGGATCAGGGCCATTTCTCTCCTCTTCCAAGAGGTCGATCGCATCTTGCCGGGCTTGTTCCGCTTCTTCTTGAGTATAGTTCGACTCGAGGCGCATTGTGAAGCAGGTCACTTTCAGAACTGCTTCAGCTCCATAGACCGGGAAGAATGGAGTTCTCCCAGTCGACCGATTA
Organism: Aegilops longissima; assembly: GCA_021605205.1. Taxonomy (NCBI): domain Eukaryota; kingdom Viridiplantae; phylum Streptophyta; class Magnoliopsida; order Poales; family Poaceae; genus Aegilops; species Aegilops longissima. Next base: position 717,235,511 of record CM038682.1, read on the forward strand.
GGAGTGGTCCTCAATCCCCAGAGAACTGATGGAAGTTAGTCAACCCAAGCTCCTGCTGCGTGTTTGAGATCACGCATCAGCCGTGGTTTCAGCCCTTTGAGAATGAGGCCGTTTGCACGTTCTGCTTGTCCATTCGACTGAGGATGAGCCACTGAAGCATAGTCAACCCGCGTGCCTTGAGAGGCGCAGAAGGCTTTGAACTTGTCATTATCGAAGTTTGACCCATTGTCGGTGATGATGCTATGCGGAACTCCATATCTGAATATCAACTCTCTGATGAAACTGATAGCAGTGCATGCATCGAGGTTCTTGATGGGCTTGGCTTCGATCCACTTGGTGAACTTGTCGAATGCTACTAGCAAATGAGTGAAGCCGCTTCTCCCGATTCTCAACGGTCCAATCATGTCCAATCCCCAAACAGCGAAGGGCCAGACGAGTGGAATGGTCTTCAAGGCTGAGGCGGGCTTGTGTGACATGTTGGAATAGAACTGACATCCTTCGCACTTGTCAACTATTTCTTTTGCCATTTCATTTGCTTTCGCCGGTAAAATCCCTCGGTATGCTTTAGCCACAATGGTCCGAGAGGACGATGATGGCCACAGGTCCCCGAGTGGATATCCTCAAGAATTATCGACCTTCTTACGGCGTGATACACTTACGCCGACTCGACCACGCTTTCTCGAACAACTGTCCCTTGATCATCAGTAAAGGCCTTGGATCGGTTAGACGATCGTCGAGCCTCTTCTTCATTCTCCGGGAGCTCTTTCCTTAGGATATATGCGATGTACGACACCGTCCGATCGGGAGTGGTGACCACAACTTCCATAATTAGGTCGACCACGGCTGGGACCTCAACTTCATCGGATCATCGGCACTCTTTTGCTGCGGGCTTCTTATGTGAAAGGATCCTCCTACACTGATGGTGCATGAATGTGCTCCAAAAATACATTACTAGGAATGGCTTCCCTCTTGGATCCTACCTTCGCCAAATCATCTCGCAGCTTGATTTTTTAGTCGGGTATATGATGAAGCTCTAACCCTCGAATTTCTTCTCCGGCTTTCTCACTGCATTACAATAACCTGTCATAGCTGGGCTTCGACATCCCACTCCTTCATCACTTGATTAACAACCAGATCCGAGTCGCCAGAGACCATAAGGCGACGGACACCGAGTGAAATGGCCATCGCAACCCATACAGAGTGCTTCATACTACGCTTCGTTGTTGGAAGAATCAAAGTGAATCTGGAGAACATATTTGAGCCTATCTCCTCGGGGAAACCAATACAACCCTGCACTGAACCGTTCAGCATCTTGGAACCGTCGAAAAACATAGTCTAGTGCTCCGAATGAACTTGAGTCGGAAGCTGCTGTTCAGTCCACTCGGCGAGGAAGTATGCTATTGCTTGGGACTTGATGGCTTTCTTTGCCTCGAATTTGATATCAAGGGGAAGGAGTTCAATCGCCCATTTTGCTACTCGACCAGTTGCATCTCTGTTATGAAGAATTTCGACAATGGGCGTCGCCGATAATCGTAATGGAATGATCGGAGAAATAATGAGCAACCTTCTTTGTGGTCATATAGATCCCATAAACAAGCTTCTGATAGTGAGGGTATCTTTGCTTTGATGGGGTCGGTACTTCAGAAAGATAACAAACTGGGCGTTGAACTTTGAAGGCTTTTCCTTCTTCCCGCTCGACCGTAAGTACGGTACTGACGACTTGTCCAGTGGCTGCAATGTAAAGCAGCAAAGGCTCTTTGCTGATTGGGGCAGCAAGCACTGGCTGGGTGGAGAGTAGAGCTTTGAGCTCTGCAAATGCTGCATCAGCTTCTAGAGTCCACTCGAACTTGTCTGACTTCTTCATCAATCGGTAAAGAGGCAATGCCTTTTCACCGAGGCGAGGGATGAATCGACTTAAAGCGGACAAGCATCCAGTAAGTTTCTGGACATCGCACACGCATTGGCGCTTCATTCGAGTATGGTGCCAACCTTTTCGGGTTAGCATCGATTCCTCGCTCGTAAACGAAAACCGAGTAACTTTCCACCAGGAACTCCAAATGTACACTTTGATGGGTTAAGCTTGATATCATACCTCCTGAGATTGGCAAATGTTTCAGCAAGGTCAGTCAATGGGTCAGAACCCTTTCGTGACTTGACCCCTATATCATCCATGTACGCTTCTACATTCCGACTGATTTGAGTGAGCAAACACTTCTGAATCATCCTCATGAATGTGGCTCCGGCATTCTTGAGACCGAATGGCATGGTGACATAACGAAGCACCGAATGGAGTGATGAACGTTGTTTTAATCTCATCGGGTCCATCTGAGCACGGATCTGATGGTACCCGGAATAGGCGTCTAAAAAAGACAACCTCTCACATCCCGCAGTTGAGTCGACTATTTGGTCAATGCGAGGAAGAGGGAAATGATCTTTCGGGCAGGCCCGATTGATATGCTTGAAATCGATGCACATGCGCAACGACTTGTCCTTCTTGGGGACCATGACGACATTGGCGAGCCACTCGGAGTGGTAGATCTCTCGGATGAACTCTGCCGCTAAGAGCCGAGCCACCTCCTCGCCAATGGCCTTTCTCTTCTGGACGGCGGACCGCCGAAGATATTCTTTAACCGGTTTGAATTTTGGGTCGATCGTGGCGATGCTCAGCCAGCTCCACAGGAACACCGGCATGTCAAAGAGCTTCCATGCAAAGATGTCCCAGTTCTCACGGAGGAACCGGATGGCGCTTCTTCCTATTTTGAGTCGAGTGTTGTTGAGATGTTGGTCGGAGCAGCATTGGGATCAGTCAGGTGAATGTGAACCTGTTTTGTCTCACCAGTTGACTAAAATGCTGACTCCGTAGCAGGCTTCTTAGCTCGCAACAAATCACTCGAATCTGCAGTTTTCTGATACTCTTGTAGCTCTACCACTACCAACTGAGCATCGGCGATCTTAGAGCCTTTCTGGAAGCACTCTTCTGCCTTCTTCCGATTGCCCGTTACAGTGATCACGCCCTTGGGACTAGGCATCTTGAGTTTAAGATACACGTAACATGGTCGGGCCATGAAACGTGCATATGTGGCCTTCCTGAATAGCATGATAAGCGCTCGGAAATCCACGACCTCAAAGGTCAACTTTTCTTTCCGTAAATGCTTCAAATCACCAAAACTACATCAAGAGCAATTTGGCCGAGTGACTCAGCCTTCTTTCCGTGAATGACTCCGTGGAAACTCATGTTATTGGTAATCGAGTCCGGACATCGCAATGCCCATTCCTTTCAACGTCTCGCGTACAATATGTTCAGCCACTACCACCATCCATCGGGACTTTGGTCGGTCGAGTGCCCTCAACAACCGGGTCGACCACCAATGCTTGCCTCCTGGGGTGGCAATGTGCGTCGGTGATCGACCGTCGAATGTGATGGCGATGCAGGACCATTTCAGATAATTGGGAGTTGCCGGAGCAACCAAGTTCACTTCCCGATTGATAACCTTCAATCGACTTTTGCTTTCGACGTCAGCAAAAATCATCAGGGTGGAATTGACCTGGGGATATCCATCATTGCTGTCATCTTTGTCCTCAACTTTGTCTGTTTCCTTATCCTTATCCTTGAGATGTTTCCCTTGGAACTGTTGGATCAAGAGCCGACACTGTCGAGTGGTATGTTTCGGGTAAATGAGTTTACCCTCTTCATCTTTCTTTGTATGAATATGACATGGCAAATCCAACACGTCATTTCCATCCTGGTCTTTCACCTTCTTGGGGTTCCAAGGACCCTTGGGTTTCCCCTTGAACTTTCAAGGGTCACAGCCAAGGCCTCTCCGGAGCGGCTGGCTCGGCTTTGCGCTCGCTTCCGATTCGAATTTCCTCCTTGGCCTCATTGGCGGCGATTTATATTTACCACTCCGAGCCGATCCTCTTCTTCACCATTTGCATACTTGGTGGCAATCTCCATCATCCGACTCTGTGGTCATATCTCCGGTTCGACCAAATTTCAACTCAACTCTCGTTCTTGACACCTTCTTTGAAGGCACAGATCGCTGGTGATCGATACATTCTCGATCGTGTGGTGCAAAGTGATCCACCTCTGGATATAATCTCTCAAAGTTTCACTCGACTTTTGCACACACATCGCAACTCCGTCAATCCTGCTGGTCGCTTGCAAGTTCCTTCAAATGTCCGACAAACACTCGGGCAAGATCTTCCCAAGTGTAAATCTGCTGGTGCTAACTCGATTCAACCATACTGGCTGAACCCTCCAACATAAGAGGCAAATGTTTCATGGCTACCTCATCGCTGCCACCATCGATCTAAAAAGCCACTCGGTAATCTTCAAGCCAAGTGTCGCTTGGATTCACCGATGAACTTATCGACTCGATCGCCAACCTGAAGTTGGGAGGAATCATCGAGGCTCTGATAGCTCTGCTGAAACACTCTGGTCCCGAGACATGAACTCTGCTGCTGGAGGGAACATCTCTATCATGGCCGTCTCGGTGAGCTCTGTTCCTGTCGACCAAACCTTGAACGATAATAGATCTCGCATCAAAGCCTGGTTCCCTGGGGTCGACTGGAACTCTTTGCCCAACACTGTGCTGGCATCTGTCGTCCTGCTGCCGAGGAGCGTATGATCCACCCCTTGGGGGAGGAGTGGGCACTCAACGTCGATTGTTGTGATCGAATTGGTGCTCATACTGCTCGCGGCCCTTGTACTGATCATCACGCCGGCCCCCACGTTCCTCACGCCTCGGGGGCTATCTCGGACTATGGGCTGACTGGACTGAATTTGCAGCGACGGATCGGCTGTGAATCCTGTTCCGCGACTGTGATACAACTGAGTTTTGATCTCCTGCCGCCCGGAGCGGATCTCTGATTTGCAGCAAACCTCTACCCGCCTCCGACTGGGAAGGCTGAATTGACTCTGCTATACGGGCGGCAGCTGCTAAATTCTGAATCGGAGTTCGATATACATGAGTTGGCGGTTGAAAGAGCTGACGTCGACTGGATTCTGGAACCCTTGGTCGTGCGCGCTCGTCGAGTACTCACTGAAGGTTCTCCAGTCGAGTGCGCTTAGCCAGGTTGGCCAAGCGTGCATCCTCCAAGGCACGAGCCTCGGGGGTTTCTCCAACGATAGGAGTGTGAAGTGCATCCATGTTCCAACGGCGAAGCTCCTCCCTCTGGAGCGAAGTGATGGGCTTGGGCAAGTACTCTTCGTGGGCTTGCTCCGGATCGCCTCCACCGTCACCTCCGTTGGTGCGGGTGAATCCGGGGGGACTGCATGGTCCATCGACCATCGTAACCTCTCGCCATGGTCATCGCTATCGCATTCGGACACAGTCTCTGCGGAGCCAGTCGAACAGGCCTTAGAGAGATTCGTCGGGCTCGATCGCCGCGACTTGGGGTGTGGCCGACTGGCGGGCCATCACATGCCTCACCCATCGCTGAAGCCTCGACCGACCAGAATGCTTGCGCCGGTGGGAGACTGGGAGTGAAGACGGCACAGGAACCGACCCATACTGGGTCGACGGTTGTCGCAGGAGGACGCCGCGGACACACGCGCGAAAGTGTGTCGCCCCGCGGACGGGGAGCGCGTCCACGTTGAGTGGAGCCTCCTGAAGCCAAGCGGAGTCATCGGCGACGAACGTGAGCACACCGAGACGGATCTCGTGGCTATCAACCAGAACTCCACTTGAAACCATGATGTAGGAGATCGAAAGAATCCCAACTTCTCCAACAAATCGCTAGAACACCCGCCCCAAGGTGGGCGCCAACTGTCGTGGTTCTAAGTCTGACAGTAGAATGGGGGGTAGGTATGGAGAGGCAAGTTCCTAGCTATGGAGTAGTTGTATACGCAAGGGATTTACGAGTTCAGGCCCTTCTGAGGAAGTAATAGCCCCACGCCTCGGAGCCCGGAGGCGGTCGATCGGATTATATGCGTATGTGTTTCAGGGTGCGAACCCTTCTACCGTGGAGGGGGGTGGCTTATATAGAGTGCTCCAGACCCCAGCCAGCCCACGAAAGCGAGAGGGTTTAAGGTGCGTTAAGGCTAGGCGCATCGTAACGCCTTACATAAAGTGTCATTAAGATCATAAAGACTATTTAACTACAGACCGTTTGGGCACCGAGTGGCTCTTAGACTCCTGGTGGTCGAGTGGGTCTTCATGGTCGAGTGTCTTTGAATCTGTCGAGTGGAAACCTACCAGGTCGACTGGAAGGCCGCTTCTGTTGCGAGTGTCCTTGTGGAGGGTACCTTCGGGCAGGTCTATGACCCTACCCCAGGTACATGACTCCATCATCTACTCCTGCAATAGTTCTGTCACCTAGCGGTGCATCAAGGACATAATTTTTCTGTGCAGGAATGAGGAAAATCCTCAGATCACGGACCAAGTCCGCATCATTGCTACTATCATCTTTCAACTTATATTTCTCTAGGAACATATAAAAAATAAATGGGGAGCTGCATCGTGAGCTATTGATCTACAACATAGATATGCTAATACTACCAGGACTAAGTTCATGATAAATTAAAGTTCAGTTAATCATATTACTTAAGAACTCCCACTTAGATAGACATCCCTCTAGTCATCTAAATGATCACATGATCCAAATCAACTAAACCATGTCCGATCATCAGGTGAGATGGAGTAGTTTTCAATGGTGAACATCACTATGTTGATCATATCTACTATATGATTCACGCTCGACCTTTCGGTCTCCAGTGTTCCGAGGCCATATCTGCATATGCTAGGCTCGTCAAGTTTAACTCGAGTATTCCGCGTGTGCAAAACTGGCTTGCACCCATTGTATGTGAACGTAGAGCTTATCACACCCAATCATCACGTGGTGTCTTGGCACGATTTAATCGTCATAACGGTGCATACTCAGGGAGAACACTTATACCTTGAAATTTAGTGAGAGATCATCTTATAATGCTACCGCCGAACTAAGCAAAATAAGATGCATAAAGGATAAACATCACATGCAATCAAAATATGTGACATGATATGGCCATGATCATCTTGCCCCTTTGATCTCCATCTCCAAAGTAACGTCATGATCTCTATCGTCACCGCATGACACCAAGATCTCCATCATCTTGATCTCTATCAACGTGTCGTCACATGGTCATCTCGCCAACTATTGCTCTTGCAACTATTGCTATCTCATAGCGATAAAGTAAAGCAATTATTTGGCGCTTGCATCTTATGCAATAAAGAGACAACCATAAGGCTTCTGCCAGTTGCCGATAACTTCAACAAAACATGATCATCTCATACAACAACTTATATCTCATCACGTCTTGACCATATTACATCACAACAAGCCCAGCAAAAACAAGTTAGTCGTCCTCTACTTTGTTGTTGCAAGTTTTACGTGGCTGCTATGGGCTTAGCAAAAAACATTCTTACCTACGCATCAAAACCACAACGATTTTTCATCAAATGTGTTGTTTTAACCTTCAACAAGGACCGGGCGTAGCCACACTCGATTCAACTAAAGTTGGAGAAACTGACACCTGCCAGCCACCTATGTGCGAAGCACGTCAGTAGAACCAGTCTCGCGTAAGCGTACGCGTAATGTCGGTCCAGGCCGCTTCATCCAACAATACCGCCGAATCAAAGTATGACATGCTGGTAAGCAGTATGACTATTATCACCCACAACTCATTTGTTTTCTACTCGTGCATATAACATCTACGCATAAACCTGGCTCTGGTGCCACTGATGGGGAACGCAGTAATTTCAAAAAAATTCCTACGCACACGTGCTACCTCTTGAGCACTGCGTTGGTTTTCCCTTGAAGAGGAAAGGGTGATGCAGCAAAGTAGCATAAGTATTTCCCTCAGTTTTTGAGAACCAAGGTATCAATCCAGTTAGGAGGTCGCGCCAAGTCCCTTGCACCTACACAAACAAATAAGAACCTTGCAACCAACGCGATAAAGGGGTTGTCAATCCCTTCAAAACCACTTGCAAAAGTGAGATCTGATAGAGATGATAAGATAACATTTTTGGTATTTTTGTGATAAAGACTAAAAGTAAAGAAAGCAAAATAAATGGTAATAGAAATAACGGTACATTAATATGATAGAGAATAGACCCGGGGCCATAGGTTTCACTAGTGGCTTCGCTCAAGATAGCATAAGTATTACGCTGGGTGAACAAATTACTGTCGAGCAATTGATAGAATTGAGCATAGTTATGAGAATATCTAGGTATGATCATGTATATAGGCATCACGTCCGTGACAAGTAGACCGACTCCTGCCTGCATCTACTACTATTACTCCACACATTGACCGCTATCCAGCATGCATCTAGAGTATTAAGTTCATAAGAACGGAGTAACACTTTAAGCAAGATGACATTATGTAGAGGGATAAACTCATGCAATATGATATAAACCCCATCTTTTTATCCTTGATGGCAACAATACAATACGTGTCGTTTCCCATACTATCACTGGGATCGAGCACCGCAAGATTGAACCCAAAGCTAAGCACTTCTCCCATTGCAAGAAAGATCAATATAGTAAGCCAAACCAAACTAATAATTCAAAGAGACTTGCAAAGATAACCAATCATACATAAAATAATTCAGAGGAGATTCAAATATTGTTCATAGATAATCTTGATCATAAACCCACAATTCATCGGATCTCGACAAACACACCGCAAAAGAAGATTACATCAAATAGATATCCAAGAGAATCGAGGAGAACTTTGTATTGAGATCCAAAGAGAGAGAAGAAGCCATCTAGCTAATAACTATGGACCCGGATGTTTGAGGTAAACTACTCACACATCATCGGAGAGGCTATGGTGTTGATGTAGAAGCCCTCCGTGATCAATGCCCCCTTTGGCAGCACGTCGTAAAAGACCCCAGGATGGGATCTCACTAGTACAGAAGGTTGTGGCGGTGTAATTAGGTTTTCGTGGTGCTCCCCGATGGTTTGGGGGTACATAGGTATATATAGGAGGAAGAAGTAGGTCGGTGGAGCCATGAGGGGCCCATGAGGGTGGAGGGCGCACCCAGGGGGTAGGCACGCCCCCTGCCTCGTGGCCTCCTCGTTGGTTGCTTGGCGTCCACTCCAAGTCCTCTGGATCACGTTTGTTCCAAAAATCACGCTCCCGTAGGTTTCATTCCGTTTGGACTCCGTTTGATATCTTTTTTCTGCAAAACACTGAAATAGGCAAAAAAACAGCAATTTGGGTTGGGCCTCCAGTTAATAGGTTAGTCCCAAAAATAATATAAAAGTGTATAAATGAGCCCATTAAACATCCAAAACAGAATATATAATAGCATGGAACAATCAAAAATTATAGATATGTTGGAGACGTATCAAGCATCCCCAAGCTTAATTCCTGCTCGTCCTCGAGTAGGTAAATGACAAAAACAAAATTTTTGATGTGGAATGCTTCTTAGCATAATTTTCAATGTAATTCTTTTTATTGTGGCATGAATATTTAGATCCGAAAGATTCAAGATAAAAGTTTAATGTTGACATAAAAACAATAATACTTCAAACATGCTAATCAAGCAATTATGTCTTATCAAAATAACCCCGATGACAACCCGAGCAATTGGTTCATACTTTTTAACGCGCTTTAGCTTTTTCAACCCTTACGCAATACATGAGCGCAAGCCATGGATATAGCACTATGGGTGGAGTAAAGTATAATGATGGGGGTTATGAGAGAAGACAAAAAGGTAGAAAGTCTCACATTAACACGGCTAATCAATAGGCTGTGGAGATGCCCATCAATTGGTGTCAATGAGAGGAGTAGGGATTGCCATGCAACGGATGCACTAGAGCTATAAATATATGAAAGCTCAAAAAAAGAAACTAAGTGGGTGTGCATCCAACTTGCTTTCTCACGAAGACCTAGGGCATTTTGAGGAAGCCCATCAATGGAATATACAAGCCAAGTTCTATAATGAAAAATTCCCACTAGTATATGAACGTGACAACATAGGAGACTCTCTATCATGAAGATCATGGTGCTACTTTGAAGCACAAGTGCGGAAAAAGGATAGTAACATTGTCCCTTCTCTCTTTCTCTCATTATTTTTTATTTTTTTGGCTTTCTCTTTTCTTTTTTTTCTTTGGCCTCTTTCTCTTCTTTTTATTTATTTATTTAGTCCGGAATCTCATCCGACTTGTAGGGGAATCATCATCTCCATCATCCTTTCCTCACATGGGACAATGCTCTAATAATGATGATCATCACACTTTTATTACTTACAACTCAAGAATTACAACTCAATATTAGAACAAAATATGACTCTATGTGAATGCCTCCGGCGGTGTACCGGGATATGCAATGAATCAAGAGTGACATGTATGAAAGATTAGGAATGGTGGCTTTGCCAAAAATACTATGTCAACTACATGATCATGCAAAGCAATATGACAATGATGGAGCATGTCATAATAAACGGAACGGTGGAAGGTTGCATGGCAATATATCTCGGGATGGCTATGGAAATGCCATGATAGGTAGGTATGGTGGCTGTTTTGAGGAAGATAGAAGGAGGTTTATGTGTGATAGAGCGTATCATATCACGGGGTTTGGATGCACCGGCGAAGTTTGCACCAACTCTCAAGGTGAGAAAGGGCAATGCGCGGTACCGTAGAGGCTAGAAAATTGTGGAAGGTTGAGAGTGCGTATAATCCATGGACTCACATTAGTCATAAAGAACTCATATACTTATTGCAAAATTTTATTAGCCCTCAAAGCAAAGTACTACTACGCATGCCCCTAGAGGGATAGATTGGTAGGAAAAGACCATCGCTCGTCCCCAACCGCCACTCATAAGGAAAGAAATAAAAGAACACCTTATGTGTCAAAATTGTCACACAACTTTTACCATACGTGCATGCTACGGGACTCGCCAACTTTAACACAAGTATTTCTCAATTTCACAATTACTCAACTAGCACACTCTAATATTACCACCTTTATATCTCAAAACACTTATCAAGTATCAAACTTCTCATGATATTCAATGAACTCAATATGGAAGATTAATTTCATAATTAAAGAAAATTACCATGTTGTTTAAGACTCTCAAAATAATATAACTGAAGCAAGAGAGATCAATAATTTCTATAAAATAAAACCACCACCGTGCTCTAAAAGATATAAGTGAAGCACTAGAATAAAAACTATATAGCTCAAAAGATATAAGTGAAGCACATATAGTATTCTAATAAATTCTGAATCATGTGTGTCTCTCTCAAAAGGTGTGTACAGAAAGGATGATTGTTTTAAATTAAAAAGCAAATACTCAAATCATACAAGACGCTCCAAGAAAAACACATATCATGTGGTGGATAAAAATATACCTCCATGTAAAGTTACCGATAGACGAAGACGAAAGAGGGGATGCCTTCCGGGGCATCCCCAAGCTTAGGCTTTTGGTTGTCCTTGAATTTTACCTTGGGGTGCCTTGGCATACCCAAGCTTAGGCTCTTGCCAATCCTTGTTCCGTAATCCATCAAATCTTTACCCAAAACTTGAAAACTTCACAACACAAAACTTAACAGAAAATCTCGTGAGCTCCGTTAGCGAAAGAAAACAAAACACCACTTCAAGTTACTGTAATGAACTCATTATTTACTTATATTGATGTTAAACCTACTGTATTCCAACTTCTGTATGGTTTATAAGCTCTTTTACTAGCCATAGATTCATCAAAATAAGCAAGCAACACACGAAAAACAGAATCTGGGAAAAACAGAACAGTCTGTAGTAATCTGGAACTAACGCAAACTTCTGGAACTCGGAACTATCATCCAAGAAGATCCTATAGGTTTAACTTGGCACAAAAACTAAATTAAACACAAAACCACATCTAAACAGAAGCTAGATGGATTATTTATTCCTAAACAGAACCAAAAAGCAAAAAAACTAAACTAAAATTGGGTTGCCTCCCAATAAGCGCTATCGTTTAACGCCCTTAGCTAGGCATAAAAGCGATGATAGATCTAGGTATTGTCATCTTTGGTAGGCAATTCTTCAGTAAGACACCTATAACCCCTAGGAGTTTCTTCCTTTTTATTAATTATCAAACTTCTAGGCACGAAATCGAGAAATCATTTGTAGCAAAAGGTTCCTTAAGGATAGCGAGAAGGTTGGGGTGAACACTTATGGATTTGAGGTCCGCATTTCCCTTACTGGAAGTTTCACCCCTTTTTTAGGAACATACATCAATTTGGCAATCTTAGCATTAGAAGGAGTGTTTTTCACGGAAGAAAAGGCAGACCCTAGGTTGGTAATAATATCCTCAATTTTATCAATTCTAGTGGAATCTTGATCTATCTTTTCATTAACCATAGGTGTTGGGGATATAACTATTTGTGTAAGCCACCCAGGAGGGGCCGGGTTACGTAAAGAAGATTCACCAGGAAGAAGCCCAAGACCAAGCATGAAGATGGTGGTTCAATAAAGGGCCTAAGGCCCACCGCCACTTAAGGCCCGTTGTAGTAAACCGCCACAATGGCATGACTTGTATCATAAGGTAGATTTAACTAGTCACCGAGCGGACATCGCCTATAAGCCGCGGGACTCGTAAGCCGCAGGCGCCAACCCGTATATAAGGGACGACCTTTGGCGGCTTAGGGCAAGAAACAACCCATCGAGAGCGGGCATAGCGATTTCGCTCCTCGGTCATCGAAACATCAAGTAATTCCAACCCAACTAGACGTAGGCTTTCCTTCACCGCAAGGGGCCGAACTAGTATAAAACCTCTCGTGTCCTTTGTCCCGATTAACCCCTTTAAGATTCCTAGTTGCGATGGCTCCACGACTAAGTCCTTGCACGAGGACATCTGCCGTGACAATTCCACGACAGTTGGCGCCCACCGTGGGGCCAGCGCATGGTGGATTTGAGTTCTTGAAGGGCAGCTTCGAAGGGCTCAAGGGATACGCAGTGGGCCGGATGACCAAGAGTCGTCGCGGCAAGATCTACATCGACAATGAAGGTTGGGGCCCCGAGGCCGACTCAATTGAGTACGGGTACCGGGTCCCCTTTGGCGGAATCCACGTCTTCATCGGCCGGATTGGTGAGCCGGGCCCTGAGCCGGACAACTGCACCGACCTCGTCGAGACGGCTCAGCGTGCGAGACCCGCCCGAGTTCAAGCCGTCATGAAGCGTGCCTTCGTAGGTTGTGTCCACGGAGAAGAACTTCCTGAAGGATCTAAAGATGGCGGAGAGACGGCCGTCCCATCGGATGATGATTCGTCCGCCGGTTCAACAGATTCTTTGTATCAGGTTCAAGAGGGCATGCTTGGGGGCTGTTCTGACGACTCTAGCATTCCGGATTTCTATGAGCCGCCGAGCTGGGCAGGAGTCTTCATGGCTGGTACTCAACTCGGTCAAAACTCGATGGCTGCAACAGCAATAACGTCCGGGTCAGGAGCGGCCGGGGCAGAGGCCCAGGCGCGCGCCGCTCAAAGCCGATGGATCTCGATGGATAAGTTGACGGCCTCGCTAACCACCACGGTTATTCCTGCAAATCAAGATGAGCATAACGCGGAGGTGGCAAAGGTGCACGAGGAGATAGCCTCGCCAAGGAGGCCTTGGCAGCCGAGGACACCAAAGTTAGCTACGGAGCGGGCGGCTTTTGGACCTTGAGGGCGAAGCGACTCGGTCGAGGCTTTCCAGCTTAATATGAGTCTGAACGCAACCAACGAGGTCATGAGAAGGAGACATCGAAACCCAGTCCGCCTCGCCTCCGGTTTACGATCCTCGAAATCTTTTCACGACACCCGAGCTAGTCCTAGCAACCCGCCTCAAGCCAATCAGTTTGTGACACCCGAGTGGAGGACCGGTTCAGCCCGAGAGATGGCACCTCCTCACGGGAGTATGGCCCCGCCCCGATACATACCAATACCACCGGGTCACTTCTCCAACGCCATGGAGAACTTGATAGCAGCATCGGCGCGTCTGGCGGCTCTTCCAGTGGACGGGGATGACCCGACGGCGGTGGAAACCCGGAGGGTCAGAGATCTTATTCAGACAGCCTTGGTGCAGCAGGAGACCTATTCTTACAGCAGGGACATGATTCATTCAACTCCTCCGCCTTGGCTAGCACCTCGTCAGAACCGGAGCCCGAGTTACAGCAGGCATATGGAGTCAGAAGCTTTATCAAGCAACGCCCAGCGTCAGAATTCAGCCCGGTGGCTATCACCCGTGCAGACCGAATACGCCAGAGGACGAACGGCAGCTCATTTCGCTGCTCAAGAAGCGGCATATGAAGGTCTCCCAGTATCGGCGATTTCATTGGAGCAGGAGGGCCACTAGAACCGTGGTGTCCCTTGTTTGGTGCCGGCTCTGCGGGATGTACGTTTGCCCAAGGATTTCAAGGGACCTCGAAAGGTGCCGAATTACACGGCCGACTTACAGCCTGGGGCATGGATCGAAAGTTATGAGATGGCCATGGAGTTATTGGAGGTCAGTGACGCAGCAATGGCTAAGTATTTCACCATGATGTTAGATGGAACGGCCTGGTCTTGGTTAAAAGGTTTGCCTCCCAATTCCATCAGTTCATGGGCAGAGCTAAAGGCCCGGTTTATCCAGAACTTCAAGGACACTTGCAAGCAGTCAATGTCAATTGTGGACTTGACCAATTGTAAGCAGGAGGAGGGTGAATCCACAACTCATTGGGTGCGCCGGGTCAAGGAAATAATACACTCATCTGATAAGATGGATGCCGGCTCTGCGGTACTTATGTTGGAGAAGAACTGTCGCTTTGAGCCGCTGAGGCAGAAGCTGGGGCGCCTTAAGCGTGATTGCAATGATATGGGTACGCTGATGGCAGCCTTAGTCAAATACACCGATTCTAATAGTACCAAGGATCCCGCGTCTGATGAGGAAAAGACAGGGAAGGGAAAGAAGAACGGAAATGGAAAGGGTTAGCAGCATAACCCGGTAAGTCAAGGAGGCAACAAGCGTAAGGCGGAGGGTAACCCGGAGTTTGTGGCCAATGCTAATGCACAAGGTAAAAACCAGAACGTAAGGGAGACCGCCCGATCCGGGCGACTCAGCCCATCTCTTGAGCAGCTTCGAATGAGCCTTGCCCGAGACATGGTACTGAAGGCCCGCCACCCACTTATGGAAAGACTGTGTGATCATGAAGGCTTTCAAGAATTCCAACATGTTCGATGGCAATCACGGATCAGCGGCGGCTCAGGGGCCGGTGGCTTCCATGGCCCGGCGGCGGTTCAAGTTCGGCCAGGAGGTCAAGGTGGCTATAATCAAAGAACCCGGTCAAGGGGGACAGCAGAAGAATAAAGATAAAGTTATCGTGAGCCATCCAAAGCAAATGAATGGTGGGCAATACCATGTGTTCACCACTAACTTGTGCAAACATGACCGAAGGTTCATAAGAGGGCTGTGAATTTGTTGAGCCGCGGTTCCCGTTACTTGAGGTGGTCAGAGCAGCCTATCATATGGAGCAGGAAGATCACCCCCTCCGGGTTGATAACCCGGGTCAGTTGGCCTTGGTGGTGGCCCCTCAGGTCGGTGGATATAAATTCACTAAGGTACTCATGGACGGAGGAAGCAGCATCAATGTTCTCTATTATGAGACCTTTCGCCGCATGGGGTTGACTAATAAGGACTTGAGGACGTCCAACATTGTCTTTCATGGGGTGGTACCTAGTAAATCGGCATATCCAGCTTGGTAAGATCGAGCTGGAAGTAGCCTTCGGAGATGAATATGATTCGTGGCTGAGAAATCGACGCTTGAGGTAGTCAAAATCAAGAGCCCAGATCACACTCTATTTTGACGACCGCTTATGCCAAGTTCATGGCACGACTGTTATGTTTATCTACAGCTCAAGATGCCGGGTTACAAGGGCACCATCACTGCACGGAGTCGAAAGGTAGCCTTGAATGCGAACAAGGCGATGCGGCTTATGCTGAATCTGTTTGTGCCAAGAGGAGCTGAAGTTTTATCAAAATAATGTTGACCGGCGGATATGACCTCTTTAAAGAAGCCAACCACGAGCAAGACTCGGCGTTGAAATTTAAGTCGACGCCGAGACAAAACTGGTCGACTTCACTCCAAAGCGACTCTTCCAAGAAGTTCAAAGATCGCACCAATTTGATCCCAAATAGGAAGGTTCGCTCATCGAGTTCATCCATGAGAACCGGACATCTTTGCATGGAAACCTTCCGACATGCCGGTGTCCCGAGAGAACTCACTGAGCACACTCTTAATATTGATCCGAAGTATAAGCCGGTCAGGCAATTTCTCCGACTGTTCAATGAGGAAAGACGGAAAGCTACCGGGGAAGAGGTCGCTCGGCTCTTAGCGGCTGGGTTCATTGTGGAAGTTTTTCACCCAGAGTGGTTGGCTAACCCGGTGCTTGTGCTCAAGAAAAACGGCACCTGGCGGATGTGTGTAGATTACACGGACTTAAATAAAGCTTGTCCGGCTGATCCCTTTGCTTTACCCCATATTGATAAAATCATTTATACTACAGCGGGTTGCGAGTGTTTGAGTTTTTTGGATGCTTACTCTGGTTATCATCAGATCAAAATGGAAGTTAAGGACCAGGAGAAGACGGCTTTTATTACTCCGTTTGGAACCTTCTGCTATGTATCTATGCCATTTGGTCTCAAGAGTGCCAGCGACTTATCGCCGTGTGTATGTAATTGTCTCCTTAATCAGATTGGGCATAACGCTCATGCTTATGTAGATGACATTGTGGTGAAGTCCAGAGAGAAGGAAACCTTGATATCTGATTTAAAGGAAACCTTTGATAATCTCCGGGTCTATAAGATGATGCTTAACCCGGACAAATGTGTATTTGGTGTACCGGCAGGCAAACTTTTGGGATTCCTAGTCTCAAACAGGGGCATTGAAGCTAACCCGGAGAAGATCAAGGCGATTACCTCTCTGGCTAAACCGGCGTGCATCAATGATGTTCAGCGACTGGCGGGTCACATCGCTGCTTTAAGCCGATTCATAAGCCGGTTAGGTGAGAAGGCTCTACCACTATATCAGATGATGAAGAAAAGCAGACACTTTTGTTGCGAGGAGGCTGCTGATGCTGCCTTTGAAGATTTAAAGAGACAATTGTCTGAGCCGCCGGTTCTTGCGGCTCCCATTGATAAAGAACCGTTGCTGTTGTATGTTGCTACTAACTCACGAGCTGTTAGTGTTGCCATCGTGGTGGAGCGTAAGGAGGTTGGCAAGGAGCATCCGGTTCAACAGCCGGTTTATTACATCAGTGAGGTGCTCATAGAGTCCAAGCAAAGATATTCGCATTGGCACAAACTTGTTTATGGGGTGTTCATGGAAAGCCGGAAGCTAAAGCAGTACTTCCAAGGTCATCCTATAACTGTGGTAAGTTCTACCCCCTTGGGGGACATCATCCAGAACAGGGAAGCCACAGGACGAGTCGCCAAGTGGGCCATTGAGCTTGGGCCTCACGGTTTGAAGTATATGCCACGTACAGCTATCAAGTCTCAAGCCTTGGTGGACTTTATCAATGATTGGACGGAGTTGCAGCACCAGAGGAGAAGCCGATAACACGATTGGACTATTCACTTGATGGGTCCAGCAGTTGAAGGCTCGAGGGTGAGTCGTTTAACTTCCCCGAGGTGACAAATTTTGCTATGTGCTCCGGCTTATGTTTCCTTGTACTAACAATGCAGCTGAATACGAGGCTTTACTCCATGGTCTCCGGATGGCCAAAGAGATGAATTTGAGCCGGGTAAGGTGCTTGGGCGATTCAGACCTCGTCGCTCAACAGGTGTCAGGCACGTGGGACTCCAAGGATCCCCTTATGGCGGCTTATCGTCGTGAAGTTGATGCGGTGGCCGGGCACTTCAAAGGTTATCAAGTAGAGCACATTGATCGAAGGAAGAATGAGGCGGCTGATGCTTTAAGCCGGCTGGGGTCTCAGCGTAAGCCGGTGCCACCTAACACCTTTCTTGACGTTTTGCATAACCCTTATGTCAGAGTGCCTATAGAGGAAGAGCTAGCAGTGCCGGACCCGGAGGCACAGCTGGTGGCGGCTCTCCACGCCATCCCAGATTGGACAGTCCCATATTTGGCCTATATGACCCGGGGAGAGTTGCCTGAGGACGAGACCTTGGCAAGACAAATCATCAAGCGGTCCAAATCTATGACAATTGTTCATGGCGAGTTGCATCACCGCAACGTCACTAGGGCGTTTCAACGTTGCATATCGCCTGTGGAAGGTCAGGAGATACTTCGTGAGATTCATGAAGGAGATTGTGGTCATCATGCCGGCTCAAAATCTCTGGTAGCCAAGGCTTTTCGTCATGGTTTCTATTGGCTGACGGCTCATGCTGATGTGGAGGATCTGGTCAGCAAATGTGACGGATGTCAAAAATTCTCACGACGAGTTCATGTGCCGGCTCAAGAATTGAGGATGATTCCAATTACTTGGCCGATTGCGGTCTGGGGGCTTGACATGGTTGGACCTTTCAAAAGGTCTAAGGATAAGAAGACACACCTGTTGATAGTAGTGGATAAATTCACCAAGTAGGTTGAAGCAGAGCCGGTCAGTAAGTGTGATGCAGCCACAGCGGTTCAGTTCATGAAAAAAGTGATCTTTCATTTTGGCTTTCCACACAGCATTATAACTGATAACGGTACTAATCTCTCCAAAGGTGCCATGGAAGAGTTATGTCAACGAGCACATCCGCTTGATGTTTCGCTGTTGCTCACCCTCGCCTAATGGCCAAGGTAAAGAGCTAATCAAGAGATCTTGAAAGGTATCAAACCCCGGCTCTTAGTTCCCTTGCAGCAAACTCCGGGTTGTTGGGTGGAGGAGTTACCCTCTGTGCTATGGAGCATCAACGCAACGCCTAACAGATCTACAGGTTATACACCTTTCTTCATGGTGTACGGAGCAGAGGCGGTTACGCCAAGTGATATCCGCATTATTCACCCCGAGTGGCGGCTTACGTTGAGGCTGATAATGAAAAAGCTCGTCAGATGCACTTGACTTGTTGGATGAGGAGCGAGACTTGGCAATAGCCCGCTCGCGATTTACCAAGAAGACTGCGGCGTTATCACAGCCGCCGGGTTAGAAGCGTAACTTTTCAGAAGGCGATTTAGTGCTCCGCTCATCCAGATCGGTCGATATGCACAAGCTATCCCTCCCCGGGAAGGACCTTTTGTGGTCAAGAAGAATCGAACAACGGGTCATACTACCTCATCGATGTTCGAGAGCACAAAGACTCACGAAGTCGAGGAAGAGACCCGCCGCCATGGAACATAGCTCATCTTCGGCCCTACTATACTTGAGCCACCGGCTCTCAGAATATATATGTTTTTTTCTTTTTTAGTAATGTATATATTATATAAAGCAATAAAGAAGGACCTCTTTTCTTTCCATCCTCCAAGGTTTATGTATCTTCTTTACCAGGTGGTGGAAACAACCAACAGGGAGCGGATCATATCTGAATCCAGCTTTTCCTTTGGTCCGGCTTATGATCATATCTGAATCTAGCCATGGTCACTTGGGGGCTTCCTGTTCAAACATAGGTCGTATTCGAACCAAAGAGAACATAGTTGTCGATACCCAATTGATCGGCGTACTGCCAAACCACCATGGGGGCTTCTTGATCATATTTGAATCATAGCTTAACCCCTTTGGGTCTGACGTGGATCGTATTCAAATCAGCGTCATTAAACAACTCTAATGGTCACTTGGGGTCTTCCTATTCAAACATAGGTCGTATTCGAACCAAAGAGAACATAGCTGTCGATACCCACTTGATCGGCATCGCCAAAGCCACTGGGGGCTATATGATCGTATTCGAATCTTAGCTTAACCTCTCGAACGGTTTATCGATCGTATTCAATCGAAGCCTTTGAAAATTAAGTTTATTATTCGTTATACTCTGTAAGTATTATTAAAGGCCATGTAAACATCGTATGTGCCGACTTTCAGGAGTTCAATTAACTCTCTGTTTCTGGGTCGCATAAGCCGGTGAAGTATATACCAGTGCTTCATATGACCCCGGATGTGATGAGTTGCCAAGGGAATTCTATTTTGTTTTATACACAGGATAAAGCAAGAAGGTTTGGACGTCAAGGAAAAATTAACATAAGTCGGAAGTATACAACGATGGCGGCTTATGACAATATTAAGCACCACAAACATGCGGGAAGGCATGACAGAGTTAAGAGGTTTTTCTATCCTATTACAAGACTCCCCGAGTCTGAATACGGAAGCATCATTTTTTCAAAAGCATAGCACCAGGCGAGTTACTCCTTTGGTGGGCTTGAAGATTCTGGGTTATCCTTCTCCGCCTCTCCGTCTGCTGCTTTGTCCTGGAAGGTTGACGAGGTCCAGTCAATGCCGCTTAAGGCTTCAAATTCAGCTTCATCATCTATTAAACCGGCTGGGTCAACTTCAGGAGCAAAGGTATGCTTACGAGTTGGAGGAATCAGGCTGACGTCATCATAATGAGGAGTTGGAATCCTCCGGTTCTCGTTGTCGTAACCCGGCTGATACTTGGTAAGATCAATATCATTGCCAATGATGGTGGCCACAGGACGTACGACTCTCACACATGTGGTGAAATCTGATTCATCGAATACAGAGCCATCCTCCTTCAAGCTGGGATATCCAAGAGCAACGTCTGCCAGGTCTAACTCCGGAAGTAACGCCTTGGCCCGGCTTAAGGAGGCTATGGCCCCGGCTCTAGCAGATGCCCGCCTTAGCTCCTGAATCCGTTGGAGTAACACGGCAAGCCGTTTGAGCACATCCTGCAGGAGATAAGGAGCATCATTTGATAAAGCCACAACGACCAAAGCACGTTGTGACCCGGTGTATAGCTGTTCCACCAGAGTGTACACCGCCTTAAGCTTGATCAGCATATTATGCTTGAGGTTTGTGCTCCTGGGGCCTGCGTTTATACATATAAGGTAAGCCGGAGATAATAATTGAAATATTCATCAAAGGAACCATGGTGATATTCACGATTATACATAGTAACTTACCGAAGATTGCTGAGACCATTTGAGATATCTGGCGCTTTAAGCCGGACAACTCGGCAGTTGCTTCGGCAAGAGTTGCTTCTGCTGTCTCGGCCCGGATCACAAGTGAGGCATTTTCATCTGCCCAGATTTTCTTCTCAGCATCAAAATTTTTCTTCAACTTCTCTTGTTCAGAGACGCTGAATGCAAATTTGGAGTTGGCCTTTTGAATTTCAAGCTCTTGGGCTGCCAGACGAGTCTTCAGGTCAGCAATCTCCGACTCAAATTGACTGGTGGAGGCCTGCGTTGATGTCGGGTTATAATTAAGGTTATGGTAAGATATCATTAAGTCCCAAGCACTTTGCAAGCAAAGACACTTGACACTTGGGGGCTAATGTAGGCTGAAGAAAATTTTAATTTATAATGCTGGATTATGTATATTAAAGTCTCAAGCACTTTACAAGTAAAGATACTTGACACTTGGGGCTAATGTGTATCGCACGCTCTAAGTTATCATATTATGACGGGTAAAATATATTTTCTTTTAAACCGGACGAACTAACGATAGTAGTATCTCGAGTCTACAAGATATTTATTCATAAGCGAGACTTGGGGGCTGGTACAATAAGTAAGATTCAGGAGAATAGTATGAGTTATACCTCGATTTGTGATGTATTTGTTTCACCATGTCAATTTCAGGTCGGCTGTTATGCACTTGATTCAGATAGCCCGAGACTATATCACCAATGCTTAAGTGAGCATAATCAGCGATGTCCTGTTTGGTCTTCGGCGCTCGACAAGTTCTTCCTTGGCAAGACATCCGCAAGGACATTAGGCCGCCTGTTGAACAAACTGGCTTTTCAAAATATCAACCTCCGGTCATCTGCCTTGACCGGCTAGGAACTTCCGGATTATCAGAGCTGTTGAAAGTATCTTCGGCAGGCGGGTCAGAAGATGGCGCTGGAATTTCATATGCAGGTTCAGGAGGTGGTTGATGAGTAGAAGCATCAGGGGCAGCTGTTCCGAGTTCTGGCTCATTTGCTACCGGGTCTTCGGATGGCTTATTCTTTTTGCCCCTCATACTGGGCTTCACCTGCACGCTGTGGACAAAATAGAAGGGTGAGTACAAAATATGAGTAAGGCAAAGCATAAGGATAACAAAAGGTATATTACTCAGGGGCAGTCTTGAAGGCCGGCATATTGGATTGCATAGACTCGTCGGAGGAAGGAGAGGTATCCTGATAATTGGAGTCAGATGAATTGAGAGGTTGACGAATTAAACCCGCCAAAGGATAAACAGAACGTAAATCGGAGATGACCTCAGTCCGACGCTTCCTGCTTACGTCGGGTAAGCCGGAAGAGAGTTCTGCATCCTTGCTGGTCCGGGTCTGCCTCCGGCTTTCAAGCTGTTGTTGCTTCAAAAGAAATTGAGGATCTTGATAAGCTAGAGGATGTGAAAATCTTACTTTCCGGGTCACCCGTCGGATTTTGTGCTTTGGAAAGACTCTGAGTCGGAGGAGATTATAGTTACCTCTTCGCCAGGAGCTTGGTTGTTCCTGTATCCTCCTGAAAGCTGGAAATGTCAATAAAATAACAACAAAGGGGTTAAGAGAGTAAGGGATTACCTCTTCCTCATCTGAAGAAGAGTCATCCAATTCGAACAAACCGGAGGCGCTGGGTTTCTTCTTCTTTGAAGTTCCCGTCTTGGCGGCTTTTCTTTCGGCCTTCTTGGCTGCCCTGGCTTGTTTGGCAGCCTCGTGGTCATATTTGACCTTCCAGAAATTATCACCGGCCTGTGGAAAAGATAAAGAATTATAAGTACAAAGGAGGTAAACATGTTAAAGAATATTTATTAAGATTGGTAACTCATCGCAGGGCCGGGTTCTTTTGCGTAAGGAAGTAAACCAAGGCATTGCTAATAAAAAGGTTCTCCTTCAAGATGATCGGGTTGTAGCATCCACCACATCATCTGGTAAGTCGTCAGACTATGACGCATTGGGTCGCCCTTTTGCTCAGATAAGCACGCATTAAGCGGAGCGGCGGCTTAATGGGAGTATTCGCCAAGTGACCCAGACTCGGACCAGATCGATGCCATTTAAACCATTTCCCAAAAGAGCTTTAATCTTCTTGATGGTGGGATTAAGAGGCGACGCTCAACAATGGTCGCTTTATCCGCCAATGGATGGTTGGACTCAAAGCGCGAGGAGCGAAAGCCGGGCAGAGGCTTCTCATCACCGGAGAAGTGTCTCGACAAGAGAACCATGTCCTGGTTCCAATCTTTTGGGTGACTCGCAACTCAAAGATAAGGAAAAGGCGTCTCTCCGTCCATGGATCGAGATACCGCCAAGCTCAAGACTAGGCCCGTTAGCACGCTCATTCTGCCGGTTCAAGTAAAAAGTTATCGAACAAAAGCAGACTTGGCTCCTCTCCTGTACACCTCGCAGAAGACTTGGAAATTGCAAAGATTTGACACGGAATTGGGTCCAATGTCTTGAGGTCTAAGGTCAAAGAAATTCAAAACTTCTCGAAGAACTTTGAGCGGGAGGGCAAATCCCGCTCATGTGATTCGTGAAAGCTATCACCTCCCTTCTTTGGGTTGAGGCTTTTCTTCGATGGGTCAGAACACGATAAGACATGACCTCCTTTTTTGGCAGATGGCCGACTTCACAAACTCAATGGGTTTACTCTTAGTGATGTGGATGGGACCCATTGCGAGTTACAGGAGCTTTGGTCGCTTTTAGGTGCCATGACAACAGTTGGCCTATTACAAAATAAGAAGTTCCGGTTCAAATTTTAACCCGGAGAAAATATCCAAATTATCAAGGTAGCGGCTTATGAAGGGCCTAATGATATAAGGATAATCGTGCAACAATATTTAAGCCGCTACAAGCATCAAGAGCAGTTCAAAATTCTTAAGGATATGAGAAGTAGGCAAGGTTCACAGATCAATGTTATTCATTTAAGCCGGACACCTGGACAGTTATGTTTAAGGGCATTTAACAGAAGAAGTTTTTCCGGGTGATAAAAATAGGTTTCATAATCTTCTGCTAAGATTTGAGATCAAAGGTCTGTTCTGATAAGAAAATTTTCTAGACCTAAAAACTGACGCAGATGTGTTCATAGGCTCGAATGAGGCTTTTATACAAAGAGAGGGATCTGTTTTTTATCCAAAACAAGTGCGAAAACAACTACCGCGGCCATTTTATATCATTCTCAGATCAGAAGAGGCGTCGAAGAGGAAAGCTAACAAGGGTTTGGCTCTAATGGCGATGAACTCTGACGAACTCGAAGAAGCTTTAATGCGGGCCTAAGCAAGGAAGGGAAGGGAACTTACGGATCTGGATGAGCTGCGGAGGTTCGTCGCGTTTCTCTGATCCAACCAGGTTGATGCAGCGGCCTGAGACGGTGAAGACAGGAAGTTCGACAGCGGCGGCGGCGGAGCTCGAGAGGAGGCAAGAGGAAGAAGGTGACTGGAAGGAGGAGAATGGGAGACCTAGGTCGCACCTATTTATAAGGAGAAGATAACTGAGACGGTGCGGGAAATGAGGAGATAAAAGTTATTACCCAGTGGCCCCGACGCCTTGATTTTCGGAGCAGTCAATAAAAGCAGAGATCCGTTGAAAGATACGGTGGAATAGAAAAGGAATTTAAGAAAGGATGACGTCACGCCGGGTTAACACGGATTTAAAAGATGACGTCATGGCGGGTTAAAGAAAGCTCTCTACACAGTCAGAAGACTAAAGATTTATTTCTTAAGGTATTTTAAGATTGACATGAACAGGTTCAAATCAATCTGGGCCTAATGTTGGGGATATAACTATTTGTGTAAGCCGCCCAGGAGGGGCCGGGTTACGTAAAGAAGATTCACCAGGAAGAAGCCCAAGACCAAGCATGAAGATGGCGGTTCAATAAAGGGCCTAAGGCCCACAGGCGACTTAAGGCCCGTTGTAGTAAACCGCCACAATGGCATGACTTGTATCATAAGGTAGATTTAACTAGTCACCGAGCCGGATACTGTCTATAAGCCGGCCGGGACTCTGTAAGCCGCAGGGCGTCAACCCGTGTATATAAGGGGACGACCTGCTGGCGGCTTAGGGCAAGAAACAACCCATCGAGAGCCGGGCATAGCGTATTTCGCTCCCTGGTCATCGAAACATCAAGTAATTCCAACCCAACTAGATGTAGGCTTTCCTTCACCGCAAGGGGCCGAACTAGTATAAAACCTCTCGTGTCCTTTGTCCCGATTAACCCCTTTAAGCTTCCTAGTTGCGATGGCTCCACGACTAAGTCCTTGCACGAGGACATCTGCCGTGACAATTCCACGACAATAGGTTCCTTTTCTTTAAAAAATTTAAGAGCAACTCCTACCTTAGATCCGTATTGGGTAATTTGGTTATGGATCTTTTTATCCAAATTTTCAATCAACTCTACGGTGGCAACTTTATTTTCAATAATTTCAAGCCGTTGCATTACATGTTCCAAAGTTAAAATAGTTCCATTAACCAAAAGAGGTGGTCGCCCAAATAAATCCATCATAGCATTATAAGAAACAAAAGTATGGTTACCCAAGAAATTTCCTCCGGTAATGGTATCAAGAATATATCTATTCCAAGGAGTGATGCCTACATAAAAATTGCGAAGAAGAATGGAAGTAGATTGCTTCCTAGTAGATCTATTTTGCGCATTGCAAATTCTGTACCAAGCATCTTTTAGATTTTCTCCCTCCCTTTGTTTAAAATTAAGAACTTCATTCTCGGGAGACAAAGGAGTAGATAAGGGACTAGCCATAACGAGAGGCAAGCGAAAAAGAGGTGAACCGAAAGAGGGCGAATAAAACGGCAAGGGTGAAGTGGGGGAGAGAAAAATGAGAGGCAAATGGCAAATAATATAATGCGATGGATAAGAGTTTGTGATGGGTACTTGGTATGTTGACTTGTGCGCAGACTCCCCGACAACGGCGCCAGAAATCCTTCTTTCTACATCTTGAGCACTGTGTTGGTTTTCCCTTGAAGAGGAAAGGGTGATGCAACAAAGTAGCGTAAGTATTTCCCTCAGTTTTTGAGAACCAAGGTATCAATCCAGTAGGAGGCCACGCTCAAGTCCCTTGCACCTACACAAACAAATAAGAACTTTGCAACCAATGCGATAAAGGGGTTGTCAATCCCTTCACAGCCACTTGCAAAAGTGAGATCTGATAGAGATGATAAGATAATATTTTTGGTATTTTTGTGATAAAGACTAAAAGTAAAGAAAGCAAAATAAACGGTAATAGAAATAACGGTAGATTAATATGATAGAGAATAGACCCGGGGGCCTTAGGTTTCACTAGTGGCTTCTCTCAAGATAGCATAAGTATTACGGTGGGTGAACAAATTACTGTCGAGCAATTGATAAAATTGTGCATAGTTATGAGAATATCTAGGTATGATCATTTATATAGGCATCACGTCCGTGACAAGTAGACCGACTCCTGCCTGCATCTACTACTATTAATCCACACTTCGACCGCTATCCTGCATGCATCTAGAGTATTAAGTTCATAAGAACGGAGTAACGCTTTAAGCAAGATGACATGATGTAGAGGGATAAACTCATGCAATATGATATAATCCCCATCTTTTATCCTCGATGGCAACAATACAATACGTGTCGCTTCCCCATCACATCGGGATCGAGCACCGCAAGATTGAACCCAAAGCTAAGAACTTCTCCCATTGCAAGAAAGATCAATCTAGTAGGCCAAACCAACTGATAATTCGAAGAGACTTGCAAAGATAACCAATCATACATAAAAGAATTCAGAGGATATTCAAATATTGTTCATAGATAATCTTGATCATAAACCCACAATTTATCGGATCTCGACAAACACACCGCAAAAGAAGATTACATCGAATAGATCTCCAAGAGAATCGAGGAGAACTTTGTATTGAGATCCAAAGAGAGAGAAGAAGCCATCTAGCTAATAACTATGGACCCGAAGGTATGAGATAAACTACTCACATATCATCGGAGAGGCTATGGTGTTGATGTAGAAGCCCTCTGTGATCAATGCCCCATCCGGCAGGACGCCGGAAAAGGCCCCAAGATGGGATCTCACGGGTACAGAAGGTTGCGGCGGTGTAATTAGGTTTTCGTGGTGCTCCCCGATGGTTGGGGGTACGTAGGTATATATAGGAGGAAGAAGTAGGTCGGTGGAACCACGAGGGGCCCATGAGGGTGGAGGGTGCGCCCAGGGGGATAGGCACGCCCCCTGCCTCGTGGCCTCCTTGTTGGTTGCTTGACGTCCACTCCAAGTCCTCTGGATCATGTTTGTTCCAAAAATCACTCTCCCGAAGGTTTCATTTCGTTTGGACTCCGTTTGATATCTTTTTTCTGCGAAACACTGAAATAGGCAAAAAAACAGCAATTTGGGCCGGGCCTCCGGTTAATAGGTTAGTCCCAAAAATAATATAAAAGTGTATAAATAAGCCCATTAAACATCCAAAACAGAATATATAATAGCATGGAACAATAAAAAATTATAGATACGTTGGAGACGTATCAACACGCAAGATCCATCTAGGTGATGCATAGCAACAAGAGGGGAGAGTGTTGTCTACATACCCTAGTAGACCGAAAGCGGAAGCGTTATGACAACGCGGTTGATGTAGTCGTATGTCTTCACGATCCGACCGATTCTCGTACCGAAAGTACGTCACCTTTGTGATCTACACACGTTCAGCTCGGTGACGTCCCATGAACTCTTGATCCAGCGGAGTGTCGAGGGAGAGCTTCGTCAGCACGATGGTGTGATGACGGTGATGATGAAGCTACCGGCGCAAGGCTTCGCCTAAGCACTGCAACGATATGACCGAGGTGGATTATGGTGGAGGGGGGCACCGCACACGGCTAAGACAATGTTTGTTGTTGTGTACTAGGGTGCCCCCGCCTGAGATATAAAGGAGCAAGGGAAGGCCGGCTGGCCCCTGGGTCGCGCCCCCAAGTAGGATTCCTACTAGGAATCCTATTCCTAGTAGGTTTCAACAAGGGGAAAGAGGGGAAAGAAGGAGAGGAGAGAGGGAGAAGAAAGGCGCCCCCTTCCCTTGTCCCATCGGACTCCAAGGGGGCACGCCTGCCCCGCCTCCTCCTCTCTCTCCACTAAGGCCCATGGTGGCCCATTAATTCCCGGGGTTCCGTAACCCTCCCAAGACTCCGGTTTTCTCCAAAATCACCCGGAACACTTCTGGTGTCTGAATATAGTCGTCCAATATATCAATCTTTATGTCTCGACCATTTGGAGACTCCTCGTCATGTCCGTGGTCACATCCGGGACTCCGAACTACCTTCGGTACATCAAAACTCATAAACTCATAATACCGATCGTCACCGAATGTTAAGCGTGCGGACCCTACGGGTTCGAGAACTATGTAGACATGACCGAGACACGTCTCCGGTCAATAACCAATAGAGGAACCTGGATGTTCATATTGGCTCCCACATATTCTACGAAGATTTTTATCGGTCAAACCCCATAACAACATACGTTGTTCCCTTCGTCATCGGTATGTTACTTGCCCGAGATTCGATTGTCGGTATCTCAATACCTAGTTCAATCTCGTTACCGGCAAGTCTCTTGACTCGTTCCGTAATGCATCATCCCGCAACTAACTCATTAGTCACATTGCTTGCAAGGCTTATAGTGATGTGCATTACCGAGAGGGCCCAGAGATACCACTCCGACAATCGGAGTGACAAATCCTAATCTCGATCTATGCCAACTCAACAAACACCATCGGAGACACCTGTAGAGCACCTTTATAATCACATAGTTACGTTGTGACGTTTGGTAGCACACAAAGTGTTCCTTCTGTATTCGGGAGTTGCATAATCTCATAGTCATAGGAACATGTATAAGTCATGAAGAAAGCAATAGCAATAAACTAAACGATCATAGTGCTAAGCTAACGGATGGGTCTTGTCCATCACATCATTCTCTAATGATGTGATCCCGTTCATCAAATGACAACACATGTCTATGGCTAGGAAACTTGACCATCTTTGATTAACGAGCTAGTCAAGTAGAGGCATACTAGGGACACTCTGTTTGTCTATGTATTCACACATATACTAAGTTTCCGGTTAATACAATTCTAGCATGAACAATAAACATTTATCATGAAATAAGAAAAAAAATAACTTTATTATTGCCTCTAGGGCATATTTCCTTCATTCTTTTCGTATGGTTTTTCTATGAAATAGGCAAAAACAGGAACTAGCAGTAGCTTTGAGTTCATAGGTTAGTTCAAAAAATGATACAAAATGACATATAAAGCATACAAGTTTGATAATATAATAGTATGAAACAATCAAATATTATAGATATGTTGGAGACGTCTCAACGGTTGTGTAGGAGCAGGTGACACGTGCACGCCGCGGCGGCCGCTTCGGCCATCTCCTCCCCCAACGCGAGGCGTCGACCGGAAGATATGGGGGCGCGTAGGCGCAGGAGGTCGACCAGGGGCCGAGCGGGCGCTCACCACCACATGAGCATTTGGTCGTCCTCCACACCGGAGCTGATGAGCCCACGAGCTGCCGCCAGCCACCGCTAGCAGCAAGATCACCATGGCCACCATGCGCCTATGCGAGCCTCTTGCATCGGCCACCCCGAGCCCGCCGAGCGCAACCCCTTTGGCCGATTGGCTGCACGCCATAGTGAGGCCTAGCACCCGCCGCGCCCCCGCACATCGCTTCCTGAGCCTCGCCGGCCTTGGCGCCGCCGTCGACTTTGCTGTCAACGTAGGGGTGGAGCAGGCTGCGTTGACGGGGTGGAGTGGGCCGCCTTGTAGGGGTGGTGCAAGAGCGCGTCGCCGGGAGTGGTCGCGGTTGTGTTGCACGGCGGCGGGTCTAGAGACTATGCAGAATGCAATGGGAGAGAGTGAAGGGGCAGTGTGGAAGGAGATGATAAGGTGCGGCTTTGGCGAGGAGGAAGACGTTTGGCACGACACGGTGTTTTCCCGAACTAAGAGAACGTTGGCATGGCTGATTTCCTTTGCTTTAAGATTCGTGTCTGCAATCAACTGTCCAGACGTCATTCGGTCCGACAGTTTAAAGAAGAGGACATTTGGGCGTTATCGTTTCCATTTTTTAAGGGTTCTATAAGCGATACATTTTTTTTAGGCAAATTTTTGTGAAATTTCTATAAGCGATACATTGCAACCCCCCTGTGCCCGTGAGCCAACGGAGGCCCGGCCCATGCTCTCCCGACCACAAGGCGAGATTCCATTTCCCACCAACCCCTCTATATATCCCTTTTCTCTTACCCTCCACGCCCATTTCCTCTCGCCTTTCCCCACCTTCCGTCCTTCCCCCGTCGTCGCGGCTCCAGCTAGGGTTTCTCGCCCCCGCCCTCCCGCCTCACCGCCGGCCCCGTCCGCCATGTCGAAGCAAGGTTTGTCCGCTCGCTCCCCGCCGATCAACGCGAGATCGATCTCGATCTCGCCGTCGTTCGTCGCCGACCGATTTGGTCCTCCGGGTTCCTGACGTCTCTTCCGGTTTCGGGGCTGTTTTGCAGGAGGGAAGGCCAAGCCGCTCAAGCAGGCCAAGGTCGCCGAGAAGGACTACGACGAGGTATGGTGTCATTCTGCCTTTGCTTGCGCTCCCGATTCGTCGATCTGTCCCTGTAATTCTAGGTTTGGAGATGTTTAGGTTGCTCTGCTGTAGATCGGTCCATGCTTGGTTGTAATTGCAGATGATCCGTTAGGGGGATATGATTTTGGCCGGTTGCTATGCTTATGCACTGAAATCTTGTCAAAATTAAGGGTTTGCGAATGTTTGGTCTTGTATGAATGCAAGCGATTCGCTTTACTTAACGGGAAGGGGAATTTGTCGAATTGCTACGAATTATGCTGATTATGCTGCATGAGAGTGTCACCTTAATGCTAAATTTGCGATGTTCTGAATTTTGGGGCTGTAGTGTGTGCAAGCGAGTGAGCAATCTTATGCATCGGCTTCTGTTGCTTCATGGTTAGACTTGGGAGGTTGCATTTGTTAACATTCCTATATAAGCAAAGTTGCCTTCTGTTCTTGTGTGTATTATCTAACATGATACACAGTCATGGATTGTCGAAGGTAAATATTTGAAGTAGAACTTGCTGCAAAACCTGGGGTGCATTGGCATGTTCCTGTAATCTGTTTGCTAGGCACTAACAAGTGCGCAGTTAGTCCACCTTAAAAGTCAACTGTTCATCTAAGTTCTGAAGGGAGCGGTGTATCTCCAGCCACACTACCATCCTCTTATAATACATAAGCTGACAGTGGCAATTATGCCCATGTGTTGTGATGTTGTGAGGAAGAGGAAGGTGATCTGATTTATTTATTTTTACCATCCTTGTAATATGACGCTGCTTTGCTTGAAAACCCAGTCCATGACAGATAGAAGCATAACATGAGCTACTTCAGTGACCAGTTACACTTGCCTGTACTGATCTGTTTTGGTTTCCTCTGTGTTGCAGAATGACCTGGCATACCTCCAGAAGAAGAAAGATGAGCAAAAGGTGAGACCACTAGCAGCTATCCAGTATTTCCTTCTACACTGCTTGTCATATGATGACCCTTGTTACTGACCTGAACCATATTATCTTCTTGTCAACCAGGCCCTGAAGGAGCTGAAGGCCAAGGCAGGCCAGAAGGGTGCGCTGGGAGGATCCGGTCTCAAGAAGAGTGGGAAGAAATGAGTCTGCCCACCCATTCGTAATACCCAGAAAATGATAGTCTATCTATCTACCTATCTGTGTCGCGCTTCACTATCTGTGGTTGTAACAGACTACCTTCAGTTGTGTTGAGCATTGTGCATCGTCGCAGTACGTCGCTGAAACCTATGGCATGTCAGCAGCTTCTTCTGCTTATCTGTGATACAGATGGTCCGTAGCTAATAATGACTTGGCGTAATTTGTGATGAGATCTGTAATGTGTGCAGTAAGTCCTGTGTTGATTGCTTGCTCTGTTTATCTTTACCCGCTTCCACTTTATTAGTTGGTTGCCGATATTGCTTGTTCCGACTCTGATTCATTTTGATGTGTTTTTGAACTAGCATGGTGCTTCCGTGTCCACTTTGTTTGTTGATTCCTGATGCATTCGTCTACTTGTATATCAGTAGGACGTCTCTGAAACAGAATAGCAACTGTATTATGAGTTTTGCTCCTGAACTTGGGAGCTTTTATAATTTTGATGATCTTTGCTTCGTGTTTAGTTTATTCATCACTCTACGATCTGCTGTGCAGAATTGGTACAACTTGTAACTCATTGCAGCTTGCTTTGCTCGAATGTTTTGAGAAATTGAATGACAGCATCATACCGGTATAGGAAGTGCTGCTACTAATTAGAAGGCCTTTTTCCTGGGTTAGTCATTAGTCGGAGTGGGCCTCATGATCTGCCTCCGGTTGATCACCATAGGAGTATCATTTTTTATCACTATAATATAACTCTTCCTGGTGTGTATTCATTTCAGCCTATGGTGTTTAAGCTTTTCCCGGAACCTATGGTGTTTTAGGCTCTTCTGCATATCTATGATACGTAGCCAATAATATGACATTGTTTGTGATCAAACCCAATCTCCTAAATGTGTTCAGGTTGATTTTGCCAGCCCCATTTTCATTTTTCTGAACCATCTTGTCAGTTGATTCCTGATAAAACCTTTGGCTAGTTGTACTGTCACTTATGTTGTTTGGTGGCCCGATTTCAGAGTAAATTGGTGTTGCTCGACCTATTTTCTTATTTGATACAGCCGAGAGTAAGAAATGTACCACCTAACTTGTGTAACTCATTACTGTTTGATTATGCAAGAACGATTTGACCGTTGAGGGACAAGTGCAGATAACCAAAGCCAGTGGTGCTACTTAGCCCAACTCCACCGCGCGACTCTATCCTGTTCGGCCCCGTCCGTTTGGGGTAAAAGGGACAAAAGAGGCGGCCAAATATGAGCAACGGATTTTGTCCGCTTTGTGTCCGCTTTCGACCCATCCGCGGCCCAAGTTTGCGCCGCTTTTGGGGTGAAACGGACACCACACGGACGCGCGGGTCGTCTGCGCGTGTCCCCCCTGGCCGTTTTGAGGCGGATCTGGTCGGTCTTGAGCTCGGCCGGCTGTGGGAGGCCGGGCCGCGCCATGGACTGGCCGGGCACCTCGCCGGAAGGCCCTGGCAGGGCCGCAAGGCCACATGCAGGCAATGGCTCCTCCTCTAGCCGCTCGGATCTGCACCGTCGGTGGTCCGCCGGCAGATACACGAATGACGGTCGGCCGGGCTCGGTGCTTGCCTAAAAGCTCGCCGGCGCACCGTTGCCACTCATTAAATGCGACCACTGCCCAAGGATGGTCGTGCGCCGCGTGTCTACAATGCCGGAACATCCCGGATGGGTGTTCATCAAGTGCTTAAATGATGGGGTATGCGCTTTTTTTAGCTTCAGTTTGTGCTCTAGATTTGACTAGTTGTGCTAACTTTAAATTTTGTTGTGTAGAATGGATGCAAGTTTTGGTATTGGGAAGAAGAATACATCGATATATTGATAGAGCGAAATTTAGTATGTTCGTGCACTTTTAGCTAGCATAGAGGCTGTAAATGAGACAAGTGCACTTGTTGCTAAATTAGAGGCTAGACACGAGACTAGGTCTGAGGAAGCAACATCTACTTCTGGCTTGAAGAAGAAAGGAGGATGCCAGATCGAGCCTCCTCCACAGATCAACAAGGAGTGCATCGAGAAGGCCCTAACCCAACTCAAGGGAGCAGTTATGGAAATTGGGTATCTTCTAAAATGTATTCTTGTGGTTCTTATTTTCTTTGGTCTTACTTTACTAGTCAAAATGTGATGATATATTTTTCATGTACCAAAAATGAATGATAAAATAAAATTAAGGACTTGCAAAGAAATATACGTGGACAGGATGCGGCCGGGATGCGTCCGCGCGTTGGGCGCACGGCCACCGCATCCCAGGACAAGTCCGGACACGACCCCAAATCCCTACCCAAACGGACAGAATCCGGACAAAACAGTGTCCGTTTGGGATCGTGCGGTGAAATTGGCCTTAGCTACTGCTCCCACTTTGTAGTTTTTCTTTGAAAGTAGTCCACTTTGTAGTTACCTGCTCGTACCCATCCCTCGACGTGTATATCAGCAAGGCGTCCCTGAAACAGGGTACGCGGCTGTTTGGTTGCCACCATGACATCTCTGAAACAGGCTACGTCTCTGAAACAGCGAGTTAGCAGGCCTGGAACTCACTAGAGTTTCGGTATGCAAGAATGTTTTGAGAGATCGAAGCACAACACCATACCAATATAGGGCCCAGGCTAGCACTGCTACTGAAAACAAGGCTTTTTCTCCGTGAGTGACGACTCAAAGTGGACCGCATGATCTGCCTTCCGGCCGATCACCGTAGGAGCTGCACTAACGAGTCAATGACCATGTAACCCTTCCTGGAAGTTTCGGCTGTGCATCATAGGCTTTTTCATTCGTCAAAGGTGTCATCTGCAAGTAGAAATATTCGTTAGAGAAAAGGGGCGGAGATATCACGACGCGACTGGTGCGGGGGCGAAAGGGAGGGTGGCTAGCCGCCGTGAGGAGCAAACTCAAGTGGCGCGTCCGATACCCCGGAGTGCGCCGTGACACCCATCCGGTGGACACCGACGGCGACCCGAGGCAGGGGACACGCACACGGCGCATGCGCACGCCTTTTTTCACCACGATCTATTTGTCTTCACCGTTGACGACAACAACCGGGTTCGGTATCCGATACTCTAGAAGTAACACATCATGGAGCATGGACGATCCAGGGAAAGTACTCCAGCAGGCACCGCTAGATATACGTGCCGTACGTACGTACAGGCAGACAGGCCAACGCCAAACCCATTGACGTATCTCCTGCCCATCAACCTCTCGTGCCGTGCGTACATACATGTCCATGGCGGTGGGGGCGTGTGGTTCATGCATGTGTGTAAGCGATGGACCCATGCTTTGATGGGGAGTGGGTGCGCATCGTATCATCAGATGATCGATGGGGAGTTTAATGATACTGTACTCCTGACCTGTCGACAACCTGTTTTTTTTTTTTTGAAAAAGGTCGACAACCTGTTTCTGATCAAGTGTTTGTTTATGCTCCTCTTTTAGGTCAGCGAAACTTCTGTAAAAAATACATGGGAGGTCGATCGATAGGAGATCTATCGATCGGTGTTACACATCGTTTTACCAACCAGCGCATGCATGCCCTGTCAGTGACTTGTCGTCCTCACGCTGATCTTTTTTTCCCCTTGGTTATTAGATTAGACGTACACGTCGGGCACCTTAACCATAGAATAGGACTGACAGCGCCATATTCCCCCCATGAGATGCCGCGTAGGAGGTGCGTCCAAATCGCTCGACCCACGAAGCCTCTTCCCGACCAGACCAGACCAGACCGCCCGGCATCGCCCACGACGTGGACCAGAACGCCGACGCAGCGACGCCGACACGGCACGATCCAAGCAGGAGCAGCAGACCTAACAAGTATTCCTCCTCCGTCGGCCTCATCTCAGCATCCACCTGCACATGCAAGTATTTTTTTGGCCGCAGGAATCTATACATGCGTGCATGTCGGAGGCGGCCTTCCCACGGCCGTGCGCGGCAGCCTCGACGACGGTACGGCCCGGCACGGCGCGGAGGAACGCGCCAAGTCACCAAGCAGGGCAGGTGACGACGACCAGACGTGACCACGGCATCACGCGGCAGTGAGAGCGCTGTAGCGGTAGCACCAGTGGCGCTGTGGTGGTCCGATCACGGCGCTGGCGATGGATGGATGGATGGGTCGATCGACAGGAAATGATGCTACGGGAAGAAAGAAAGAAAGCGAGGGGGCGATTCGCTGGGGGGCAGCCGGGCAGGGCAGCGAGTGCGAGGTGTCTAGAGCGCCACCGCACCATTTGACATTTGACATGATGGTGGCCCGCGGCTCGACTCGACTGGATCCACCCGATCGGCCCGGGATCTGATCTGTGCGCGTCGCCGTCGGGTCGGCCGGTTCGAGCAACGGATTCATCACTGGCGAGATCCTTGGCTGATCGCCGGGGATTCTCGCTGGTAGTTTATGCCGGGTCCGATCCAGAATTCCCTCGCCGCTGCCGCCTTTGCGTTCCGGCCACTTTAACCCGGCGTCCGAGTAAACTCTTTCCGATCGCGGGTGTGATCACGATTGGACTAGGAGCTGATCGCGCGCGCACAGTTCCACCGAGTAAAAGCGTCGGGTCCGAGGAGGGACCACGAGGTGATCCGGGCCCGGGCTCGGGATTAGGCCGAGCAAAGCAAAGCGGGTCGTTCAAGTCCAACACGTGGGCCAGACGGGCGGGTGAGTGCCGCCCCCACACCCCCCCTACAACGCGCCATCATTTCCTCGCCCCCTCTATCTAGCCCTCTCCCGGCGCCAAAATACAATTTTTATTAGCAGCAAAAGCCCCCGGGTTCCGCGGCATGATCGTTCGGCGAGAGCCTTTTGATTTGGGGCCCAACTCCTGCGTGCCCATGCATGCCATCGGATTTTCTTGGATTTGTTGTTTGAGTTTTTTAGCGTGGAGATGTTTGGACTTGGTGCACCGTGAATGCCTTTTTTTTTGTTAATTCTAAGCCGGCAGATTCTAGGGTGCATCGCCTTAATTATTGCACAACTAAGTGACACAAGCAAGCATAGAAAGAAAAAGAAAAAAAAATATCCACACGAATCTTTGTGTAAGATCAATGATATATGACTTAGATGTGCAATACTTATGACACATCTAAATGTGCTTTAGCAAACTGATTATTTTAAGTCTCTATCGATTCAGCAATACGGAACTTTAGTTCACCACTACTTCCGTTTACACAGAAAAAGGTGTGTTAATTTTGTGGAAGTTAGATATTTTTAGGTCTAGTCAAGTTTTCAGAGAATACTGCTCCCTCCGTTCACTATTATAAGATGTTTTCAATATTTCAATATGAACTAAAATAAGTGAAAAACACACTAAAATGCGCCTATACATCCGATTTAAAAAAAACTATAACATCTTATAATACTAGGGGGTATACATTAACATCTATAATAGGGCAAAATATGAAAAAAATTATATTTCATTAAAGAATCTAATGACGTGGGTTTGGTATTGTGCATATTGATAGTTGTCTCTATAAATTTGGTCAAACATACAGAAGTTTGACATCTCAAGAATGGATACACCTTTATATTTGAAAACACATGGAGTACAAAATATAACTGGGTGAAAATATACAATGTGCACTCTTCATTGAACTGATATTGCATTTTCTGAATAGATTGGGACTTGAGAAAACATCAGCTGACTTACCGATGTGCAAGTATTTTATATTTTTATCGCCCCCTAGGCTTCAATTAGACACAAAAAAAAAACTAATTTTATATGCTATATGTGTTTGTAAATTCTCGTGTTTCAATTATTATATTTGAAAATAGTTGTGATGAGTTAAGGGCCTCTTTGATTCAGATTATTTTAAAAACACAAAAACTGATTTTTTTACAAGGAATTATACCTACATAAACAGAAAACACGGAAATACATAATAGAAGTCGTTTAGTATGACAAGGCAACACACATTTTTTCCTCAAGGTTTAGATGCGTGCTATACTTATGATAGAAACAAAAGAATTTTTCATGTGGTTTGAGTCACATCATTTCAGATTAAAATTCATCAATCTATCCTTATTGGCCAGAAAATTCAAAAGAGGGTAAAAAAGGAGCAGACAAATAATTGGTGATAAAAAAGCAGGAGACCCGCCATGCATTTCTGCTTTGTGGTCAGAAAAGAGAAGCAAAAAGGACCTGCTTTTGTATAGCCACTCAACACGAGGTGCTCCCTGCACAATCACCTACCTAATTGATAAATCAAGCGTGAGCCCCCCTCCTTGAGCTAGCTCAATTATAACACCACTGCTAGCAGCCTCATCACCCAGCTGCCCTCGGCACTCTTTCCTCTCTCTCACACTACACACACACCACCACCATCATCATCAGCAGCGAGCTCGCCGCGCGCGGCGATGGAGAAGTGCAGATCGGTGCCGCACGAGCACGCCACGGCGGCGTACTACGGGTGCGGCGGCGGGTACGACTACGAGGACGTGAGCCGGGGCACGGCGGTCAAGTCGTACAGCTTCAACGGCCCCAGCGCCGGCGAGGACCCGGAGGCGAAGCGGCGGCGTCGGGTGGCGTCGTACAACGTGTTCGCGTCGCAGGCCCGGCTCAAGTCCTCCGTCCGCGGCAGCTTCAAGTGGCTCAAGTCCAAGCTCTCCGACGTCCGCTACGGTGGCCTCTGAAACTTTTTTACTCTCAACCTCCCACGAACCCTCCATGAGCTGAACCTCTACTACATATATATGCGTGCATATGCATGAAGAAGTGTGTATGTGTGTGTGCTACTATTGCTGCTGCTGCTGCTATACGTGCAGGCATGGCCCCCAAGTTGCTGCATATATGTGTGTACTGTTTGCATGCCGTATTTATGCATGTATGAACTCCTGCTGTGTGTGTGATGCGAAGTTGCTGCATGGTTAACTGCTAGATCCATCCATGGATCGGTCTATGTGTTTTTGGTTGCCTTTTTGAGAGACTAAGAATATCCTGCTTAAGTTGCAGATCAAGTTGTATCAAGCCATGTTCTCTGTTTTTCCTCTATGAAAATTCTGTTCTCTGTTTTTATTACTACTTTGTTGTTCATCATTGCATATTTTCTAGAGCTACTATGTGTGATCTTAATAAGTCGCTGTATGGTTAACCGATGGATCGCTCTGTGTTTTCATTTTTCCTTATATGGGAAGGGGAAACTAATTATGGTTATTATAATCAAAATTAAGGTTGTTGAAGTGGTTGTATCCTGCATTCCTGCTTAGATTGCAAATTGATTAAGTTTCATAGATGTATATTTTGAGTTGGAGTGGGGGACATTTTTGTGGTTGGTGCGTGTCCCTGATCAGTTCTGGATGGTTCTGCGGATATACTCCTACTTTATAGCCTTCAGTTTGGCAGAACTGCAGATCTCATCAATCGCCACCAAATAAACAGTGTTGCAAACATGATATTAATACATATATTACTAATTGAAGACCACTCATAACGTAATTTCATTCTTTAAACTGAACCTGAAATTATTACAACAGCTATAGTGTGATCAGCCATGAAATGAACGAAGCCAACTACCACTTTCTCCTAGAAGAATCCTCCCATTCCTCTGCAAATGGAGATTTATTGGTAGATGGACTGCGCAGCAGTCTACAAATTTGTGGTTTCTCAATCGGGACAGTTGGTAGTTGTGGTATGCTGAACAGTTTCTGCTGAAACCCACAACGATCCACATCTGTCCTCGATCACGTCGCCCATCTGATCGCCACGCCGTGGTGCGACTGTGCGATGGCACCGCCCTTGTGATCGTCGCCGCTCGCGTGGTAGGCGTTTGCCCTCCGCAGCTGCGGCTGATCATGCGAAGCAGCAGGCGGCAACTGGCAACGACTGAACCGGGCTAACTGAAAACCGTCTTGAGGCCGTGCTGGTGGAAGCGTTGAGGAGTAGCAGCGTTCTCGGCTGGTTCTTGCCTTGTCGTTGTCGAACGCTGGAGGATGCGACGGCCGCGGCCGCGGCCTGATTTTTCCGTCTCGTTCACGACTTCGTCATCCTGCACCCACCAGTTCGTGGGACGGAAGAGATTAAGAACTGCCCCTGGTCTGGTTTCGGAAAAAAGAGGAACCGTTCTTGGTCTAACCGACTGTGTTTACTGGCTGAATTCTGATTCAGGCAGAGGATGCCGACTGGTGTGCAAAGATGGGCATTCGTGTCGTGAACTTGTGAAGTGCCGCTCCTGCTCGGCTTTTCGTTTGTTTGCCGTCCCTTCGTTCGTGGGAACGCTGCCTCAGTTTGGGCCTGCACGAAGCAGAGCAGAAAACCATCAAGCCAAAGCGTTCAGAGTCCCAACTCCCATGTAGAAACAACTCCAATCGGGCTACCCATTTCGTCCGTTAATATCCGTTTGAGTCGTTACGGACAAAAACGCTGGCCCAACGCGTTGACCCGTTCTCAAAATCCGTCCGTTTTGTGTCCAACGCGCCCCTCGATGTCCGCCACGGTCCCACTTGACGGCCACCCAACCACCGCTCGCGTCTTATTAAACGTCAGTACCTACCTCGAATGGCATTTCTTTTTTAATAGAAGCGGACGGTGGGGTCGGCCTCATCCACTTCCAACACCTGTCCACATCTGGCCACGCGGTGCTCCCTCGTTGGAGGTCAGGAACCCTAGTAAGCCTAACCACCATGGGGTTTTTCAACAGGTAGGGAAGGGGGAAGCTCAGGGCCGGCGAGAGCTCTTCCGGCGGCTCGCATGCGCGAGCTCCTCCTCCGCCCCTGCTAAACGCGGCTCGTCACCGGAGCTGCAGCGCCTATACATACCAGTCCACCAGACGAGGTGGCACTGGCAGTACCGTCGGCCACTGCAGTATCCGGATGTCAGCCTGCCGCACGGCTGGCATCTGGATCTGCAGTGGATCCCCATTCCAGCAGTATCGCCGGCCACTGCAGTACGGCTGACATCTGGATCCGCAGCGGATCCCCATTCCGGCAGTGCCACGCATGGCACAGGCGCACGCCGAGGAGGTTCGCCGGCTTCGCGAGGCCCTCACTCCGGAGCAGCAGGCGATGCGTGCCTACACGCGAGAACACGAGGAGGAGTGCCGTCAAGGCCTCCACGTCGACCACGACGTTCCTCCGCGGCCGCCTGTGGTTCTGCCAGCGGAGGAGGATGAGCAAAGTTTTCACTGGAGGGTTTCTATAGATAACCTTGTGATAAAATAAATAAACTTTGAAGAAAGAGATAGTGTACTGCATATGTAATATTTGGGGTAATGCCTAGGAAACGAGTTTCCATGCTACTGTCCAATTCCCAAATTTTAACGCCCTCATAAATTGCCTTAGATGAATATCTTTTCAGGTGTAATGGACCAGCTTGGTTACTTTTTTTAGACAGCCTTGACAAAGAGAGGAGAGGCCTTGTCATTCTTACGCTGTTGAGACCCCGGCATCTCTGAAACGGCATCATCCATGGGCAATGGTAAAAGTTCTATTCGGAGCTCGATTAAGTTCTTGGTTAATTATGTCAAGATGATAAATGGGGAACTACAAAAAGGATGGTCTGAACAGAAAAGGGAAGCAAATCGTTGCAGGCACATATTCCTGTAATAATTTGCTAAACAGGACAAAATCTCTAAAGCTAATACTTGCTGGAAGCCCTCCCGATGAAGGTATGATTAAGGTGAATATTGATGCATTTTTATCCCTAATACCGGGGTTGCTACCACAGGTATTATTGCCTGAAATCACTGCAACCAAGTTATTTTTTCTGCTACCCGTATGCATATTGAATGTCTGCAACACCGTGGAGGAAGCTGAAGCTGCAACTTTCTTGGAGGGTCTAAAATGCAGCCTCACCCACGACTGTAAAAATATTGTATGGAAGCCAACGCCAAGCAGACAGCAATGCTGTCAAGTCTAACCATCATGATCTATCGACCTCATATATGCCCTTTCCCCAGTCTAAGATGATTAAGAGTATGTGTGTGTCGTGCGTGTGCTTCAAAGTTTAGAGAAGTAGCAATTGCGTAGCTCATGAACTTGCTTCCCTGGCTAGAGTGTCAGATATTTTTGAAATCTGGGTGGGCAGTGTGCTTGATAGTGTGTATGCTGTGTATCCAAATGACTTTGTAAAGTTATCCGGTATTTATAAATAAGCACAGGTTCCGATGAAATATGTTTAGGTAGGTAGCATCTGCTGTGTCCAGTTAAATACTCAAGCTAGGGAGTATCTCAAGAGTTTTTTTTACGTTGTTTTATGATGCTCACTATTAGATGGTACTTGGGAGTTGAGAAACTACTTTTCTTTCCATTCATGGCTGCAAAATGAATCTAAGAACTCCCAATAGATTGAAAATATGTGAGAGCTGTTGTGTTGCTTGCTATATTTTACCATGAAGATCGAACACCTTCATGACACGCATGTCACATAATCACTTTATTCGAGGGTCATTTTTCAGACAAGCTATATTCCTTCTATGTGTTAAGTTTTTTTGAACACCACCTTATATTAATTAATCAACCAGTAAACTTACAAACATTCGATACAAAATTCACCACACAGGGTGGAACACCATTAACAAGAATACCATCGGATCTATTATCAAAACTAAACTTTGCTGAAATGAGCCACCACATGCGCCTTCTATGTGTTAATTATTCCATGCTTATCCTTGACACATGAAAAGTTATATTGTTTCAATTTTATTTGATATCTATTTTTTAATGGTTCAACCAACATGGAGTCGGAGTGAACAAAGA
This sequence comes from Aegilops longissima, assembly GCA_021605205.1. Lineage (NCBI taxonomy): Eukaryota > Viridiplantae > Streptophyta > Magnoliopsida > Poales > Poaceae > Aegilops > Aegilops longissima. The sequence continues at coordinate 717,277,856 of CM038682.1, forward strand.
GGCAAGGAAGAGCCCAAATGACCATGTGGGCAGAAGATGAACTTGATGATAGTTGGAAAATGGAGGAAGGAGGAAGGGGATGGTGATAGTGACGAGACACTCAAAAGTCGCATGCACTTGGCACTGATTGCGGTAAGTGTCTAATACATAGTTTTTCGGGGTGCAAGTCTATTTTTAAAGGAAGCTGCGGTGAGCTCGAGGCTGTATCTGGTGATGGCTCTGTGTGTTGTGAGTAGCGGCCTCGCAGTTGGAGGCAAGTAAGTAGGTTGACAGGGGGTGTGTGCAGGGGCGGCGGCGACGGCCGAATAGGCGGTCGCCGTGTGTGTGTGTGTGTGGGGGGGGGGGGGGGGCTTAGAGGATGGCCTTGGGTGGTGGCCTGCACAACGACGGTTGGTGGACATCGGCAGTAAGATTGGGCTGGAAGGCATCTGCTACCTCTTGAGCATACGTTGGTTTTTCCTTGAAGAGGAAAGGGTGATGCAGCAAAGTAGCGTAAGTATTTCCCTTAGTTTTTGAGAACCAAGGTATCAATCCAGTAGTAGACAACACGCAAATCGCCTAGTTACTGCACAAACAATCAAGAACCTTGCAACCAACGCGATAAAGGGGTTGTCAATCCCTTCACGGCCACTTGTAAAAGTGAGATCCGATAAAGATAATAAGATAAATATTTTTGGTATTTTTGTTGTATAGATTGGAAAGTAAAGATTGCACAATAAACGACGACAGAAATAGCTAGTTGACGGAAACTAATATGATGTAAAATAGACCCGGGGGCCATAGGTTTCACTAGTGGCTTCTCTCATGATAGCATATAATACGGTGGGTGAACAAATTACTGCCGAGCAATTGATAGAAAAGCGCATAGTTATGAAAATATCTAGGCATGATCATGAACATAGGTGTCGGTGTCAAAACCGGCGGATCTCGGGTAGGGGGTCCCGAACTGTGCGTCTAAGGCGGATGGTAACAGGAGGCGGGGGACATGATGTTTACCCAGGTTCGGGCCCTCCCGATGGAGGTAATACCCTACTTCCTGCTTGATTGATCTTGATGATATGAGTATTACAAGAGTTGATCTACCACGAGATCGTAGAGGCTAAACCCTAGAAGCTAGCCTATGGTATGATTGTTGTTGTCCTACGGACTAAACCCTCCGGTTTATATAGACACCGGAGGGGGCTAGGGTTACACAAAGTCGGTTACAAGGGAGGAGATCTACATATCCGTATTGCCAAGCTTGCCTTCCACACCAAGGAGAGTCCCATCCGGAAACGGGACGAAGTCTTCAATTATGTATCTTCATGATCCAACAGTCCGGCTGTCCGGAGACCCCCTAATCCAGGACTCCCTCAGTAGCCCCTGAATCAGGCTTCAATGACGACGAGTCCGGCGCACAAATTGTCTTCGGCATTGCAAGGCGGGTTCCTCCTCCGAATACTCCATAGAAGATTTTGAACACAAGGATAGTGTCCGGCTCTGCAAAACAAATTCCACATACCACCGTAGAGAGAATATACCACAAGTCTAATCTGCTGACACATTCTGCCTCGTGGCATCATGCCACGGCCCTGGTCTTTATTCGAACCGTTTTTCACAGCCTGCCACAGCGCATATTGCGGGGCGGCTTCCTTGGCACGTCTTGTCGAAGCAGAGATCGTGTCCCCTTATCATGGGATTCTCATCAACACGGGTGTGGGTAACCCAACCTGCGCCATCAATTACGGCGCTTGGGGAATAAGCAGGTTTACCAGGCAAGTGGGGAGGCGTACAGTCCTACCGTCTTTATAAAGGGATAAATATTCCTCCTTTTTTACCCACGCCTTCTTCTTCCTTGCTCACCCATTCTTGCGCACTCGAGCTCCAGCGCCCAAGTTCGCATTTCTCTCCTCAAACCACTCCAAGCATGTCTGGAGCGGGAGGCAAGTGGATGGCCTCCACTGTTACGGAGGCGGACATCATCAAGCTGCGGGGAGCCGGATACTTGGCTGCGGATATCGCGCACCGGCTCCTAGATGCGGGGCATATCGTCCCTACTCCCGAACCCCATGAGAGGGTTGTGTTTCTCCCCCACTTCGTCCGCGGACTGGGATTTCCTTTCCACCCTTTTGTCCGCGGGCTCATGTTCTACTACGGGCTGGACTTTCACGATCTGGCCCCCAATTTCATCCTCAACATCTCGGCATTTATCGTCGTGTGCGAGGCTTTCCTCCGTATCAGGCCCCACTTCGGCCTATGGCTGAAGACCTTCAATGTTAAACCGAAGGTGGTGGTCGGCCAGCAAGCGGAGTGCGGAGGAGCCATGGTGGGCAAAATGCCCAACGTCACATGGCTCGAAGGCTCCTATGTGGAGACCATAAAGGGGTGGTAATCGGGGTGGTTCTACATCACCAAGCCGCGCGACACCAACTGGGTGGCGGTCCCCAAATTTCGACCCGGAATCCCCATGCGGCTCACCTCCTGGAAAGAGAAGGGCATGTCCTGGGTTGATTCGGTAGAGCTGACCGGACTTCAGACATGTATCAAAAACATGATGAGCAAGAAAATCAAGCTCGTCAGTGTAGTCCAAGTCATGCTGTTCCGCCGGATCCTCCCGTGTCAAAGAAGGGCATTCACCTTGTGGGAGTTCAACCCGGCCGAGCACCAGGCTGCTAGAGCTCTTCGACACGACGCACAAGGACGTCTGGAGGGTGCTGTTCAAGGGTGCCGAGGTACCTCCTCCCCTTACCGAGGACCATGGACTCGGCGCAAAGCGCCCTGCCAATCCGGTAAGTTCTTTTACATCTCAAAAAGATGTTTCTTTCCCCAGTATAATCCTGTGAGGGATCTAAGCCTTCATGTTATTTTAACAAGACTGGGTAGAGACATCGGAGCAGATCGATTGTCCGGCTCCCCTGCCCGAAGATCCAGCAGATGCTCTACTGACGAGGATGCTGGTTCCGGCGCCTTATGAGGTGCCGGAGAAGAAGGCCAAGAAGAAAGCCACGGGGACCAGGACGGGTCTCCGGCGCGAGGTTATATCGGACTCATCGTCCGAACACACCAAGGCGCTCTCCTCCCCTGAAGATGAGGATGAGGTGGAAGAAGAAAGCTCTCCCCCACTAGTCGGGGAGAAGAGGAAGGCCGCCCGCCCTGGGAGGCCAAAGGGTCCAAAAAGGGAAGGACCCTTCCTCCGGACTACTCCGCAACAGCCGCATACAGCGACGAGGAGTGGTTGCTCAGGGACAAGGCCCTGGCGAAGTTGTAAGTATCCGGATACCATATATGGTCCTGGTATATTTTGCATTATTGCTTCTTATATCATGTCGAACATGATTGTGCAGTCCGCCCAAGGCCCACATTAACGTATCCTCGTCGGATGGTTCTTTGGACCCATCGGACATGGATAGCGATTCACTTCCGACCGCCTCCTCCCCTCGCCCTACGGACAATGTCGAGGTGTTGTCTAAAAGGGCACCGAGCCGGGGGGAGGTAGTCCTGGAGGCGCCTCAAGGCGACCTTCCGGACCCTGGGCGCAAAGGGAGCAATACTCCCAAGGGCTCCAAGTTAGGCCCCCAGCCGAACACTGCGCCGGACCCTCCGGTGGTTCCGGACTCCGGCAGGCGACTCCCCGTTAAGGGGGGAAAGCCGCTCGCACCGGTGGCCTCTGTCCATCCAGAGGCATCGAACAATTTGCTGGAAGCGCTTTGTGGCGCTTCCATCGACGAAGAGCACCGCACTATCATGAGTGCGGTGATCGAGAAGGTTCAGGCCGCCAAAAGCGGACTAACCGAAGCTTGTGCCAGCCTCCTAACAGGCTTTGAGGTAAGTAATCAAATTATCAAAGATATTACCGCATAGACAGTAGCCCCTGATGCTCTGTTTGGCGTTTGCGAAGAAAGGCCGAACAGAGGATCAAATAATGACCCAGGAGTCTAATCAGAATATGTGTATGTGCATATGCAGCTTCATCGGCCGCGCACAGACGCGATCAAGGAGGTCGCCAGATCAAGGGACCTTGAGCGGTCCAAGGAGGAGCTTGGCCTTGCCAATAGGCAGCTCGGGGAGAGCAAGGGTAAGTAGTACCTTATCTGTATATTAAAAAGAAATTTGGTTGTAAAATAATAGGATCATCATGGATTTGTCAAGGGCCACGATCGAAGTGGCGACCCTGAAGAAGGCGCTATCCGAGGCCGAAGACAAAGCGGCCAAGGAGCGCGTCGAGCAAGAAAAGCAAGAAGCCCGGGTACGCGAGGTGCAGCAAGAGCTCCAGGTTCTCGTCAAAAAACACGAGTCCTTGGAGCTTGACTCTAAGACGCGAGAGTCTGAGCTTGCGAAGGCCCTCGAAAGCGCTAAAAACGCCAAGGCTGAAGCCCACAAGGCCCTCCAGGAAATTGATTCGGCGAAGAAGGTGGCAGCGGGTAAGGCATTCATTATGCAAAGCAAGCACGTAAAGGAAACTTTTCTTTTACTTACCCGAGTTCAGAGCTCTCCAGGAGCGTTCGCAGATCTTCCCCGTAGTGTGTCGGATGCCGCGGAGTTTTACCGAGCTGAGGAGGGGAGCTCGACGGAAAAGTTGTTCTCGTCTGAGTATACTGGGACCGAACACCCAACGCCCGTGAGCGACCAGCTGAAGTAACGGGTCGAGCTTCACAAGGCGGCCGAACAGGCCATGAAGGGTCTTATAGTCCGGGTGTGGCCTGGCGAGCCCCAGCCTGGCAGCTACTTCGGTCTGGTGAGGCGGCTTGTGGATGCACTACAAAAAAATACACTTCCGTGATGATACGTGTTTGTCACAGTAGGTCGCGTTTTTTAACATGCATGTACATCCATGACAAATTTATGACATAATCAAGATAGTCATACCAGTGTTGTCGTAGAAGTGTTCCATGACATTACCAAAATTATCATCACGGAAGTGTCCACTTCCATGACGATAAATCGCGCGTCCGAAGTGCTTTTCGTCAAGGGTGACCGACACGTGGCATCCACCGTAACGGAACGCCGTTAAGCTATCGGGTCGGGTTTTGGATCCGATAACCCATTAACAGCCCGACCAATGGGGATTTTCCACGTGTAAAATCACCATTGGCTGGAGGAAACACGTGTCGACTCATCGTTGGGACAGATGTCATTCACTCATTGGACAGAAGGCGCCTATGATACGTCGACACGTGGCACGGCCCAACAGAGGCCCATTCATGTGAAAAGGCCGGCCCGTTTAACTTGGTCAAAAGGTGGCGGGCCAGCCCATGGAAAGCCTGTTAACGGCCTGTTCGCACATAGCCCATTTACGGCACGCTAACCCAAGGCCCGTTACGCCCTATCCGAATTAGGCCCAGTAGCGTCATCTGGGCCATCCAATATGATTCCAGCCCGTTTTCACTTCGGCCCATGTATGGCCCATGACGTCTTCGCCCATATGAGGCCCTATGTAACTCTTGGCCTATTAACGACCCGTGGTGGCGGCCCGCAATGAACAGTGTATCACTTTACACCCATTAACGGCCCATGGTGGCGGCCCGTAATGAACAAGATATCACTTTATACCCATTAAGGGCCCGTTATTCATTGGGCGCTTCGGCAAATGTTACCTTCGGCCTTCTCGAGCCCATTTATTCTTGGGCTCATTTCAAAGATTCGCTTACTTATGGCCCACATCGTCATTTTTCGCTTGTGGGCCAAATTCAGCCCGTGGTTACATCGGCCTGTTTGTGGTCCGTTAATCGTTGGGCGTTTTCATAGCGTCATCAACACGGCCTATTAACGATGGCCCATTATGGTCATACGCCCGTATAAGGCCCATTGTTTCTACGGCCTAAAGAAGGCCCATTGTTTCTACTACCGTAGAAGGTCTATCGCTTTCTGACCCGTAGAAGGCCCATCGCTTTCTGACGGCCCGTAGGAGGCCTAGTGTCACTACAGTAAATATTAGCCCATGGTTATTGTGGCCTAGTTTTAAAAAGAACTGCACTGACTACAAGCAAACAAATAAACAAGACAACAAGGAAGTAAATAAGCAAGCAACTTATGCTAGGCTATCACGGCTTTTACACATATTACATCCACTGGGCATCAAAGTTCGCCACTAGTGCAAATATAGGGAACAAAGCAGCATATCATATACACTGGTTGTCAAAGTTGGCGACCAGCGCAAATAAACGCCGCAGCAAAACAAATCCAGAACTGAAACCACTTGAAGATCTCAAGAAACAATATCACGGTACCCATAATGTCGGGCAAGATGCTTAGCAAGCTTATTAACTTTCTCTTGTTTGGCGCTTAAATCCTCCAATATTGTTGTTGCACCGTAAAATATGCATCTGAATTCGCAGGACTTCCTCGGTCCTTGACTTCTGTCGCAAAGATACCGATCGATGTCTTTCAACTTGAAGTTGAGGCTCAAGAAGACGAACTGATTTAGGCAGTGAGTTCGAAGAGCTTGTGCCAGCAGCAGTGGCCAGTAACTCGAACACTACATCAAGACAGGACTTTGGGTTGTCTTAGTGTCTTCAATATAGTTTTTATCAGCTTTCTTGGAGACCAACAGGGATGTCTCACTATCTTGAACCTTATCTGCATTACTTCCTTTACCATTGGATAACGCGGTACTGTTCTCCAATATTCTGTCCGCATTCTAAAAGAGAAACAAGCAGACACATCACATGTTTACCATTTTGTATATGAAACTCATTCTGGTAAATGAGTTCAGTAGTAAAGTGGACAGGATAACAGCATGAAACTGTTGGAAATATGCCCTAGAGGCAAAAATAAAAGCATTATTGTTATATTTCCTTGTTCATGATAATTGTCTTTTATTCATGCTATAACTGTATTATCCGGAAATCGTAATACACGTGTGAATACATAGACTTAAATACGTCCCTAGTAAGCCTCTAGTTGACTAGCTCGTTGGTCAACAGATAGTCATGGTTTTCGACTATGGACATCGATGTCATTGATAACGGGATCACGTCATTAGGAGAATGACGTGATGGACAAGACCCAATCCTAAGCATAGCACAAAGATCGTGTAGTTCGTTTTGCTAGAGCTTTTCAATGTCAAGTATCTCTTCCTTAGACCATGAGATCGTGTAACTCCCGGATACCGCAGAATGCTTTGGGTGTACCAAACATCACAACGAATCGGGTGACTATAAAGGTGCACTATAGGTATCTCCGAAAGTATCATTGGGTTGACACGGATCGAGACAGGATTTGTCACTCCGTACACGGAGAGGTATCACTGGGCCCACTCGGTAGTGCATCATCATAATGAGCTCATAGTGACCAAGTGTCGGTCACGGATCATGCATTACGGCACGAGTAAAGTGACTTGCCGTAACGAGACTGAACGAGGTATTGGGATACCAACGATCGAGTCTCGGGCAAGTAACATACCGTCGACAAAGGGAATAGTATACGGGTTGCTTGAATCCTCGACATCGTGGTTCATCCGATGACATAATCGAGGAGCATGTGGGAGCCAACATGGGTATCCAGATCCGCTGTTGGTTATTGACTGAGAGCGTCTCGGTCATGTATCGCATGTCTCCGAACCCGTAGGGTCTACACACTTAAGGTTCGGTGGACGCTAGGGTTATTAGGAAGACTTGTATGTGATTACCGAATGTTGTTCGAGTCCGGATGAGATCCCGGACGCCACGAGGAGTTCCGGAATGGTCCGGAGGTAAAGATTTATATATGGGAAGTTGTCAAACGGACACCGGAAAAGTTTCGGGTCATATCGGTATTGTGGAGGGGCCACCGGAAAGGTTCCGGAGGACCACCGGGAGGGGCCACCTCTCCCGGGGGGCCACTTGGGCTGCGTGGGAGGCAGCCAGCCCCTGGTGGGCTGGGCGCACCCCCTCCCCTTGGGCCCATGCGCCTAGGGTTGAGGGGGGAACCCTAAGGGGGCGCCCCCCTTGCTTGGGGGGCAAGCCCCCTCCCCTTGGCCGCCCCCTCTAGATGCATCTAGAGGGGCCGCCCCTCCTCCTTCCCCTATAAATAGAGGGGTGAGGGAGGCTGCATACAAATCTTGAAGGCGCAGCCCTCCCTCCCAACACCTCTCCTCCTCCGCGCGCTTGGCGAAGCCCCGCCGAGAACTGTCACTCCATCATCATCACGCCGTCGTGCTGCTGTTGGAGCCATCTTCCTCAACCTCTCCTTCCTCCTTGCTGGATCAAGACGGAGGAGACGTTGCCGTGCACGTGCACGTGTGTTGAACGCGGAGGTGCTGTCCATTCAGCACTTGGTCATCGGTGGTCCGAGTACGACTCCATCATCACCATCCCTCGAAAGCTTCCGCACGCGATCTACAAGTGGTATGTAGATGCAAACTCACTCCCTTGACTCGTTGCTTAGATGAACTCATAGATGGATCTTGGTGAAACCGTAGGAAAAATTTTAATTTTCTGCAACGTTCCCTCTCAGTGGCATCATGAGCTAGGTCTATGCGTAGTTCTCTTTGCACGAGTAGAACACAATTTGGTTGTGGGCGTAGATCTTGTCAACTTGCTTGCCGCGACTAGTCTTATCTTGCTTCCGCGGTATTGTGGGATGAAGCGGCCGGACCAACCTTACGTGACGCTTACGTGAGACCGGTTCCACCGACTAACATGCACTAGTTGCATAAGGTGGCTGGCGGGAGTCTGTCTCTCCCACTTTAGTTGGAGCGGATTCGATTAAAAGGGTCCTTATGAAGGGTAAATAGAAGTTGACAAAATCACGTTGTGGTTATTCGTAGGTAACAAAATGTTCTTGCTAGGACCCAATTGCAGCCACGTAAAAGATGCGACAACAATTAGAGGACGTCTAACTTGTTTTTGCAGCAATTGTCATGTGATGTGATATGGCCAAGTTGTGATGAATGATGAATGACATATTGTGATGTATGAGATCATGTTCTTGTAATAGGAATCACGACTTGCATGTCGATGAGTATGACAACCGGCAGGAGCCATAGGAGTTGTCTTTATTTTGTATGACCTGCATGTCATTGAAGAACGCCATGTAAATTACTTTACTTTATTGCTAAACGCGTTAGCCATAGAAGTAGAAGTAGTCTTTGGCGTGACAACTTCATGGAGGCACAATGATGGAGATCATGATGATGGAGATCATGGTGTCATGCCGGTGACAAGATGATCATGGAGCCCCGAAGATGGAGATCAATGGAGCTATATGATATTGGCCATATCATGTCACTACTATATAATTGCATGTGATGTTTATTATGTTTATGCATCTTGTTTACTTAGAACGACGGTAGTAAATAAGATGATCCCTTACAACAATTTCAAGAAGTGTTCTCCCCTAACTGTGCACCGTTGCTAAAGTTCGTCGCTTCTAAGCACCACGTGATGATCGGGTGTGATGGATTCTTACATTCACATACAACGGGTGTAAGACAGATTTACACACGCAAAACACTTAGGGTTGACTTGACGAGCCTAGCATGTACAGACACGGCCTCGGAACACAGAGACCGAAAGGTCGAACACGAGTCGTATGGAAGATACGATCAACATGAGAATGTTCACCGATGATGACTAGTCCGTCTCACATGATGATCGGACACGGCCTAGTCGACTCGGATCGTGTAACACTTAGATGACTAGAGGGATGTCTAATCTGAGTGGGAGTTCATTTAAATAACTTGATTATATGAACTTAATTATCATGAACTTAGTCTAAAACTTTTGCATAATATGTCTTGTAGATCAAATGGCCAACGCTCATGTCAACTTGAACTTCAACGCGTTCCTAGAAAACCAAGCTGAAAGATGACGGCAGCAACTATACTGGACTGGGTCCGAACTTGAGGATCATCCTCATAGCTTCCGAAATAATATGTCCTAGAAGGACCGCTAGGTGACGCCTCCGTCTCTGAGAACCAAGACATTATGAATGCTTGGCAGTCTCGTCTTGATGATTACTCCCTCGTTCGGTGCGGCATGCTTTACAGACTTAGAACCGGGCTCCAAAAGCGTTTTGAGCATCACGGAGCATATGAGATGTTCGAGGAGCTGAAACTAGTTTTCCAAGCTCACGCCCGGTCGAGAGATATGAAATCTCCGACAAGTTCTATAGTTGTAAGATGGAGGAAAATAGTTCGTCGGTGAGCACATACTCAAGATGTGCAGGTTGCACAACCGTATGACCCAGCTGAATATTAACCTCCACGATGAGGCGGTCATTGACAAAATCCTTGATCGCTCCCACCAAGCTACAAGAGCTTTGTGATGAACTACAATATGCAGGGGATGGTAAAGACCATTCTGAAGTATTCTCTATCTGAAGTCAGCAGAGGTTGAAATCAAGAAAGAACATCAAGTGTTGATGGTCAATAAGACCACTAAGTTCAAGAAGGGCAAGGGCAAGAAGAACTTCAAGAAGGACGGCAAGGAGGTTGCCGCGCCTGCAAGCAAGTTGCGGGAAGAAGTCAAAGAATGGACCCAAGCACGAGACTGAGTGCTTTTATTGCAAGGGGAAGGGTCACTGGAAGCGGAACTGCCCCAAATACTTAGCGGATAATAAGTCCGGCAACACCAAAGGTATATTTGATATACATGTAATTGATGTGTACCTTACCAATACTCGTAGTAACTCCTGGGTATTTGATACCGGTGCCGTTGCTCATATTTGTAACTCACAACAGGAGCTGCGGAATAAGCGGAGACTGGCGAAGGACGAGGTGACGATGCGCGTCGGGAATGGTTCGAGTCGATGTGATCGCCGTCGCACGCTACCTCTTCATTTACCTACGGGATTAGTTTTGAACCTTAATAATTGTTATTTGGTGCCAAGTTTGAGCATGAACATTGTATCTGGATCTCGTTTGATCTGAGATGGCTACTCATTTAAATCCGAGAATAATGGTTGTTCTATTTATATGAGAGACATGTTTTATGGTCATGCTCCGATGGTCAATGGTTTATTCTTAATGAATCTCAAGCGTAATGTTACACATATTCATAGCGTGAATACCAAAAGATGTAAAGTTGATAACGGTAGTCCCACATACTTGTGGCACTGCCGCCTTGGTCACATTGGTGTCAAGCGCATGAAGAAGCTCCATGCTGATGGACTTTTAGAGTCTCTCGATTATGAATCATTTGACACATGCGAACCATGCCTCATGGGCAAAATGACCAAGACTCCGTTCTCCGGAACAATGGAGCAAGCAACCAACTTGTTGGAAATCATACATACCGATGTATGCGGTCCAATGAGTGTTGAGGCTCGCGGAGGATATCGTTATGTTCTCACTCTCACAGATGACTTGAGTAGATATGGGTATGTCTACTTGATGAAACACAAGTCTGAGACCTTTGAAAAGTTCAAGGAATTTCAGAATGAAGTAGAGAATCAACGTGACCGAAAGATAAAATTCTTACGATCGGATCGTGGAGGAGAATATTTAAGTCACGAATTTGGTACACACTTAAGAAAATGTGGAATCGTTTCACAACTCACGCCGCTGGAACACCTCAGAACGGTGTGTCCGAACGTCAGAATCGCACTCTATTGGATATGGTGCGGTCTATGATGTCTCTTACCGATTTACGCTATCATTTTGGGGATACGCTCTAGAGACAGCTACATTCACTTTAAATAGGGCACCGTCTAAATCCGTTGAGACGACACCGTATGAATTATGGTTTGGGAAGAAACCTAAGTATCGTTTCTAAAAGTTTGGGGATGCGATGCTTATGTCGAGAAACTTCAACCTGAAAAGCTCGAACCCAAGTCGGAAAAATGTGTCTTCATAGGATACCCTAAAGAAACCAATGGGTATACCTTCTACTTAAGATCCGAGGGCAAGATCTTTGTTGCCAAGAACGGATCCTTTACGGAAAAGAGTTTCTCTCGAAAGAAGTAAGTGGGAGGAAAGTAGAACTCGATGAAGTACTACCTCTTGAGCGGGATAGTAGTGCAGCTCGGAAAATGTTCTGTGATGTCTACACCAACGAAGAGGAAAATAATGATGATGATCAAGGTACTTGGATCAAGTTGCTCTTGAACTTCAGAGGTCCACAAGGACACGTTCCGCACTGCAGTGGTACGGCAACCCTGTCCCGGAAATCATGTTGTTAGACAACGGTGAACCTTGAACTATGAAGAAGCGATGGCGGGCCCAGATTCCAACAAATGGCTAGAAGCCATGAAATCCGAGATAGAATCCATGTATGAAAACAAAGTATGGACTTTGGTGACTTGCCCGATGATCGGCGAGCGATAGAAAACAAATTGATCTTTAAGAAGAAGACGGACGCGGATGGTAATGTCACCATCTATAAAGCTCGACTTGTCGCTAAGGGTTATCGGCAAGTTCAAGGGATTGACTACGATGAGACTTTCTCTCCCGTAGCGAAGCTTAAGTCCGTCCGAATCATGTTGGCAATTGCCGCATACTATGATTATGAGATATGGCAGATGGACGTCAAAACAGCGTTCCTTAACGGTTATCTTAAGGAAGAGCTGTATATGATGCAGCCGGAAGGTTTTGTCGATCCTAAGAACGCTAACAAAGTATGCAAGCTCCAGCAATCCATTTATGGGCTGGTGCAAGCATCTCGGAGTTGGAACATTCGCTTTGATGAGATGATCAAAGCGTTTGGGTTATCTTGAGACTTATGGAGAAGCTGCGTTTACAAGAAAGTGAGTGGGAGCTCAGAGCATTTCTCATATTATATGTAGATGACATACTTTTGATGGGAAATGATATAGAATTCTTGGACAGCATTAAGGCCTACTTGAATAAATGTTTTCAATGAAGGACCTTGGAGAAGCTGCTTATATATTAGGCATCAAGATCTATAGAGATAGATCGAGGCGCCTCATAGGTCTTTCACAAAGCACATACCTTGATAAGATTTTGAAGAAGTTCAAAATGGATCAGTCCAAGAAGGGTTCTTGCTCTGTATTGCAAGGTGTGAGATTGAGCTCAGCTCAATGCCCGACCACGGCAAAAGATAAAGAAGAGATGAGTGTCATCCCTATGCTTCAGCCATAGGATCTATTATGTATGCCATCTTGTGTACGGACCTGATGTAAACCTTGCCGTAAGTTTGGTAGGAAGGTACCAAAGTAATCCCGCAAGGAACACTGGACAGCGGTCAAGAATATCCTGAAGTACCGAAAAGGACAAAGGACATGTTTCTCCTTTATGGAGGTGACGAAGAGCTTGTCGTAAAGGGTTACGTCGACGCTTAGCTTCGACACAGATCTGGATGACTCGAGTCACAAACCGGATACGTGTATATGTTGAATGGTGGAGCAGTAAGCTGGTGCAGCTGCAAGCAGAGCGTCGTGGCGGGATCTACATGTGAAGCGGAGTACATGGCAGCCTCGGAGGCAGCGCATGAAGCAATATGGGTGAAGGAGTTCATCACCGACCTAGGAGTCATACCCAATGCGTCGGGGCCGATCAAACTCTTCGTGACAACACTTTGGAGCTATTGCACTTGCCAAGGAGCCAGGTTTCACAAGAAGACCAGGCACATCAAGCGTCGCTTCAACTCCATCCGTGAAAATGTTCAAGATGGAGACATAGAAATTTGTAAAGTGCATACGGATCTGAATGTCGCAGATCCGTTGACTAAACCTCTTCCGCGGGCAAAACATGATCAACACCAAAACTCTATGGGTGTTCGATTCATCACAATGTAACTAGATTATTGACTCTAGTGCAAGTGGGAGACTGTTGGAAATATGCCCTAGAGGCAATAATAAAAGCATTATTATTATATTTCCTTGTTCATGATAATTGTCTTTTATTCATGCTATAACTGTATTATCCGGAAATCGTAATACACGTGTGAATACATAGACTTCAATCGTCCCTAGTAAGCCTCTAGTTGACTAGCTCGTTGGTCAACAGATAGTCATGGTTTCGACTATGGACATCGATGTCATTGACAACGGGATCACGTCATTAGGAGAATGGCGTGATGGACAAGACCCAATCCTAAGCATAGCACAAAGATCGTGTAGTTCGTTTTGCTAGAGCTTTTCAATGTCAAGTATCTCTTCCTTAGACCATGAGATCGTGTAACTCCGGATACCGTAGGAATGCTTTGAGTGTACCAAGCGTCACTGGCGTAATCGGGTGACTATAAAGGTGCACTCTGGTATCTCGAAAGTATCTGTTGGGTTGACACGGATCGAGGCAGGATTTGTCACTCCGTATTACGGAGAGGTATCCTTGGGCCCACTCGGTAGTGCATCATCATAATGAGCTCATAGTGACCAAGTGTCTGGTCACGGGATCATGCATTACGATATGAGTAAAGTGACTTGCCGGTAACGAGACTGAACGAGGTATTGGGATACCAACGATCGAGTCTCGGGCAAGTAACATACCGTCGACAAAGGGAATAGTATACGGGTTGCTTGAATCCTCGACATCGTGGTTCATCCGATGACATAATCGAGGAGCATGTGGGAGCCAACATGGGTATCCAGATCCCACTGTTGGTTATTGACTGAGAGCGTCTCGGTCATGTTCGCATGTCTCCGAACCCGTAGGGTCTACACATAAGGTTCGGTGGCGCTAGGGTTATTAGGAAGACTTGTATGTGATTACGAATGTTGTTGAGTCCGGATGAGATCCCGGACGTCACGAGGAGTTCGGAATGGTCCGGAGGTAAAGATTTATATATGGGAAGTTGTCAAACGGACACCGGAAAAGTTTCGGGTCATATCGGTATTGTGGAGGGGCCACCGGAAAGGTTCCGGAGGACCATCGGGAGGGGCCACCCCTCCCGGGGGGCCACTTGGGCTGCGTGGGTGGGCTGGGCGCACCCCCTCCCCTTGGGCCCATGCGCCTAGGGTTGAGGGGGGAACCCTAAGGGGGGCGCCCCCCTTGCTTGGGGGGCAAGCCCCCCTCCCCTTGGCCGCCGCCCCCCCTCTAGATGCATCTAGTGGGTGCCGGCCCCCCTCCTCCCTTTCCCTATAAATAGAGGGGTGAGGGGAGGGCTGCATACACAACTTGAAGGCGCAACCCCTCCCCTCCCCAACACCTCTCCTCCTCCGCGTGCGCTTGGCGAAGCCCTGCCGGAGAACTGTCACTCCATCATCATCACGCCCGTCGGCTGCTGTTGGAGCCATCTTCCTCAACCTCTCCTTCCTCCTTGCTAGATCAAGACGGAGGCGTTGCCCGTCTGCGTCTGCACGTGTGTTGAGCGCGGAGGTGCTGTCCATTCAGCACTTGGTCATCGGTGGTCCGAGTACGACTCCATCATCACCATCCCCTCGAAAGCTTCCGCACGCGATCTACAAGTGGTATGTTGATGCAAACTCACTCCCTTGACTCGTTGCTTAGATGAACTCATAGATGGATCTTGGTGAAACCGTAGGAAAATTTTTAATTTTCTACAACGTTCCCCAACAGAAACAAACATATATCTATGTACCATGGTCACTTTATGGTCTATATCATTCTAGTTTTTGTTGCCAAATCAAGATAGAGACACAGTTCAAATAATATTTGTTCAAGACAAAGCAGAATAGACAGAATATAAGTGTGGGTAACTATAGATCAATAACAACACTTGTAATGTGCATGACATGAGAACATAACTGTTTATTCAATTGAAACTGAAATCAACATAGAGCAGGTTACAACAGCAAACCAGTTAAAGAAACAGGTTTAAAACATACCTGTTGCGCCATTGGAGTTTCAATTCCATCCTTCAAATTTGAAAATAGTTGGTATGAGTAAATACAGTAAGAGCAAAGGAGTATGAACCATAGCTACAGAACCTGACCTGAGAACAAATCTTCTTCTCCTTTAAGCGTTGAGTTGGGATTCAGAGTGGTGGTCCTCGTGCTTTGGGCACTGCAGTTCCCTTACTAACCGCTCGTGTTTGGGTGCTCTGTGGTGGAGACAGTCTTTGTGTCAAGCTGGGCCCAGGTTACTATGTGCGGGGTTGGGGTTAGAAGGGTGTAGCTGGTTCTCTGTCCAAGCTGGGTAGGGGTACAATCTATGAGAGCACTGGGTTATGTGTGGTGGATCTGGTCCTTGGGCATGTACAACCGTGGTTCTATCTGCATCAACTGGTAGCACTATCTTTTCTGAAGACCGTGTTGTTACTCGCTTAGATACTGCCATCACGCTCTCCAATTCAAATGGCTGATAAACAAGAAAATTAATTGAAAGTATAGACATTGTATGATAGACAGGTGCAATGGATAGTGGGGAATAAAAGAGGGCATGAAGTAATTCATATTTATGTTGTCTAACCAAACAGGATAGCATGACACAATTTCACATATATGATGGCTAACTAAACAGGATAGCAAGACACAATTTCACATTATGATGGCTAACTAAAAAAGATGGAAAGACATAGTTCAAAATATGAGACTATGTAAACAGGATGACATGACATAACTATATAACGTGTTTATTAAATAGGTTGGCATGCCATAATTCACATACATTCATGGATAGAATGCCATAATTCTAAATATGATGACTTTAAACACTAAACAGGATGAGATGATATAAATAAATGATGTCTTTATTAAATGGGTTGCCATGCCATAATTCAGATAGATGATGTGTATGTACTATGTAAACATGATGACATGATATAATGGCAATCTATATATGATGTAAACATAATTTATATAGTAAGCAAGTAAGCAGATGGCAATCTATATATGATGTAAAACTAAGAAATGCAAGACAACATGCATGACATGGGTAGTATAACCCTGCCAAGTTTGAGCATAGACCTCGGGGAAATAGGACTGGTCATCGGTCTACGAATCCTCCTCTCGAGGAGCTCTCTGTAACCAACAAGATGTACGCTTCAGCGAGTAGCATTGTCTGCTCGAATACCTTGTTTTCACTCAGATACTTCCATCATCGCTTCAAATGGCTGATGCAGGAAGAGTAGTTGAATATACAAGCGTTGTCGACAAATGGAACACGTAATACAAAAAATGATAGCATGATATAATTCACATACATGATGATTGGCTAAATAGCATGGCATTGCATAATTCACATATATAATGCCTTTGCAACAAGATAGCATTGTATAATTCACATATATAATGTCTTGCAACAAGATGGCAATGCATAATTCACATATATAGTAATTAGACACTGAGCATGTGGCATTCACACAAAGCATGTCTAAACTAATCAAATGGCATAGCAATGCGAGACACCATACGCATGATATGAGCAACATAACCCTGCCAAGTTAGAGCATACACCTCGGGGATAGGACTGGTCATTTGTCTCTGAATCCTCCTCCGAGGAGCTATCCGTAACCAGCGAGATATGCACTTCGTCAGATAGCATAGTCTGCTCAGAAGACCTTGTTTTCACTCCAGAATTTGCCATCACCGTGTCAAATGGCTGATGCACACGAAGAGCGATTGAATGTACTAACATTGTTGACAATGTAATATGTAACGAAAAAAAAGGATGGCCTGATATAATTTACATATAAGATGGTGGCTAAGCAGGATGGCATTGCAAAATTCACATATATGATGCTGGCTAAACAAGGTGGCGTTGCATAATTCACATAAGCGATGAATAAACTAAGCAGATGGGATTCGCACATAGGATGTCTAAACTAAGAAGATGACATATTTGATGTATAAAGTAAGCAATGCAAGACACTATATGCATGATATAACCAACATCGGCATGCCAAGTTAGGCGAAGACCTCGGGGGTAAATAGGAGTTATCTTCTCTTACGAATCCCCTCGAGCAGATATCTTCCTCTCGATTACAATCCGAAATGCGTGGAGGGGGGCTGCCTTTGCGCCTACCATGGAGCGATGTCGCATGAAATTATATTGCCACGCAAGGCTCGTCTCTTTTGCTCTACATGTTCAGTTCCATTGTTTACAATAACTGTCATGCATAGGAATAAAACATAGTGAGATTATGTAAGGAGTGCATGCAGAAATCCAGTGATGGTAGCAACTTGTGGATAGACCCAAAACCAATAATAGCGAGCAGATAATGGCTTGAGTTAATAAATCTGAGATAATGGCTTCTTTCTTGTTTGTTTTCCACCCAACATGAAACTCATAGTAGACACCGGAGATTAACGGATAGTAGATAGATACTATTGATAGCGGCCCGATATGTACCCCACAACCATTTAAAAACTCAAGTTTGACCATTAGTTTGAGCTGACTCGAGTCTAATCGGTGAACAGGGACGATAAAGTAGCATGTAATATTAAGCGATGCATAACGAAGCGGAACACGAAAGAGTGCGACCTCTCTTGCGGACCCGTGTAGTCCTCGAGGCCATCTGCTCGGTTGATGATGGTAATGCAGTTTTCATGGCTGCTAGCGGCGGGGAAGAAGATCTGAAGCGGCGAAAGACAGTCTGAGGCGGATCCTGCTGTGCTAGACCCTTCGTCATTGGAGCATTGAGCTGGGGTGGACGAGGCGCGCAGGAGGCGGGACAAACCACGCAAGATTTTCTTTGACAACTATCTGTAAGAGAAGTAATTCTGTAAGGGCTCGTTTGAATTGGAGGATTCCAACAATGCAGGGATAGGAAATAGACAAGAATAGGATAGGAATGCACGTGCAAAGCAGAGAATTTAAAACACAGGATTTACGCCAATCTGGGTGTTTGATTCACAACAATTGGAAGATCATAGGATGCAAAGAAGCATGGTGAGATTAAGTCAAACCACAAGAAAATGTACGGTTATAATGCTATTATGCGACTATCTCTTAGTCTTGTGCTTCATGAATAGGAATTTGAAAAGGAGGACAAGTGAAAATTAAAATCCCTCGTTTTTTCTTTCAAGGAGACACTAAAGGAACAAATCCGTGTGCTCAGTGGACAATATATATAACATGTAGAGTCAAAAAGAGATGCAACAAGTGTACAACCTCTTTGGCGAAGCCATGTCGATCTCACCGTGATTGGGTTGGCCAGTGAGGATGCTCCGTGACTTTGCTGTCGGAGGAGGAAGAAGATCTTAGGCGTCCGGAGATGGAGCCGAGTCTGCTCCGCTGTGATGGTGGGTTTAGATCCTTGAGCAGCTCCGGTGAGTTGTACGACGCCGAGGCTGAAGCAGGACAAGAGAGACAACGAACAACGTTAACCTGAGTGGAATTCTAATAGCATCTCAATACATGACGTAAAATACATAACCACAAAGTGCTATATGTAAAATACATCAGCCACTCATCTCTGAACTTAAGCGTCAAACTGAACTTAAGCGTCGAAACTGAACCTAAGCGCCGAAACTGAATTTTCTTTGTCGAAACTGAATTTTCTTTGTCGAAACTGAACGCACTAGCAAGGTG
Source organism: Aegilops longissima (assembly GCA_021605205.1). Taxonomy (NCBI): domain Eukaryota; kingdom Viridiplantae; phylum Streptophyta; class Magnoliopsida; order Poales; family Poaceae; genus Aegilops; species Aegilops longissima. Next base: position 717,297,147 of record CM038682.1, read on the forward strand.
AGGCTACACATCGGTCGAAATGATTTTTTTCATCTCTGGTCAGTCGATTTTGCAGCCGTTGGATACGAAATCAAGGGCCTGCGGTTCATCTTCAACCTCCACCCCCTGAGCCGCCAGCCACCACCGGCCAAACAACAGCCCCCAGCCGCCCGCGGCCGGCGGTGCGCCGCCCCGAAAACACTCCCCACCGCTGGTCCGCCGCCGCGCCGGCCATCCCTCTAGGCCCCCTCGTGCCGAGCTTTTTCTCCGGCGATCCCCACGCCACCGCCCCGCCAAAGCCCCGCCACCGCCGGCGACCACCGCCCCCATCCTGAACCCAAAGATAGACAGTGGGGTACCTCTCCGGCGAGCCCCCCGCCCCGCTGCGGTTGGTTCTTCCTTCACCCCGGCGAGCCCACCCCTTGAAAATCGACTGGCTCAAAAGTCAATTCAGTCAACTGAAGTGTAGCCAAATCGGAGCAGCATCGCAAGCAAGAGCAAGAGCGAGAGCAGCAGTGCGAGCAAGAGCAGACCAGGCAGGGGACCGAGAGCAAGAGCAGAGCAGCAGCAGCGAAAGCGAAGCTAAAGCAGCAGCAGCTCGTCTTGATGTGGGCGTCGCCGCCGAGGGAGCGACGCCATGGAGGAAGTGGCGGCGACGCCGCCGCGGATGGAGCCGCGCCGTGTCGGCTCGGGACCGAGCGCCGGCAGCACCGTGAGATCGAATCAAGAAGAAAATGCGGCGATTAGTGTACAACCTCTTTGGTGGCGTCGATTAGGCCGCAGCTTCATCCGAGGAAACGGTGATGATGATGCTCTTCCGGTGGTGCAGGTGAAGACAACAGTGTGGGAATGGAGGTGGTGCGAAAGACGAGGGAACATCGGGGCAGCTACTTGGAGGTGGAGGACGGGGTGGCTGAACCGGCGGGACGATGAGATCGACAACGGATCCTCATCCGGTATGGTGGATGAGGGACGTCGAGGTGTTGCTGTGGACGACGTCGTCGGGGAAGAGGCTCCGGCTGGGTGGCGGACGAAGCAGGGTGTGGGGTTTCGTCGCGGGTTTTCGCGGCCTCGGTGTACGAATGGGTGGGCGGATGGGATGGTAGTGGGGAACCATGGCTTAGAGACGCGCTTGTCCAAAATGTGGGGTAAGTTATGAAAGCACCCCCACCGATTTGAGGCGGTTCTTTCGGTTCAGGGGTACCACGGGCATTTCACGTGTCGGGATTTCATAGGAGGTGGGAGTTTTCGCGCGTTGTAATTTCGGAATAGCAAAGCGCGGGTTGAGATGGAGGGAGTTGTCGAACTGTGAGACAAAGATATATCTTAAATATTTCGGGCTAACAAGGCGTGGGTTGAAATTTCGGACAAGCCTAACGTGTCTTGTACCAAATCAATGCGCACTACAAATGTCATTCAAAACTTTGAATTCATGTTATGTTCAATTAAAATATTTTGCTACGTGTATAATGCATGCAACCTACTACTCAAATGAGCGTTTTAGTGCATTCCAAGCGTATATACTACCGCTTCAATATGAACTAAATTTGAATAAGATCTACTGATAATGATTGTTGTGAAGTCAAAGCATTTGAATTCGTTTATCTGTTTTAATAAGATCTACAATCATCATTATTGTCAAGTTAAACCATCGTTTGTGTATTATCTTCACACCACACCACATGATTAGTCTCAAGTTACATATGAACTATGTGTACTATATGAACTCGAACTAGATTTTTTGAATCCACTTTATTTTGATTTCAAATCACATTACATTTCTAGCTCTAGTTAGATCTTCATAATCCAAACCATGTCTCATATGTATAATGTGTTTATCACATTATGTATGGTGCCCCGCCCCCTACGCCTACAAGTATTTAGATGTGAGTTGCAAACACCACACATTACCACAAATTCAAATAAAATGTGAGAATGTTCGATATATAGTATTGTTTAGATTGCTTGATATTTAGTTGTAAGCTGCAAACGCCGCACATTATCACAAATTCAAATAAAATGTGAGATTGTTTGATGTATAGTATGGTTTAGATTGTTCGGCATTTAGCTGTGAGTTGCAAACACCATGCATTATCACATTATGGTATAACATGTGCACAACACATGTATCACCGCTATATTCATGCATGCAATGTTTAAAACACTATGATCTCCTATTCAAATATATGAATCCGCTTTCATATCAAATTATGATCTTTGTTGTTCTCTTACACCCACACAATCCTCTAGCCTTTGTAGCTACCACTAACTTTCTCTCATACATGCACACGCCCTCCTCGCCCTCCCCCTCCCTCGGCATTCTATCCACCGGGCACATTCATTTTTTTCTTTAGGTCGTTCTCCCAGAGTCCCCACAACTCCTTTCCAACACACACCGATCGATAAACCTCTCCAGCGATGCCTGCCTACAACATACACACACAGCTTCAATCTCCTCCTTTATGTGTCCTTGCCTCGTGTCTCTCATATGGTCAGACACACATGTAAACTCTCGCCCCTCTTTTCATCGATCTCACGACCGCACACTCCTCCCCCTATCTAGCTAGTAGTTGGGCCTCTCGCACCACCTCCTAGCTCCATTCTCTCTTTCTATCCGTCTCGCTGGGCCTTATTTGCCTCTAACAAATGGACGTACACCGACCGATCTCTCGCTATACATATAGCCAGCTAGGTCCTTATAACTCGTTTTTACCCACACATCGATCGATCTACCTCATTAGTTGTGTCTCTCCATTCCTCCGACAAACAACAATTGATCTACCGATCTAGTTAGGTTTGCTTACCAAACACATGGTTCCCCTTCATCATCCATGGATGCGTCCTGACAGATCTATCACGCATGCAGGCACACACGAAACACATCCCCACTCTTATTGATAACATTGCAGTTCCACCCTCGGTTTGTCTAGTAGGCCTCTCCCAACATCTCCAGAAGCAACTCCATCACCCATGTAGCACTCTACCCCTCCCTCCTCTCTCCTCTCTCTCTCTCTCTCTCTCTCTCTGTCCCATCATATTTCCCGTCCTTCAGTTATTTATGGATGTCGACCGATCTCCCTCAAGACATAGCTGGGTCTCTCCTTCTCAACACAGATACGAGTCGTTCTACCTCTATAGTTAGGCCTCTGCCTACCCCTCCCCCACCCCCTCCCCCCCCACACACCGATACATCAAGCGCTCTAGTCATGTCTCCCTGCCACACACCTATATCTTTGACTTGCACACACACACACACACACACACACACACAATTTTGATGGCTCTCTTCATCGATCTCGCACCCACCCACTTGATCCTCTCTTCGACTCTATCGATAGCTATGACCCCTCCCTCTCTTCTCGTGGATTGCCCGACCCTCTATGTATGATATGGATAGGCCTCCATTTCACACACATTGCATGCAAAATTTTGTTTGAGATGTCATCACACATATTCCCACAAATAATTCACGAAATCAACCCCACCCCACCCCCACCCCCACCACAAAACAAAAACACTCACGAACGCGGTTTGTATCTCTCACACACACCACGTAGGTGGGGGCGTGCACGAAGAGAAGAGGTGCATGCACGGCGCACGTACTCCGTCTCTTTCCCAACCACACCCGCGGGTACACGGTGGAGCTCATTTTTGTCTGAAAAAGGCAGCCCACGTGGTAATTTGGCGTGTCTTGGTTGTCCACTTGGTGGAGGGAAGATCGTCTACCACGGGTGAACAAACAAATTGCGACTTGACGCGTTATGTTAAATTAAAAAAGAGGCAAACCATGTGGGGCCTACATTAGAGGCAAGGCTCTATACACCGGAGTACTTTTGATGTGTCCCGTCAACTCATGAGCGAGGAGAAGCTTGCTTAGTACGCCATCTCCCCTGCCCACGGGCGCGGTGGCTCGCAGGATGAGGTGAAGCTTGCTCCTCCCTCTCCCATGCGCGCGGTGGCTCGCAGGACGAGGAGAAAAATTTACTACTCCCTCCATTTACTCCTCGTCCCTACTACCTTGGTTAATTATATCATATTTTTTGGAATATATATGTCCTTTAGTAGATTTCAATATGAACTACTAGTACATACTCCAAACACTGATGTATATAGACGTATTTTAGAGTGTACATTCACTCATTTTGCTCCGTATGTAGTAGCACTCTCCCTCGACCCTCGACCCTCGCCCACGTGGTGGGCGTGCAGCAATTCATTCGGTCTCATATAGCGAGCGATATATATTGCACTACCATTATTGCTCGACTTCAAGAGGCTAAGAGCCAATCGCAAGGTTAATATTTTGGAGATGCCAAGTGCAAGGTTATAGAAGAACGAGTAGTAGGTGCGCGTCATTTATAAATAATTTTTTTTCTTGAGGGCACGACGCAATATGATAGGTTCATATGGAGAAAAGGAAACCTCTCCACTACATACATAGTTAGGACGGGCCAGCCTACATGGTTGCTTCTTTGGGGTTGCTCTCTTCACACTCTCTCGCACAAAACGATCGTGGCCACATCTCTAACATCCCGGCGGATCACGTTCCGCTTGTGGAAGGGTGGATGCTTAGTGTAGATGTGGTGGCCGTGCCGACGACGGAAACCCTTGTCGGCATGTCCCGATCAGGGGTCCCCGCCGTTATCTCTCACAAAGCCGGTGAGGTTGCCTTCGTCCCTTGCTCTTTGCCGCGGCGTGGGCAGTTGCCGCCTCCGCCGCCCTCCTCAAGGTTGAGCTCGTCCCTCGGTACAACTCCCTTTACAGCCGGCTTGCACCATTGCTCCAGCTGCCCACATCACTCCATGTGGATATTTTCTACTTCTTTGCCCCGCACATACCGATACCTCTCTGGCTTCTACGATGTATTTGTGATGAGTTTATGTCTCATCAACTAGTCCTAGTAATCTTATTCTAATCACGCTTCTTCAATTTCTTTGCCACAGGGATGCTCATATCGATTTTGGTGAAACTGCACAAAATGATCCGATGGTCAAAAGGTTGCAAACTTCATTTATTAGGAAGCTCGAACATTGCCAGCAAATTGAAGCATGGTCAGAGTTCACGGTTCAAGGTCTAGGGACTGCATGGATCTTTTTTTCTTTAGCTTCCTCTGTTCCAAAATAAGTGTCAACTTTAGTAGTAGTACAACTTTGTACTAAAGTTTGCACAAAGTTGAGACACTTATTTTGGAGCGGAGGAGTACATATTTGCTATGATCATCAATCATTGAGATGCAATAGCATGCATGTTAGTCTCCTTTGTATTTGATGAAATGTTGCAGCGGGCAACCTTGGGCATAAGATACATGTAACAGAGCTGGAAGCTTCATAGCATTGTACAAATTTATCTCGCTGATAAATTACAGAACGTACTAGTACTATACTAGTACTTCCTCCATTCCTAAATATAAGTCTTTGTAGAGATTTCACCATTAACCACATGCAGATGTACATAGATGCATTTTAAGTGTAGATTCATTCATTTTGTTCCGTATGTAGTTCACCTAGTGGAATCTCTACAAAGACTTATCTACTAGTAATAGCTAGCCCCCACTACTAGGAATTCTCTATCCTCTCCTTGAGCCACATCATCAAAATTGACGTAGCCGTTAGATGAAGTAAATCAGTCATAATAGCCGTCTCATCTAGACGTTGAGAGGCTCCGCACTAAGCCACATGCAAACATGCAGAAATACCGTGGCACATGCATGTGAGTGGGTTTTAAATCACATCAACATGTCTGCATGCAAGCATGCACCGGTAGCATGCATGTAAGTGAGCTTTTAAGTCCCATTAACACGTAAAAAAGAACAATATAATCCCATTATGCAGTAGGAGTTGGCTGATCTTTTTTCGTTACGTGGGATGATCTAAATGATGATGGGAGTTTATTTAGTTTGGCTACCACATTTGTCATGCGGTTATAGATTTTTTTTAGTTCTATGAAATCGATAATTTTGCGCAGAGAGATATACCGCTGTTCCACGGCAACGCGCGGGGACTCATCTAGTAATATTTAGGAATGGAGGGAGTACTATGTAAAGAGTTAGGTGTCGCATGGTGATAGTGTGAGGTGGGCCATGTAATCACTGAGCCTGCGTGTTTTCACTGCTCTTGCACTCCTCCGCTGTAAGAATGGAGAAAATTGTAATCTACTACCTCCTTTCGCCAAAAGCGTGGGACATCCAGCAGTCCTACCACCTCAGTAATAAAGACCAATGAGCCGTCAAATCACATAGACCCAGCAGTAAGTTGGACGGACGAAGCAACCATCACTCTTGCGCCAGTGAGAGGTCGCGTCCGCTCTTCCCGGGCATGAATGCGGCACCGATTCTTTGGAGCGGCGCTGACCGTTTGAGGCGGGAAGCCTTGTGGCGATGGAGAGGCTTTGGGTGGGCCAGGCTGGTCGGGAGCGGGCGTGGCAGCTGTCGCATGTCCCTACGGACACGCCGGAAGCGAGAGGATGCACCGACTCTCGCGGCTAAAATCGTACACTACACACCATATCTCTCAGGAGTAGGTCGATCTGTCGCACTCTCTAACACATACATCTGTTAAACACACACACACACACACATACGCACCTTGGTCCCGTTGCACCTTCTAACGTGACTTATTACACCTAGGCGGAGGGAGTAGTAAGTATACGAGATCTGGTGGCACACTTGACTTAAGTCGAATACAAGTGCCCAAAATTTGTGTGCATGTTATAATAAGGATTCACTTAAAATAGTGCATGAGCGAACAGAGGGATCAATTGGACAGTGTTCGAGCAGTAGCGAGATGTGTGAGGTAGTAAGATACACCGCTGGCGCTTTTAATTTTTGTTTTTAATTTGTTTGTTTCACCCTCTGACTGGTGGGACCCAACGTACTACGTGGAGAGAGGTAAAGTGACTAAGGCTGCATTATTTCTACACCACTGTGGATAGTCTTACCACCAAAGCCACATGACACAATTATGATTGAAATCCTAATGACTCCCACACACACAAAAAAACACGCCATGCCTGTCACACGAATGCAGGAATGTATAAAAGGTTATTTTCCTCTCGTTGAACATAACGGGAGGGTTGTGTAGCTGGTTAGCCTATTCGGTCATCAAACTTGAGGTCTCGGGTTCGATAACTACACTTGAGCATAATTTTTGCGGGAGGATTCTTTGGTGGTCAAAATGTTTTCTAGGGTTTGCACGCTTCACACTCTCTCTAGTATATATATACGCTGGAGCCTCGGCGCTTGTAGTTGCTCTCTTCACACTCTCGCCCTCTCGTCTTTGGAGCTTGGCGCTTGTAGTTGCTCTCTTCTCACTCTCTCGCCCTCTCGAGATCTAAACAAGACTTCGTTGGCCTCTCTCTCCCCTCTTTGCTGCTCAAAGAGCGGCAGGATCCATCCTTGGGAAGGAAGGAGTCTTAACACTGTCGCCGTCGGTGAGGAGGGAATCCACTACAGTGCTGCTGTTCACTTTCCACCCAGCGGCGGCGCGGGAGGGTCTCCGACCCCTTCTTCGCAGCCGTCCCGTCGCCCACCGAACCATGCCCCAAGAACCTTAAGGTATATTTTACTTACTCCACATGCATTGCTCTAGCTGCATGTATACCATGAATCTAGGATGTGGTTCAAAGAGGAAAGGAGTGGGGGAAAGTAGTGGGAAAAGTTGTATATAACATGAATCTAGGACGTGGTTCAAAGAGGAAATGAAGGGGGAAAGTTGTATAGCATAAATCTAGGACGTGGTTCAAAGAGGAAAGGAATGGGGGAAAGTAGTGGGGAAAGTTGTATTGCATAAATCTAGGATGTGGTTCAAAGAGTAAAGGAAGGGGTGAAAGTAGTAGTTCAAAAAGGAAAGGAAGGGACAAGGCTGTAGAGTTTGAGCAGGACTAGATTTGCTGCACTCACATAGGGAAAGGTGTCTAAAGATAATAAAACTGGGACAAACACAAATATGCTCCTTGGTTGTTTGTTCTTTGTTGCAACAGATTGTGCATGACCACAATACATCGGTAGATGCACATGGTGCTGTGTCGCCCACCGTCCGTGCAACTCATTAGCTGTTGTTAATCTAAGGCCATGTTTGGTTAAAACTCCTAGTCCCTACTGCTTGGTTCCAGGGACTAAACATGGACTAGAGGTTATTAAATGACATGATAAAAGACCATGTTACCCCTAGTAATGAACTAATAGAAACAAGGTGCGATGCATGGCAGGGCAACTGTTGGAAAAGTCCCAAAAGACTCCTCGGGGTCTTCTTTCTTTAGTCCCAAATGCCCACTTTTAGTCCCGAAAAGTCCCTCCTGTTTGGTTTAGATGTGAGTGACACGGAGTTTTTTTAGTCCCTACACCAAAATGTCCCTGTAAACAAACACCCTCTAATAATGCCGTTGGAAAATTGATGCAATGCCACAGTTAAAAGCAAATTACATGTTTAACGAATTTTATTGTTAATATAATCTCTATGTTAATATTAATCAATGCCACCGTTTGAGAAATGCTACTGTCTTGCTTTCTTTCCCATTTAGATAAGGTAGATGCTTCTTTTTGTTGGCTTCTGTGTCATCCACCGTTATTGACCACTAATTGTTTCCTTTGCACCTCTGTGTAAACAGGGTTATCTACTTCACCTCGTTGCCATTGTGACCTTTTGTTGCACTGCACAAAACACTTTTGTTTTAAGAGTGTTTTGTGCAGTTCAACCAAAATGTCACACCGACAATGTTGCTTGATTGCTTGATCTTAGTGGAACTGCACAAGAGGAGATCTTACTTCCTATCCGTTAAGGCGAATTTGGTTCAGATCTTCTTCTTGTGAGTTGTTTGAATTCCGCATCATGAGAGGTCAAGATTAGCCTTCTTTCACATGATTCTGCGGTGTGCTTTCATATGTTGTGCTACTTGTATGAAAATGTTGCTTGATTTTAGTGAACTGCACAAATGGAGACAAGACTTCCAATCTGTATGTGCACCATAATATCCCATTGAGGTAAGATAAGGATATTTCACAACTGCTAGCCTGTATTTTGCCACTTTCATCAGAAAATTAAGTTTAGTACTATACTTTTGCTCCCTAATTGACATGCCAAATATTACATTGAAGGCGAAGCTTGTGCATTATTGAACCAAGTGATGAAGGGAAGAACAAGCGGAAGAAAACAAAATCAACTCCGGTGCTGTAATGAAGCCTTTGGAACTATGATGACACAAGTAATGATATAGTTTTGCATCTTAATTTATTGCTATGGCTGGAGCGAGCAATTGTTTTGCCACTGATTTGATGCCATACGTAATTATCTCTACTTGTGCAAACATGGATCTTCTTTGAAGATACCATATATTTTAGTGGAACTACACAAGAAGATGTTGGAAACATTAAACTAATCGAGGAGTATATAGTAAGCATGGCCACCCCATAGATAGCAGATGGTTCCAAGAAGTGCTTCATCTGTATGCTCTACACAATCAACCTCGACAAATGTTGGTACTCACCCACTGATTTCATCCATATGATTGAGCTTTGTCATCTCTATTGGTGTTGTGCTACTGTTTAGATCTTGTCATGAAAAAGTGGTATTGTCCTTGAGAAGTGCTTCATCTGTGCTGTTTTAAATATTTCCTTTCCTTTTTTCGAGCAAACAGGGATCATCTTCCTCTCGAAGAAGAATATGGAGTACGTGAAGTGACTAGTTCCGATTATGCAAGGATGAAGAAGCCCTGTCTATCTTCTCATCGGAAGGAGCAGTTGAAGGATGGTTACATTACTCCCCACAAGACCAAACTAACTTCAGCTCGTAAGGAGGGTGACAAATCTCCATTTTTTGCTGTGATGTGAGTACAATGTTGTTCTAGGATTCTTTCGGTGAGTTCCATTTTTCTAAAAGTGTGCTCTACATGGACCATGTATGTGCCTGTTGAAACTGTCAATTCATAGTACAGTTTGCTTTATACTAATCACTTTTTGTATTTGTGCAAACAGGGTGCTCGACTTGATTTCAACGGAACTGCACAAAATGTTCATGAATACATCTAATCATTCATTTCCACCACAAGAAAGGAGGTGCCCATAAGTTCAAGGCGTTGCAACATATAAGGCGAAATCATACAAGCTACGCTGCGAATTTGGTTGATTTTGGTGGAACTGCACAAAAGAACAACTGGTTTATTTAGCACGAGGTGCCATGTCAATGTCGAACGATGGCAAACCCTGCCCATTCCACAATCGTAGGCATTTGATATTTTGGAATGGGACAACCTTGTCAAATTTTGCTCATTGATTTTAGCAAGATATGCGTTTGATATTTTGAATGGGGCGCCTTTGCTATCAGCATGGCGATCAATTTTTCTTTATTCTTTAGTTGTGAAGTAAATATTGCCTCGACATGTGAGTCGTTGAGATGCATAATCATCGATTGTTTTGAATGTTCTCTATGAATTGCCAGGCCTGTGTGTTTGATTGCAATGTCTGAAACGCTAAAAGCTGCTCAAACTCTTTGTACTCATACATTCCTTTTACTTTGCACATTGTGAAAGTGCATACTTTTTGTATAAGATTGGTCAAAGTAGAGATACTTTGACTGCAGACAAAACTTGTATGCAGACTAGAAAGGACCGGAGGGCATACATGTGAAGCTGCTGCAAGCGTGGTGATCACCACAGGAATAATGCTAGTACGTATTGTTTTGCATGTTCATCCAATGCCAGTGATCTGAGAATTGAACTAATCAAAATAAATTCATTCATACACGGTCGGATTCATATAAACATGCGGATTTCATTACATTTCATACATTCTTCAACTAAAAGGGGTGTTTGTGGCGCATGCATCTCCCGGATGCGAGGCCGGGGTCATCCTCCTTTCCGAAAATAAACTAAAAAGGGGTGCACTGGAGGTATAATTAATTAACCGGCTACCCACCCGTGTCCCGCTGAGCGAGCAGAAGCTTGATGACTTAGCTGCAGTGCAGTTGCGTAAGCGACATGTGGCCTGTGGGGCCACGTGTCGATCGATAACCGCACCAGCAGATTAAGTAAGCAGCGTTCTTCTCCAACGCAGCTCTCCGACTCCACGTCGCCGCCAAGAAGCTAACCGGCCGTCAATGGTCAACCCGCCTAGCTTGGCTTCAACCGGAGGGTAGCAGTGGTGGCCTTACTTAGACCCGAGCGGCGGCGACCTACTGTGTTCTACTCTTCCTCGTTTTCTGTGTGGCGCGGCCTCGTTGGCAGCGGGGCGGGGCCTCGGCGGAGCCGGTGATGTCCTCTATCTCGTTGCCGGCGGGCGGCGCCTCAGTGGAGCAGCGGAAATCCTCCCTCACGCTGCCAGCAGGGTGGGGCCTCGGCTGAGCCAGCGATGTCCTCTTCCTCTTTGTTGGCGGGGCGGGGCCTCGGTGGAGCTGGCGGTGTCCTCTGCCTCGTTGTTGGCGCCACGGGGCCTCGGCGGAGCCGGCGGTGTCCTCTGCCTCGTTGTTGCCGCCGCGGGGCCTCGGCCGAGCAGGGCGTCATCGACGCCAGCGGAGCGGGGACTCGTCGGAGCCGACATTGTCCTCTGCCTCGTCCTCGGTCTCGCCAAACAGCGCCTCGCCCGCTTCATCGCCCTCTTTGCTAGCCTCTTTGTAGGCGGCCGCAGCCTCCGCCACCCGCATGCGGTACCGCCAGTGCTCGAGGCGGCCCTTGCGGGCGGAGTGGTACGAGTCGAGCAGCGCCTCCTGCTCCGCCGCGATCTGCTCCTCCGCCTGCAGGTGCTCCTGGAGGAGATGGTGGTTGTAGGCGGCGTCGCCTGCGCCTCCCAGAACTGCTCCTCACGCATCGGCCTCACCCTGTCCATATATTGGGCACGGGCCTCGCCGATGGTCATGGTGCAATGCACGGCGAGGATGGGGCGGAGGAGGGGGTTGGCGCCGGATCGTCGACTACCATGTTCTCCATTAGGACGTCGTCGTCCTCCGGCTGCCTGTCGGCCAGCCGGTCGGCAGCAATGGCTGCCATCTCCTTGTGGTCCGTCGTCCGCCCGCCCAAGAGCGCTGGGCGCGAGAAGCCATGGTGGGCAGTAGTGGTGTGGACAGGAGAAAGGAACGGATGCGGATGACAACGGCTATGGCGGCGCGAGTAGTTTATATAGCAATGGTGGGCGGCGGAGGGGCGGACGTGTGGCGCCGAGTAGCCGCCTCGGCAACCGCGTATCATTAATGTGTGCGGCAGATGGACAGATGGGCGACACTTGTGTCGTTTGAAGGCGAACAATCGCACTGAACCGAAGCGGGCGGCGCCGATGCAAGCCATTTGGAAAGGCGGAAGCAGCGAGAGATGACTTTACTTGGATAGGATGACAATGGGGACCCAACAGGTCCATAGCCTCACGCACGCAAGTGCCTCCTTATTATATATATATATATATATATATATATATATATATATATATATATATATATATATATATATATATATATATATATAACTATAATTTATTTTGCTTCCTCCTGGTTTCGACATCACGGTCCCACACCATTGTCAACCTATGTACTCCCTCCTTTCCGGGTTATAGGGCTTATCTCAAAATTTTAGTTTTTCCATTTTATAAGGCTCAATTTGGTTGTTTTCCATCACATGTTCAGATTCCAAGGTGCATTAAATCATTACATGCAAGTATTAAGAGAAAATTGACCAATGCATGTACTTTATGCATGCAGGCATTGCAATTAATGCATTGATAAACATACTTTTTGAGGATAACAAGAGCATTAATTAGGTGCTTTTGCAAAACTACAAAAAATATTCCACCACTCGCCATCGACCTCGATTGGTGAGATTTTTGAATTGAGCATTATAAACCGGAAAGGAGGAGTAGTCAATAAACGAGAGAATTGCACAAGAAGCGGCCGGCAATTTGGGACCAAGCAGCTCGAGCAGTATTTGTGTTTTGAGGTGTGAGCACTGCAGAGTTTTTCGATGTTTACCCCAGATATTAATTTTTCTCCTCTGAACAACAACGAAAACATCGCTGCAAGTATTAACTGGGCGGGCCGTGGCCCGTCTAGCCCAGGCCAGATATCCTGCCCAGATGTTAATTTTTTTCAAGCTGAAAATGGCTAGCCCAGCTATACTTTTTTTTAGGAATACCAAGGCAAGGTCAAGTTGTTATTCTCCGCCCCGCTGGGCTGCAAATCTTTCCTAGGAGGGATGCATTAGGCTTGACAAGAAAATGGGCTTTAAGAAATAATAAATGGGATGTAATTATAAAAACTGGGTAGTAACTATAAAAAAATTCACCAAACAGTGATTACTTTATAAAATATTATTTTTGGAATATTGAAAATTTTAATTTCATTAATTGTTGCGAAAGCAATGTTTCGTTGGATTTTTACGAAATATAAATTTATATTGAAATTGTATTTAATCTGACTAGAAATTTCAGGATAAAAATATTCGGATCCCATCAAAATGTGGGAAATTTTATTGAATTCTGTTTTGAACGGTTGGTTGAAATGGGCTGTACTTTTAACAAACTGTAAATGGGCTGTAGTAAATTCCATTAGAATTCAAAAATGGGCTACACATTCTTACAAATCTCAAATGGGCTATAAGTTCTCTTCCACACACTTCTGGCCTTACTAAGTTGACGCGTCCCCTAAAAACAGAGTTGTCGCGTATGCAAGGCTTTGTCAACTTATAGTCAACACACGGTTCTAGCAGCAGTGGCCGTTGGATGTCCATCCAATGGATGCCGTGCTTATTCTTCAATCTCGGATATTCTAGCTTCACCCGCCCAAAAAATGATTCCTCCCCGACTTACGGGCGCACCGTTTCGAAGTCGACTGTGGGCCTACTAAGTTGACGTACCAAGGGCTTTGTCAACTTAGTCAATATAAACGATTCTAGCTGGAGTGACCGTACAATGTCCATCCAACGGCCGTCGTGCTTCTTCAACCTCTGGTCTTCTTGCTCTAGCCGCCCAAAGCAGCGCCGGTCGTGCCGCCTGCTCCTGCCTCCCGTGGCCGGCTGTGCTGCCGCGGAGGCCTCACCGCCCCCTACTACTCCCACCGCTGGCCAGGCCATCCCTCCACTCACCCACACCCCATGTTATTCTGCGGCAACGGCAGCGCAGCCGAACCAGTGAACCCTCGTACTCCTCTCCGCGTGTGCATCCACTGCCGCGTCTTCCCCGGCTCCACGTCGTCCCCTTCCTAGGCCTCGCCATCGTCCACCGGCATGGTGCTCTCGGCACGGCATTGTCAACGTGGTCAAGGAACGACTTCCATCGGACGTGGACTGTACGTGGGGAGGCTGACAACTGGGTCCACGGCAGGCGCAAGGAAGTGCCTCCTTATTACGCGCAAAATAATTATTCCTCCACGTGACAGCGGGGACCCACCGGACGGGCCACCGTATTTCGTGAAAAACTGATTCGCCCCCTGACTGCTGGGACCCACGAGCTACATCTTCGCACGCAAGGAAGTGCGTCCGAAAAAACGATTCGCCCCCGTGACTGCTGGGACCCACCAGCTACATCTTCGCACGCAAGGAAGTGCATCCGAAAAAAAACGATTCGCCCCACGACTGCTGGGACCCACCAGCTACACCTTCGCATGCAAGGAAGTGCGTCCGGGAAAAAAACGATTCGCCCCCTGACTGCTGGGACCCAGCAGCTACACCTTCGCACGCAAGGAAGTGCGTCCGGGCAAAAAAAATGATTCGCCCCCCTGACTGCTGGGACCCAGCAGCTACACCTTCGCACGCAAGGAAGTGCGTCCGGGCAAAAAAAAAAAAAACGATTCGCCCCCCTGACTGCTGGGACCCACCAGCTAAATCTTCGCATGCAAAGAAGTGCCTGACAGTCAGGACCCACCTGGTCGAAGCGTACGTAGCGTTGTCATCCTGGTCGCGAACGTGTACGTACATACTGGTCGATGTAGAGTCGCACGTGTCGTAGTAGAGGCGCGCACGTAGCATGTACACGTACGTACAACGGCCAGGGTGCAAGAAAGAAAATACGGCCACGTATGTGTACATATGGGCGGGGTCTCGAATGCCTAGTCGCGCATACGTACGACGATGGGTTGTGTTCATGGGGTGGCAACGGAATGCGTCGTGTTCATGGGGAGGCAACGGAATGCGTCGTGTTCATGGGGAGGCAACAGAATACATCGTGCTCATGGGGAGGCAACGGAATGCGTCGTGTTCATCGGGAGGCAACGGAACGCGTGGGAGCCAACCGGCTTGGATGGAACAGGCGATGGAAATGAGGCCTGGCATACCGCAGAACGGAGGAAACGACCTTGTGTTCGACCGGACACATTCGGAACGGGGTCCTATTGATCGGGAGGGGTGTGGCGTACCGCAAAACGGAGGAAACGGACCTCCTACGGTCGAAATGGGGGTCCTGTTGATCAGGAGGGGTGTGGTGTACCGCAAAACGGAGGAAACGGACCTCCTACGGTCGAAATGGGGGTCCTGTTCATCGGAAGGGGTGTGGCGTACCACAAAACGGGACTCCATGGGATACTGTTCATCTCCACCGTCGACCTCCTCAAGCCTCCACGGGCTCTTGTTCATCCAGCCTCCACCGCGCGCTACTCCACCGGCTACTGTTCAACCACCCCTCCACGGGCACCCCTCCACCGTCTACTGTTCATCTAGCCCTCCACACCACGGGGTCATGTTCAACCACCCCTCCACGGCCACCCCTCCACCCTCTACTGTTCATCCATCCCTCCACACCACGGAGTCCTGTTCATCCAGAGGCAACGCCACCGCTCACTGTTCATCCAACCCCCCCCCCGGAAACGCTCACTGTTCATCCAATTGATCGTCTTCAGTTAGTAGTAGTAGCGAAGTTTTCCTACCCCTCGCTTCTACCACGTTTTTTTTCTGTCATGGACGGCCCAAAGAATGTCATGCAGCTGCGTCTCCGGCCCGCCCAGGACGAAAAGCCCATTTTCTGTCATGATTTTTTGTCATAGAACTAGGAGCCCACCACATCTATGGTGATACTGAGTTCTGTCACAATTATCGTCATAGAAGTGTCATATGTATGACAGACAATTTTTTCGTTCGGCCCAAAATGTCACGGATGTGTCTTTTTTTTGTAGTGATGCCTGCCCATGGCTTGAAGTCATAAAGCCGTTCGTTTGCATCGAGGGTGCGCGCCGGGCTTTTGCCTGGGCGAAGGTGCACTGGGCGAAGCTAGACGCCATGAAGCTGGTGAAGGAGGGGCCGCCGGATGGCAAGGAGCATCGCCGCCCCGAGATGTATTATGACAGTGTCCTGAAGGGTGCCCGCCTTGTGGCGCAGGAGTGTACCAAAGATGTAATTTTTGAATGAACTTGCTCATGTGATCCTATAATATGAAAACTAGTTCATTTGCGCTATGCAATGCTTTTTGAATTTAAAATATTACCTTCTGTGCGGCCGCTTATCAAATCTGAGAGTTGGCCAGTCGTTGGCTTCTGCCCCCATGCAGCTAGTGCTGGGGTGTTCGGGATAAATCTGAGCACTCTTTTTCCCATTTTGGGTCCTTGAGGAGGTGCTCAAGAACGAACCGTGCAATCAGACTATAATGCTTTATCACTCTCACTTAGCCATAGAAGTCTACAATTTTAAATTTTGGCGAAGCCCCTAGTATTCGGAAGGCCGAATTTGGGGAGCTATACACGCCTAAGTCGGACAAGGCCGACTCCTTGCCCGAAGCAGAAAAAGTCTTTAAGGACTTGAGACCTCTCGAACAGCGACCAACTCTCGCCTCATCATGACAGTCAGTTTTGGCTTTCTCTACTGAGGTGCTCGTCGGAAGAACGGGACACAATCGCAGATAGTTCTCCCAAGTGCTACCTTAGCCGATATAGCGGGCGTAAGGTACCAAAACATGGGAGCCGGGCAAACCCAACTATTGACCCAAGACATGATTCGAGCTGATGCATATAATGCTATAAGTTGGGGTGCCGCCCGTCAAAAGTGTTAGGACTTCTCGCGCCGTATTATGGGGTATCTGAAAGCCCTGGCGTACTGGCCGTACCAGAATGTACGGGTGCTGATTGTCGTGAATAAACATATAAAAAAAGAATAGATAATGCAATAATAGACTAATGCTGTGCATTGTTATTGAAAGAATGCGTTGAAGCATATTTATACAAGTAGCGCAATAAGCAAAAAATAGGACTATTTGACATGTCCTATCCAAGGGCAAGCTGCGGACTGGTATTTAAAGCAGGTATTTCGCTCGTTATCAGAGACCACCTGGGGATTCCTTTGTACGACGTAGCTTCCTGCCTCCTTGGTTGTTGTATTATGTGTCCGACAATCGCACTGCCGGATAGGGCTTCCAGAGAATAAGTTCCTGAAAGAGAGAAAATGATAAAGGTATTCATCCCCTAGGGCGGTTGAGCCGCACTGTGGGACGTGCCATGGTCGTGCCCCCGCCTATGCCCATGGTATTTTTAATGCGTAATTATGTACGCGTGGCACGGATTTCGCCGTTTGACTGGGACTAGGGCGGGGGCCGAATTGCTAGGCGAGCTCTGAACGTGCAGGTTACTCCGGACTCGCTTGACGGTGTCCGGGGGCTTTATCGCCGAATTGGTGGATTGCCTTAAGAGTCTGCTTTGTGCTTCTGTTGCGAGGGCCGCAGTGTGCTCCTCCGTGCGGAGTGAGCGCTCTGTGTTTTCATTGACTGTTATGCCCCCCCTAGGTCCTGGCATCTTGACCTTGAGGTATGCGTAGTGCGGTACCACATTGAATCTTGCGAATGTGGTTCGCCCGAGCAGTGCGTGATTGCCGTTGTGGAATGGGACGATATCGAAGATTTACTCCTCGCTTCGGAAGTTGTCCGGAGATCCGAAGACCACTTCCAGTTTGATTGAGCCCGTGCAATGGGCCTCTACACCTGGGATGACGCCTTTAAAGGTCGTTTTGGTGGGTTTGATCCTCGAGGGATCTATACCCATTTTGTGCACTGTATCCTGATAGAGCAGGTTCAGGCTGCTGCCGCCGTGCATGAGGACTCGAGTGAGGTGAAATCCGTCAATGATGTGATCCTCGCGGAGTCTGCTGGCAAGCTATTCAGCCAATGTCGAGCTGGTCCTTTGAGTTTTAGTGGGAGGTACTTGATGGCATGTAGATCATCGCCGCGAGCCATGTGGATGTGGAGGAGGAAATCCTCAATCCATACTGCGGGATCTGTTGTGCCATCGTATGGGCTTAAAACCCTCCGGGAATTCGTGATCCATGACTTCATCAGTGAAGCATAGGGGGTGTGCGGCGCCTCTGTGCCGGGCTATATCACGACGCAGTTCATATGAGTCTTGTTTGCTGTATTCGGCCCGACCGGATTTACTTTTAGTGTATCAGGCGTGGCAGTCATCGTCCCGCGTTGGTGTGCGCCCCCGTGACCCGTATATCGATCTTGCATGTTTTGCCCTGCTTTCCAATTCATCTCGCAGGTCCCGCGTGTTGCCCCGGGCCTTGTTATTTTTGTTTGAGTGGCGGCGGGGTGCAGGCTGAAACGCCTCTCTGTCTCGGCCACGCGGTGGCCGGTCAGCCGCATCGTACGCTGGTGAAGTAGGTTTCACTGTTTCCTCCTCGAGTAGCGACCTGCGTCTTGGGTAACTCTTGGAGGGGCGTTCAAGTTCGTACTCCTCGACCGCAAGGACTTCGGTCCATCTGTCTGCTAGCAAATCTTGATCAGCTCGAAGCTGTTGTTGCTTTTTCTTTAGACTATTTGCCGTGGCAATAAGCCGGCGCTTGAAGCGCTCCTGCTCGACGGGATCCTCAGGCACGATAAACTCTTCGTCGCCGAGGCTCACCTCGTCTTCGAAGAGGGGCATGTAATTGTCATCCTCCGTTTCTTCATCTACTGCCTGTTCTGGAGGGCTAGCTTGTTCATCCTCCTGCTCTAAATCTGGCTGGAGGGGATTGTCAACGTCTTCGGCACTATCCAGAGTGTTATTGTCTCTTGTGCCGGTATCATTGCTTTTGCTATGGCGGGACTTAGAGCGGCGCCGCTGACGTTGGTGCCTGGGTTGCTTCTTGGAGGGGTCATCCTCCGCTGTGTTGTCGCCATTGCCTTCTTTGGGGGTATCCACCATGTATATGTCGTACGATGAGGTGGCGGTCCAGCGCCCTGTGGGCGGTGGTTCCTGTTCGTCTCCTGCATCGTCGTCCATACTGTCGATGTCTTCGGAGTCGAAGTCGAGCATGTCAGTTAAATCGTCGACAATGGCTACTAATTGGGTGGTGGGTGGGTAGCGAATTTCTTCGTTGTCCGCATCCCATTCTAGCCGGACATAGTTCGGCCAAGGCTCTCCTGACAAGGAGAGAGATCTTAATGAATTTAGCACGTCGCCGAGTGCTGAAAGATATCCGTGGAGGTGAACTCCATGATCGGCGCCCAATCGGATTCGATAGGCACGAGCGCAGGCGGCTCGGAGTCTGCGACCGGAGATGAACCCAGTGGTTCGGCGTCATGGTTATTGTGAGGGGTGAAGTCAGTATCCGGCTCTATCGCCGCTGAGAGTTCGGCCTCCATGGCGGGGTCTATGCGCCCGTCCTTGGATGGCGCAATGTGCTCCGGATTGAAGGCCGGAGTAGTTGCCGGTGCAATCTCCCGATCATTGTCCGACGGCAGAGCTATATCATGCTCGTCGTGATCGTGCGGCGCACCTGGCATGGGCTCGAATCCGTCTAAGATCAAGTCTCCGCGGATGTCGGCAGTGTAATTCATGTTCCCGAACCTGACCTCGTGGCCAGGGGCGTAGCTCTCGATCTGCTCCAGATGGCCAAGCGAGTTAGCCCGCAGAGCGAAGCCGCCGAATACGAAGATCTGTCCGGGGAGGAAAACCTTACCCTGGACCATATCGTTACCGATGATCGAAGGAGCCATCAGGCCTTATGATGATGACACAGTGGAACTCTCAATGAAAGCACCAATGTCGGTGTCAAAACCGACGGATCTCGGGTAGGGGGTCCCGAACTATGCGTCTAAGGCGGATGGTAACAGGAGGCGGGGGACACGATGTTTACCCAGGTTCGGGCCCTCTCGATGGAGGTAATACCCTACTTCCTGCTTGATTGATCTTGATGATATGAGTATTACAAGAGTTGATCTACCATGAGATCGTAGAGGCTAAACCCTAGAAGCTAGCCTATGGTATGATTGTTGTTGTCCTACGAACTAAACCCACCGGTTTATATAGACACCGGAGGGGGCTAGGGTTACACAGAGTCGGTTACAAGGGAGGAGATCTACATATCCGTATTGCCAAGCTTGCCTTCCACACCAAGGAGAGTCCCATCCGGACACGGGATGAAGTCTTCAATTCTGTATCTTCATGATCCAACAGTCCGGCCAAAGGATATAGTCCGGCTGTCCGGAGACCCCCTAATCCAGGAATCCCTCAATAGGCATCACGTCCGTGTCAAGTAGACCGGAACGATTCTGTATCTACTACTATTACTCCACATATCGACCGCTATCTAGCATGCATCTAGAGTATTAAGTTCATAAGAATAGAGTAACGCATTAGGCAAGATGACATGATGTAGAGGCATAAACTCAAGCAATATGATATAAACCCCGTCTTTTTATCCTTGGTGGCAACAATACAATACGTATCGGTTCCCTTTCTGTCACTGGGATCGAGCACCGCAAGATCGAACCCAAAGCTAAGCACTTCTCCCATTGCAAGAAAGATCAATCTAGTAGGCCAAACTAAACCGAAAATTCGAAGAGACTTACAAAGATATCAAATCATGCATATGAGAATTCGGAGAAGAATCAAATATTGTTCATAGATAATCTTGATCATAAACCCACAATTCATCGGATCTCGGCAAACACACCGCAAAAAGTATTATATCGAATAGATCTCCAAGAACATCGAGGAGAACTTTGTATTGAGAACCAAAGAGAGAGAAGAAGCCATCTAGCTAATAACTGTGGACCCAAAGGTCTGGGGTAAACTACTCACACATCATCGGAGAGGCTATGGTGTTGATGTAGAAGCCCTCCATGATCGAATCCCCCTCCTGCAGATCACCGGAAAAGGCCCCAAGATGGGATCTCACGGGTACAGAAGGTTGCGGCGGTGGAAAAGTGGTTTCGTGGCTCCCCTGGATGTTTTCAGGGTATAAGAGTATATATAGGCGAAAGAAGTAGGTCGGTGGAGCTACGAGGGGCCCACGAGGGTGGGGGGCACGCCCTCCTGCCTCGTGGCCACCTCGTTGCGTCTCCGACTTCCACTCCAAGTCTCCTGGATTGCGTTTGTTCCAAGAAAGATCCTCGCGAAGGTTTCGTTCCGTTTGGATTCTGTTTGATATTCCTTTTCTGCGAAACACTGAAATAGGCAAAAAAACAACAATTTGCACTGGGCCTTCGGTTAATAGGTTAGTCCCAAAAATAATATAGAAGAGTATAATAAAGCCCATTAAACATTCAAAACAGATAATATAATAGCATGGAAGAATCAAAAATTATAGATATGTTGGAGACGTATCAAGCATCCCCAAGTTTAATTTCTGCTCGTCCTCGAGTAGGTAAATGATAGAAACAGAATATTTGATGTGAAATGCTACCTAACATAATTTTCAATGTAATTTTCTTTATTGTGGCATGAATGTTCATGTCCGAAAGATTCAAGACAAAGTTTAATATTGACATAAAAATAATAATACTTCAAGCATACTAACTAAACAATTATGTCTTCTCAAAATAACATAGCCAAAGAAAGCTCATCCCTAAAAAATCATATAGTTTGGCCATGCTCCATCTTCGTCACACAAAATGCTCTCATCATGTACAACCCCGATGACAAGCCAAGCAATTGTTTCATACTTTAGTGTTTTCAAACTCTTTCAACTTTCACGCAATACATGAGCGTGAGCCATGGACATAGCACTATGGGTGGAATAGAATATAATGATGGAGGTTGTGTGGAGAAGACAAAAAAGGAGAAAGTCTCACATCGACGCGGCTAATCAACGGGCTATGGAGATGCCCATCAATTGATGTCAATGCGAGTAGTAGGGATTGCCATGCAACAGATGCACTAGAGCTATAAATGTATGAAAGCTCAACAAAAGAAACTAAGTGGGTGTGCATCCAACTTGCTTGCTCACGAAGACCTAGGCCATTTGAGGAAGCCCATTGTTTAAAATATACCAGCCAAGTTCTATAATGAAAATTTTCCACTAGTATATGAAAGTGACAAAATAAGAGACTCTCTACAATAAAGATCATGGTGCTACTCTAAAGCACAAGTGTGGAAAAAAGATAGTAGCATTGTCCCTTCTCTCTTTTTCTCTTTTTTTGGGCCTTCTCTTTTTTTGGCCTTTATCTTTTTTTATTTCCTCACATGGGACAGTGCTCTAGTAATGATGATTATCACACTTCTTTTTATTTACAACTCAAGGATTACAACTCGATACTAGAACAAAATATGACCCTATATGAGTGCCTCCGGCGGTGTACCGGGATGGGCAATGAATCAAGAGTGACATGTATGAAAAATTATGCATGGTGGCTTTGCCACAAATACGATGTCAACTACATGATCACGCAAGGCAATATGACAATGATGAAGCTTGTCATAATAAACGGAACGGTGGAAAGTTGCATGGCAATATATCTCGGAATGACTATGGAAATGCCATACTAGGTAGGTATGGTTGCTGTTTTGAGGAAGATATAAGGAGGCTTATGTGTGATAGAGCATATCATATCACGGGGTTTGGATGCACCGGCGAAGTTTGCACCAACTCTCGAGGTGAGAAAGGGCAATGCACGGTACCGAAGAGGCTAGCAATGATGGAAGGGTGAGAGTGCGTATAATCCGTGGACTCAACATTAGTCATAATGAACTCACATACTTATTGGAAAATCTACAAGTCATCAAAACCAAGCACTACACGCATGCTCCTAGGGGGATAGATTGGTAGGAAAAGACCATCGCTCGTCCCCGAATGTCACTCATAAGGAGGACAATCAAAGAAACACCTCATGCTTCAAATTTGTTACACAACGGTTACCATACGTGCATGCTACGGGACTTGCAAGCTCCAACACAAGTATTTCTCAAATTGATAATTACTCAACTAGCACGACTCTAATATTACCATCTTCATATCTCAAAACAATCATCAAGTATCAAACTTCTCATAGTATTCAATGCACTCTATATGGAAGTTTTTATTATACCCATCTTGGATGCCTATCATATTTGGACTAATTTTATAGCCAAAGAAAATTACCATGCTGTTCTAAAAGACTCTCAAAATAATATAAGTGAAGCATGAGAGATCAGTAATTTCTATAAAATAAAACCACCACCATGCTCTAAAAAGATATAAGTGAAGCACTAGAGCAAAATTATCTAGCTCAAAAGATATAAGTGAAGCACATAGAGTAGTCTAATAAATTCCAATTCATGTGTGTATCTCCAAAAGGTGTGTACAGCAAGGATGTTTGTGGTAAACTAAAAAGCAAAGACTCAAATCATACAAAACGCTCCAAGCAAAACACATATCATGTGGTGAATAAAAATATAGCCTCAAGTAAAGTTACCGATAGACGAAGACGAAAGAGGGGATGCCTTCCGGGGCATTCCCAAGCTTAGGCTTTTGGTTGTCCTTGAATTTTACCTTGGGGTGCCTTGGGCATCCCCAAGCTTAGACTCTTGCCACTCCTTATTCCAAAATCAATCAAATCTTTACCCAAAAACTTGAAAACTTCACAACACAAAACTTAATAGAAAATCTCATTAGCTCTGTTAGTATAAGAACACAAACCACCACTTTAAGGTACTGTAATGAACTCATTCTTTATTTATATTGGTGTTAAACCTACTGTATTCCAACTTCTCTATGGTTCATACCCCCCGATACTAGCCATAGATTCATTAAAATAAGCAAACAACACACGAAAAACAGAATCTGTAAAAAACAGAACAGTCTGTAGCAATCTGTATCATACATGTACTTCTGTAACTCCAAAAATTCTGAAAAATAGGATGACCTAGATAATTTTTTTATTGATCTACTTTAATTGGAATCAGTATTTTATCACGTTCTGGTGATTTTTAACAATTGTTTTCGTGAACAGAAAGTTTCTGTCTTTTTCAGCAAGATCAAATAGTTATCACCCAAGAAGATCCTATAGGTTTTACTTGGCACAAACACTAATTAAAACATAAAATCACATCTAACCAGAGACTAGATGAATTATTTATTACTAAACAGGAACAAAAAGCAAGGAACAAAAATAAAATTGGGTTGCCTCCTCTGTTTTCGAGTCGAGCGACTAGTCGCGACTAGTCGTCAACTAGTCGACGAGTCGCAAGAGCAGGGGCGACTCGGGCTGGCGACTCGACTCCTCGCATGAGTTGAACGACTCAGTTTTTTTGGGCCCCCAATAGTTTTTTGTATTGCTTGGCCCATCAGCCCATCCCAGCCCTGGAAACATATAGATCGATCCATCCCCCCTCACCCTGACCTAACCCTCTCCCTGGCGGCTGCCTTCCCTTCTCCCCTAGTTGCTGCTGGTGGTGTGCTCCTCCCCTCCTTCTCTGGTTGTTGCTGCTGCTGTGCTCTTCCCTTCCTCCTTTGGTTGTTGCTGCTGCTGTGCTCCTCCACTCCTCCCCTGGTTGATGCTGCTATTGTTGTGCTCCTCCACTCCTCCCCTGGTTAATGCTGCTGCTCTTGTGCTCCTCCACTCCTCCCCTAGTTGCTGTTGCTGCTGTGTGCTCCTCCCCTGGTAAGTACTATCATGTATCTACTAGTTAGCTTAGGGCTTGATCTTCTCTAACAGCTGATGTGTGCTTGCTGTTGCTACTATCTGCTAGTTAGCTTAGGGCTTGATTTGGTGAGAAAAACCACTAAGTGGAGTTATCTTTCCTTCTATCATAGATTCACAGCAAGCACCATGTCCTCCCAGCCAGAGATATCCCAAGTTGTTCGATCAGCTCAAGCTGCGAAATAGTCGATGAGCACTATGATCCGTTCAAAGATCCTAAGAGGAGGCCAACAAAGAGCAAGGATCCAGCATGGAAATATGCATTCTGGCCAGATCTTAACAAGAGATTGTTGCTGCAATGTAATTTATGCGGCAAGCAAATTACCTCTGGACCTTGTAGGATGAAGAAACACCTTGCTGGGGGGTTTACAATTGTTAGTATGTGCACCAAAACAACCCCTGAAATTCGAAAGGAGATGCACGACTACTTGAGGACTCACTCATTCCGTTTCAAAAATCTTGATGAAGATGAAGGTGGTGAAGAAGATGGTGAAGAAGGTGCTGAACAAGAGAAGTGTGCAGCAAGTTCAAGAGCTTCCAACTCCAACTCCAATGCCTCCACCAAAAGGAAATCAGATGGGACTACTCATTTGGCAACGACGGTGGCAAAGAAGCAAGGAAAATCCATTGCAGATCAGATTCGGAAGACACCGGAAGAGGTGGTTGCTGAGAGACATATGTTAAAGGGCACTCAAAAGACCATGAAGGATTACAGCAAGAAGACAAAGGAGCAAAAAGATGAAGTAGATGGTCATGTAGCTGACTTTTTGTATGAGAATTGCCTTCCACTCAATATTGTTAATTCAAGGAGTTGAGAGATTCTATTGGAGTCTATAGGGCAGTATGGCTCTGATTATATATCTCCTACTTATCATCAAGTGAGGGAACCATTGATTGAGAAGGCAAAGATCAAGACCGACAACTTGAAAGGGAAGCATGAAGTTGCATGGAAAGAATATGGTTGCTCACTCATGTCAGATGGCTGGACGGACATGACCGGGCGGCACTTGATAAACTTCCTTGTCAATAGTCCAGAAGGTTCTTTCTTCTTAGGGACAGCCAATGTTTCTTCTGAAACAGTTGATGCAAATCTGGTGGCAAAGCTGTTGAGCGAACAAATTGATGCAATTGGCCCTGAATTGGTAGTCCAAGTAGTTAGCGATAATGGGTCTAACTACGAGGCAGCCGGTAGACTTCTAATGGAAAAGTATCCTACAATGTATTGGACACCTTGTGCTGCCCACTGTTTGGATCTTATTCTAGAGGACATTGGGAAGATCAAAGAGTTCAGCCGTTGCATTGCTAAAGCAAAGAGAACAACGAGATTTATTTATGCCCATGGAAAGGTTCTTGATTTAATGAGAAGCTAGAATGGTAACCAAGAAATTGTGAGGCCTGGAGAAACTCGTTTTTCTACGTCATTCCTTACTTTGGCAAGCATGTGGATGTTGGGGAACGTAGTAATTTCAAAAAATTTCCTACGTACACGCAAGACCATGGTGATGGCATAGCAACGAGAGGGGAGAGTGTTTGTCCACGTACCCTCGTGAGACCGAAGCGAAGCGTTATAACAACGCGGTTGATGTAGTAAACGTCTTCACGATCCGACCGATCCAAGTACCGAACATACGGCACCTCCGAGTTCAGCACACGCTCAGCTCGATGACGATCCCCGGCTCCGATCCAGCAAAGCGTCGGGGATGAGTTCGTCAAGACGACGGCGTGGTGACAATGATGATGCTCCACCGACGCAGGGCTTCGCTAAGCTCGCGACGATATGACTTCACCGGCGCGCAGGCTTCGCCTAAGCTCCATGACGATATGACCGAAGTGGAATATGGTGGAGGGGGCACCGCACACGGCTAAGGAACGATCCGTAGATCAACTTGTGTGTCATGGGGTGCCCCCCTGCCCCCGTATATAAAGGAGCAAGGGGGTGCGGCCAGCCCAAGGGGGGCGCGCCTGGAGGAGTCCTACTCCCACCGGGAGTAGGACTCCCCCCCTTTCCTAGTTGGAATAGGATTGGGGAGGGGGAAGAGGGAAGGGGGCCCCCCCTCTCCTTGTCCTATTCGGACTAGAGGGGGAGGGGGGCGCGCGGCCTGCCCTGGCCGGCCCTTTCCTCTTCTCCCTATGGCCCATCAAGGCCCATTGACCCCCCGGGGGGTTCCGGTAACCCCCCGGTGTTCCGGTAACTTCCTGTTTTCATCCGGAACCTTTCCGAAGTCCAAACATAGGCTTCCAATATATCAATCTTTATGTCTCGACCATTTCGAGACTCCTCGTCATGTCCGTGATCACATCCGGGACTCCGAACAACCTTCGGTACATCAATACTTATAAATTCATAATGAACTGTCATCGAAACGTTAAGCGTGCGGACCCTACGGGTTCGAGAACTATGTAGACATGACCTAGAACCATTCTCGGTCAATAACCAATAGCGGAACCTGGATGCCCATATTGGTTCCTACATATTCTACGAAGATCTTTATCGGTCAAACCGCATAACGACATCGTTGTTCCTTTGTCATCGGTATGTTACTTACCCGAGATTCGATCGTCGGTATCCAATACCTAGTTCAATCTTGTTACAGGTAAGTCTCTTTACTCGTTTCGTAATACATCATCTCGCAACTAACTCATTAGTTGCAATGCTTGCAAGGCTTATGTGATGTGTATTACCGAGAAGGCCCAGAGATACCTCTCCGACAATCGGAGTGACAAAACCTAATCTCGAAATACGCCAACCCAACAAGTACCTTTGGAGACACCTGTAGTACTCCTTTATAATCACCCGATTCGTTGTGACGCTTGGTAGTACCCAAAGTGTTCCTCTCGTAAACTGGAGTTGCATAATCTCATAGTTACAGGAACATGTATAGGTCATGAAGAAAGCAATAGCAATATACTAAACGATCAAGTGCTAAGATAACGGAATGGGTCATGTCAATCACATCATTCTCCTAATGATGTGATCCCATTAATCAAATGACAACACATGTCTATGGTTAGGAAACATAACCATCTTTGATCAATGAGCTAGTCTAGTCGAGGCATACTAGTGACTATCTGTTCGTCTATGTATTCACACATGTATTATGTTTCCGGTTAATACAATTCTAGCATGAATAATAAACATTTATCATGATATAAGGAAATAAATAATAACTTTATTATTGCCTCTAGGGCATATTTCCTTCAGTCTCCCACTTGCACTAGAGTCAATAATCTAGATTACACAGTGATGATTCTAACACCCATGGAGTCTTGGTGCTGATCATGTTTTGCTCGTGGAAGAGGCTTAGTCAACGGGTCTGCAACATTCAGATCCGTATGTATTTTGCAAATCTCTATGTCTCCCACTTGGACTTGGTCCCGAATGGAATTGAAGCGTCTCTTGATATGCTTGGTCCTCTTGTGAAATCTGGATTCCTTTGCCAAGGCAATTGCACCAAGATTGTCACAGAAGATCTTCATTGGTCCCGATGCACTAGGTATGACACCTAGATCGGAAATGAACTCTTTCATCCAGACTCCTTAATTTGCTGCTTCCAAGCAGCTATGTACTCCGCTTCACATGTAGATCCCGCCACGACGCTTTGTTTAGAACTGCACCAACCGACAGCTCCACCGCTTAATAAAACACGCATCCGGTTTGCGATTTAGAATCGTCCGGATCAGTGTCAAAGCTTGCATCGACGTAACCATTTACGACTAGCTCTTTGTCACCTCCATATCGAGAAACATATCCTTAGTCCTCTTTAGGTATTTCAGGATGTTCTTGACCGCTGTCCGATGATCCACTCTGGATTACTTTGGTACCTTCCTGCCAAGCTTATTGCTAAGCATACGTCAGTCTGGTACACAGCATTGCATACATGATAGAGCCTATGGCTGAAGCATAGGAACATCTTTCATTTTCTCTATCTTCTGCTTGTGGTCGGGCATTGAGTCCGACTCAATCTTACACCTTGTAATACAGGTAAAAACCTTTCTTTGCTCGATCCATTTTGAACTTCTTCAAAACTTTATCAAGGTATGTGCTTTGTGAAAGTCCAATTAAGCGCCTTGATCTATCTCTATAGATCTTGATGCCCAATATGTAAGCAGCTTCACCGAGGTCTTTCATTGAAAAACTTTTATTCAAGTATCCTTTTATGCTATCCAGAAATTCTATATCATTTCCAATTAACAATATGTCGTCCACATATAATATTAGAAATGCTACAGAGCTCCCACTCACTTTCTTGTAAATACAGAGCTTCTCCAAAAGTCTCATAAAACCATATGCTTTGATCACACTATCAAAGCGCTTATTCCAACTCCGAGAGGCTTGCACTGCACCATAAATTGATCGCTGGAGCTTGCACACTTTGTTAGCACCTTTTGGATCAACAAAACCTTCTGGTTGCATCATATACAACTCTTCTTCTAGAAATCCATTCAAGAATGCAGTTTTTACATCCATTTGCCAAATTTCATAATCATAAAATGCAGCAATTGCTAACATGATTCGGACAGACTTAAGCATCGCTACGGGTGAGAAAGTCTCATCGTAGTCAACCCCTTGAACTTGTCGAAAACCTTTCGCAACAAGTCGAGCTTTATAGACAGTTATATTACCATCAGCGTCAGTCTTCTTCTTAAAGATCCATTTATTCTCAATGGCTTGCCGATCATCGGGCAAGTCAACCAAAGTCCATACTTTGTTCTCATACATGGATCCCATCTCAGATTTCATGGCTTCAAGCCATTTTGTGGAATCTGGGCTCACCATCGCTTCTTCATAGTTCGTAGGTTCACCATGATCTAGTAGCATGACTTCCAGAATAGGATTACCGTACCACTCAGTGCGGATTTTATTCTGGTTGATCTACTGAGTTCAAGTGACAACTTGATCTGAAGTTTCATGATCATTATCATTATCTTCCTCGCTAAGCTGGTGTAGGTGTTACGTAAACTGATTTTGTGATGAACTACTTCCCAATAAGGGAGCTGGTACTATTACCTCATCAAGTTCCACTTTCCTCCCACTCACTTCTTTCGAGAGAAACTCCTTCTCTAGAAAGGATCCATTCTTAGCAACGAATGTCTTGCCTTCGGATCTGTGATAGAAGGTATACCCAATTATCTCCTTTGGGTATCCTATGAAGAAACATTTTTCCGATTTGGGTTCAAGCTTATCAGGTTGAAGTTTTTTCACATAAGCATCGCAACCCCAAACTTTCGAACGACAACTTTGGTTTCTTGCTAAACCATAGTTCATAAGGTGTCGTCTCAACGGATTTTGACGGTGTCCTATTTAACGTGAATGCGCCGTCTCTAAAGCATAACCCCAAAATGATAGCGGTAAATCGGAAATAGACATCATAGATCGCACCATATCTAGTAAAGTACGACACGACGTTCGGACACACCATTACGCTGTGGTGTTCCGGTGGCGTGAGTTGCGTAAACTATTCGCATTGCTTCAAATGTAGACCAAACTCAGAACTCAAATATTCTCCTCCACGATCAGATCGTAGAAACTTTATTTTCTTGTTACGATGATTTTCAACTTCACTCTGAAATTCTTTGAACTTTTCAAATGTTTCAGATTTATGCTTCATCAAGTAGATATACCCGTATCTGCTTAAATCATCTGTGAAGGTGAGAAAATAACGATATCCGCCACGAGCTTCAACATTCATCGGACCACATACATCCGTATGTATGATTTCCAATAAGTCTGTTGCTCTCTCCATACAACCGGAGAATGGTGTTTTAGTCATCTTGCCCATGAGGCACGGTTCATAAGTACCAAGTGATTCATAATCAAGTGATTCCAAAAGTCCATCCGTATGGAGTTTCTTCATGCTTTTACATCGATATGACCTAAACGGCGGTGCCACAAATAATTTGCACTATCATTATCAACTCTGCATCTTTTGGCTTCGACATTATGAATATGTGTATCACTCTCGTCGAGATTCAACAAGAATAGACCATTCTTCAAGGGTGCATGACCATAAAAGATATTACTCATATAA
This sequence comes from Aegilops longissima, assembly GCA_021605205.1. Classification (NCBI taxonomy): domain Eukaryota; kingdom Viridiplantae; phylum Streptophyta; class Magnoliopsida; order Poales; family Poaceae; genus Aegilops; species Aegilops longissima. The sequence goes on from CM038682.1 coordinate 717,327,915, forward strand.
ATAGAACAACCATTATTCTCTGATTTAAATGAATAACCGTCTCGCATCAAACAAGATCCAGATATAATGTTCATGCTCAACGCGGCACCAAATAACAATTATTTAGGTCTAAAACTAATCCCGAAGGTAGATGTAGAGGTAGCGTGCCGACCGCGATCACATTGACTTTGGAACCGTTTCCCACGCGCATCGTCACCTCGCCCTTTGCCGTGCTCGCTTATTCCGTAGTCCCTGCTTCGAGTTGCAAATATTAGCAATGAACCAGTATCAAATACCTGTGTGCTACTACGAGCTCTAGTAAGGTACACATCAATAACATGTATATCACATATACCTTTGTTCACCTTGCCATCCTTCTTATCCGCCAAATACTTGGGGCACTTCCGCTTCAAAGGTCCGATCCGCTTGCATAAAACACTCGATTTCAGGCTTAGGTCCAGACTTGGGTTTCTTCTCTTGAGCAGCAACTTTCTTGCTGTTCTTTTGAAGTTTCCTTCTTCTTTCCTTTGCCCTTTTCTTGAAACTAGTGGTCTTGTTGACCATCAACACTTGATGCTCTTTCTTGATTTCTACCTCCGCTGCTTTTAGCATTGCGAAGAGCTCAGAATTGTCTTAGTCATCCCTTGCATATTATAGTTCATCACGAAGCTCTTGTAGCTTGGTGGCAGTGATTGGAGAATTTCATCAATGACACTATCATCCGGAAGATTAACTCCCAGCTGAATTAAGTGATTATTATACCCGGACATTTTGAGTATGTGCTCACCGTGTAACTATTCTCCTCCATCTTGCAGCTATAGAACTTATTGGAGATTTCATATCTCTCAATCCGGGCATTTGCTTGAAATATTAACTTCAACTCTTGGATCATCTCATATGCTCCATGACGCTCAAAACGTCGTTGAAGACCCGGTTCTAAGCCGTAAAGCATGGCACACTGAACTATAGAGTAGTCATCACTTTGCTCGCCAGACGCTCACAACTTGGCGTTGCTCTGCAGCAGGCTCGGCACCCAGCGGTGCTTCCGGGGCGTAATTCTTATCTGCAGCAATGAGGATAATCCTCGTTACGGACCCAGTCCGTGTAATTGCTACCATCATCTTTCAACTTTGCTTTCTCAAGGAACGCATTAAAATTCAACGGAACAACAGCACGAGCCATCTATCTACAGTAAACATAGACAAGCAAAATACTATCAGGTACTAAGTTCATGATAAATTTAAGTTCAATTAATCATATTAAAAAACTCCCACTTAGACAGATATCTCTCTAGTCATCTAAGTGATTACGTGATCCAAATCAACTAAACCATAATCGATCATCACGTGAGATGGAGTAGTTTTCAATGGTGAACATCACTATGTTGATCATATCTACTATATGATTCACGCTCGACCTTTCGGTCTCCGTGTTCCGAGGCCATATCTGCATATGCTAGGCTCGTCAAGTTTAACCTGAGTATTCTGCGTGTGCAAAACTGGCTTGCACCCGTTGTAGATGGACGTAGAACTTATCACACCCGATCATCACGTGGTGTCTGGGTACTACGAACTTTTAGCAACGGTGCATACTCAGGAGAACACTTCTTGATAATTTTAGTGAGAGATCATCTTATAATGCTACCGTCAATCAAAGCAAGATAAGATGCATAAAGGATAAACATCACATGCAATCAATATAAATGATATGATATGGTCATCATCATCTTGTGCTTGTGATTCCATCGCCAAGCACCGTCATGATCACCATCGCCACCGGGCGCGACACCTTGATCTCCATCGTAGCATCGTTGTCGTCTCTCCAACTATTGCTTCTACGACTATCGCTATCGCTTAGTGATAAAGTAAAGCAATTACATGGCGCTTGCATTTCATACAATAAAGCGACAACCATATGGCTCCTGCCATTGCCGATAACTCGGTTACAAAACATGATCATCTCATACAATAAAATATAGCATAACGTCTTGACCACATCACATCACAACATGCCCTGCAAAAACAAGTTAGACGCCCTCTACTTTGTTGTTGCAAGTTTTACGTGGCTGCTACGGGCTGAGCAAGAACCGTTCTTACCTACGCATCAAAACCACAACGATAGTTTGTCAAGTTGGTGCTGTTTTAACCTTCGCAAGGACCGGCGAGCCACACTCGGTTCAACTAAAGTGAGAGAGACAGACACCCGCGGTCACCTTTAAGCAACTAGTGCTCAAGCGGTGAAACCAGTCTCGCGTAAGCGTACGCGTAATGTCGGTCCGGGCCGCTTCATCTCACAATACCGCTGAACCAAAGTATGACATGCTGGTAAGAAGTATGACTTATATCGCCCACAACTCACTTGTGTTCTACTCGTTCATATGACATCAACGCATAAAACCAGGCTCTGATACCACTATTGGCGAACGTAGTAATTTCAAAAATTTTCCTACGTACACGCAAGACCATGGTGATGGCATAGCAACGAGAGGGGAGAGTATTTGTCCACTTACCCTCGTAGACCGTAAGCGGAAGCGTTATAACAACGCGGTTGATGTAGTCGTACGTCTTCATGATCCGACCGATCCAAGTACCGAACGCACGACACCTCCGAAGTTTAGCACACGCTCAGCTCGATGACGATCCCGGGCCCGATCCAGCAAAGCGTCGGGGATGAGTTCCACAAGACGACGGCGTGGTGACAATGATGGTGCTCCACCGACGCAGGGCTTCGCCTAAGCTCCGCGACGATATGACTTCACCGGCGCAGGGCTTCGCCTAAGCTCCGCGACGATATGACCGAAGTGGAATATGGTGGAGGGGGGCACCACACACGGCTAAGGAACGATCCGTAGATCAACTTGTGTGTCATGGGGTGCCCCCCTGCCCCCGTATATAAAGGAGCAAGGGGGGTGCGGCCAGCCCAAGGGGGGCGCGCCTGGAGGAGTCCTACTCCCACCGGGAGTAGGACTCCCCTTCCTAGTTGGAATAGGATTGGGGAGGGAAGAGGAAGAAGGCGCCCCCTCTCCTTGTCCTATTCGGACTAGAGGGGGAGGGGGGCGCGCGGCCTGCCCTGGCCGGCCCTTTCCTCTTCTCCCTATGGCCCATCAAGGCCGATTGACCCCCCGGGGGGTTCCGGTAACCCGGTGTTCGGTAACTTCTGCTTTCATCCGAACCTTCCAAGTCCAAACATAGGCTTCCAATATATCAATCTTTATGTCTCGACCATTTAGAGACTCCTCGTCATGTCCGTGATCACATCCGAGACTCCGAACAACCTTTGGTACATCAATACTTATAAACTCATAATGAACTGTCATCGAAACGTTAAGCGTGCGGACCCTACGGGTTCGAGAACTATGTAGACATGACCTAGAACCATTCTCGGTCAATAACCAATAGCGGAACCTGGATGCCCATATTGGTTCCTACATATTCTACGAAGATCTTTATCGGTCAAACCGCATAACGACATACGTTGTTCCCTTTGTCATCGGTATGTTACTTACCCGAGATTCGATCGTCGGTATCCAATACCTAGTTCAATCTTGTTACCGGTAAGTCTCTTTACTCGTTTCGTAATACATCATCTCGCAACTAACTCATTAGTTGCAATGCTTGCAAGGCTTATGTGATGTGTATTACCGAGAAGGCCCAGAGATACCTCTTCGACAATCGGAGTGACAAAACCTAATCTCGAAATACGCCAACCCAACAAGTACCTTTGGAGACACCTGTAGTACTCCTTTATAATCACCCGATTACGTTAGACGTTTGGTAGTACCAAAGTGTTCCTCCGTAAACGGAGTTGCATAATCTCATAGTTACAGGAACATGTATAGGTCATGAAGAAAGCAATAGCAATATACTAAACGATCAAGTGCTAAGCTAACGGAATGGGTCATGTCAATCACATCATTCTCCTAATGATGTGATCCCATTAATCAAATGACAACACATGTCTATGGTTAGGAAACATAACCATCTTTGATCAATGAGCTAGTCTAGTAGAGGCATACTAGTGACTATCTGTTCGTCTATGTATTCACACATGTATTATGTTTCCGGTTAATACAATTCTAGCATGAATAATAAACATTTATCATGATATAAGGAAATAAATAATAACTTTATTATTGTCTCTAGGGCATATTTCCTTCAGTGGAAGCAAAGGCAAACATTGAAAACTCTCTTTGTTAGCCCACAATGGTATGCAAACAGATTAAAGGACAGCGAAGGAGGGAAGGCGGCTGAAGCAACTGTGATCTACGTGTCATTTTGGCAATCGGTGGAGCATTCCATGAGAGCTTCACAACCATTTCTTAGAGCTTTGAGTATCGCTGATGGTGATGAGACTCCGGCTATGGCAGAAATGTGGGCAGCCATGGATTTGCAAAAACACACATAAAGGAAGCTTTGGCACATAAGCCAAACCTCCTAGGTCAAGTGGTAGCTATTGTTGATAAGAGGTGGGACAATCAGACGGAACAAAAGCTACATGGGGCTGCTTTGTTCTTGAACCCAAATAAGTTCTTTGCCATTAAGGAGTCCAACAGAAGACAAGCTGCCCGTCTCCGTTCAATGTTCAATGATGTGCTATGGAAGATGGTGCCCGATGATGAGCAGCAAGCAACTATTAGTAGGGAAGCTGACGACTATGAGCTGGGGAGTGAATGTTTCTCGAAGCCATTGTCAATTAAAGACCGTGACAAAAAAAGCCCTCGTAATTTTATGGCGGCTTATGTCTTCTTGTTCAGCTCAATTACTCCACTAATTGCTGGTTATTATGGCCTTCTCTTTAATGTGGGACTTCTTGGTTTTGTAGTTCTTTGGTGGAATGCTTATGGTGGCCTTGCTTTTGACCTCCAAACTCTTGCAAAGCGAATCATTAGTCTATGTTGTTCAGCATCCGGCTGCGAGCGCAATTGGAGTGTATTTGCTCATGTAAGTAGCCATTAGTTGGCTGGTTTGATAGGCTAATTGCAGCAGCTTCTCACATATTTGTGTGCTTGCAGATCCACACCAAAGGAAGAAACCTTCTAGAGTACAAGAGATTGAACAAGCTATCATATGTCTCGTACAACCGGAAAATGGAAGCTAGGTTTCAGAATCTGCGTGAGCAAGGCTCTAAAGCAAAGAAATCTAGTCCACTTGTCCTAGAAGAATTTGAATGGGATAATGAATGGGTTGATATCAATGCTGAAATGGTACATGAAGATCAAGCTCAAGTCATGGACGGTGAAACACCACTACTTTGGTCTCAGGTTGATGAAGCCATGGGTGCGTCAACTTCTCTAGCAGGCCGCAACTATCCTAGGAGAGCTCGTGGTGATCCTAGCGAGCCTATTGCACGACCCATAGGCCCTTATATCACCTACACTCGGAACAACGCAAGAACAAGGCTGGTTGTGCATGATGAAGAGTTGAGGGCTGAATTAGAAGCAGCAGAATATGACAAAGACATGGAGAGCAGTGATGAAGAAGATGTGAATCACCGATGATGAAGACACCGATTTTCAGCTTGAAGACATGGAGCTTGAGGCTTGATTGCTTGAAGATTTGAAGTGTTGAACTTATTTCCTTGCATTTTAATCTGCCATTCATGTTTTGGTGTTGAAGACTTGAAGTGTTGAACTTATTTCCTTGCATTTGAATCTGGTTGCATTTACTTAATGTACCTACTACCTACTGCCCTACTACCTACTGCTTAACTCACGTCGACTCGTCGCCATGTCGACTCGTCGACCGTGAGTCTAGACTAGTCTAGAGTCGCCCCCCCCCCCCCCGAGCGACCCGTCGACTCGTCGACTCGAAAACATTGGTTGCCTCCCAACAAGCGCTATCGTTTAACGCCCCTAGCTAGGCATAAAAACAAGAATAGATCTAGGTATTGTCATCTTTGGTGTTGGGAAGAAAAGATAAAATTTCTTATCCATGGCATTTATCTTTCTGTTTTGAGAAAGCACGTGGCCATTAATGGTGGAAGAAAGATTAAGCACGCTACGGAAATTTGCATCTAAGCTAGCCTTCATCTCTTTGATAATTTCATTTTGATAAAAGCACAAAAGAGAGGTGGATTCAACCTTCTCACTCATGGGGTGCCCAAATATGGTTTTCATCGTTTCATACGTATCTATGGCATCCCCCTCAAGAAAACATTCTTCAAAAATAGAATCTAAAACTTGCTTGAACGAAGAGGGTAAACCAACATAAAAGCTTTTTACGTATATCTCAATTTGATATTGGGGCACATAGCTGGCTCGGATCCTTAATAGCCTATCCCAAGCATCTTTTAAAGACTCATCAAGTAAATAACGGAAAATTCCGGGATCATCTTCATCGAAATTATTCAAACCCTCATTGATAACCCCGTTAGGTCTTTCCATAGCATCATTATTTATGAGCTTAGAGAGGACAGAGGGACTATCCAAAGTACTAAAACTCGGGAGAGAACACTTAGCCCTTTTCGATTCGGCCATGGCGAAAGAAAAGAAAATGGGAAAGAGGCAAAGAAAAGGCAAAGGTGAAGTGGGGGAGAGGAAAACGAGAGGCGAGGGATAAGAGTTTGTGATGGGTACTTCGTATGTCTTGACTTGTGCGTTGATATCCCCGGCAACGGCGCCAGAAATCCTTCTTGCTACCTCTTGAGCATGCGTTGGTTTTTCCTTGAAGAGGAAAGGGTGATGCAGCAAAGTAGCATAAGTATTTCCCTCAGTTTTTGAGAACCAAGGTATCAATCCAGTTGGAGACTACACGCAAATCGCCTAGTACCTGCACAAAAAATCAAGAACCTTGCAACCAACGGGATAAAGGGGTTGTCAATCCCTTCACGGCCACTTGCGAAAGTGAGATCTGATAAAGATAATAAGATAAATATTTTTGGTATTTTTGTTGTATAGATTGGAGAGTAAAGATTGCAAAATAAACGGCGACAGAAATAGCTAGTTGACGAGAAAATAATATGATGTAAAATAGACCTGGGGGCCATAGGTTTCACTAGTGGCTTCTCTCATGATAGCATATAATACGGTGGGTGAACAAATTACTTCCGAGCAATTGATAGAAAAGCGCATAGTTATGAGTATATCTAGGCATGATCATGAACATAGGCATCACGTCCGTGTCAAGTAGACCGAAACGATTCTGTATCTACTACTATTACTCCACACATCGACCGCTATCTAGCATGCATCTAGAGTATTAAGTTCATAAGAACAGAGTAACGCATCAGGCAAGATGACATGATGTAGAGGGATAAACTCAAGCAATATGATATAAACCCCGTCTTTTTATCCTTGATGGCAACAATAAAATACGTGTCGGTTCCCTTTCTGTCACTGGGATCGAGCACCGCAAGATTGAACCCAAAGCTAAGCACTTCTTCCATTGCAAGAAAGATCAATCTAGTAGGCCAAACTAAACCGAAAATTCGAAGAGACTTACAAAGATATCAAATCATGCATATAAGAATACTGAGAAGAATCAAATATTGTTCATATATAATCTTGATCATAAACCCACAATTCATCGGATCTCGGCAAACACACCGCAAAAAGTATTACATCGAATAGATCTCCAAGAACATCGAGGAGAACTTTGTATTGAGAACCAAAGAGAGAGAAGAAGCCATCTAGCTAATAACTTTGGACCCGAAGGTCTGGGGTAAACTACTCACACATCATCGGAGAGGCTATGGTGTTGATGTAGAAGCCCTCCGTGATCGAATCCCCCTCCGACAGATCACCGGAAAAGGCCCCAAGATGGGATCTCACGGGTACAGAAGGTTGCGGCGGTGGAAAAGTGGTTTCGTGGCTCCCCTGGATATTTTCAGGGTATAAGAGTATATATAGGTGAAAGAAGTAGGTAGGTGGAGCTACGAGGGGCCCACAAGGATGGGGCGCGTGCCTACCCCCCTGGGCGTGCCCTTCTGTCTCGTGGCCGCCTTGTTGCTGTTGGGGAACGTAGTAATTTCAAAAAAATTCCTACGCACACGCAAGATCATGGTGATGCATAGCAACGAGAGGGGAGAGTGTTGTCCACGTACCCTCGTAGACCAAAAGCGGAAGCATTAGCACAACACGGTTGATGTAGTCGTACGTCTTCACGATCCGACCGATCAAGTATCGAACACACTACACCTATGAGTTCAGCACACATTCAGCTCGATGAAGTCCCTCGAACTCTTATCCAGCCGAGCTTTGAGGGGGAGTTTCGTCAGCACGACGGCGTGGTGACGATGATGATGTTCTATCGATGCAGGGCTTCGCCTAAGCACCGCTATGATATTATCGAGGTGGATTATGGTGGAGGGGGGCACCGCACACGGCTAAGAGATCCAAGAGATCAATTGTTGTGTCTATGGGGTGCCCCCTGCCCTCGTATATAAAGGAGCTAGGGGAGGAGGTGGCCGGCCAGGGAGAGGCGCGCCAAGGGGGAGTCCTACTCCCACTAGGAGTAGGACTCCTCCTATTCCTAGTAGGAGTAGGAGAGGGGGAAGGAAAGGGAGAGGAGGAGAAGGAAAGAGGGGTCCGGCCCCCTTTACCCTAAACCAATTCGGTTTGGGCCTTGCACTATAAAAAAAGACACATCCGTGACATTTTGGGCCGAACGAATTTTTTTCCTGTCATACATATGACACTTCTATGACGATAATTGTGACAAAACCCGGTATCATCATAGATGTGGTGGGCTCCTACTTCTATGACAAAAAATCATGACAGAAAATGGGCTTTTCGTCCTGGGCGGGATGGAGACGCAGATGCATGACATTCTTTGGGCCGTCCATGACGGAAAAAACCGTGGTAGAAGCGAGGGTGAGGAAAATTTCGGGGAGTTCCTGGTTACGGTGGGAGGTCGGGGGCCGAGCGATGCGCGTTTCTCTCGTACACGTACGTGCGTGTGTGCGAGGCGTTGGATCTAACTGAACCTGAGCGAGGCGTTGGGCTCTAACTGAACCCGAGCGATTGCACCGCAGGCTACGCGTTACTGAACCCGAGCGATCGATCGATGGCTGTTAACTAAACCCGATTGAGTGATTCTTTCTCTCGCTGCTAATCAAGCCGATCGATGCCTCCGGGACGAATAAAGGAGCGTGGGGGGGGGTTGGATGAGCAATGAGCGGTGGCGTTGCCTCTGGATGAATAGGACCTCGTGGTGTGGAGGGCTGGATGAACAGAGACGGTGGAGGGGTGGTTGAACAGAGCGGTGGAGTAGCGCGGTGGAGGCTGGATGAACAGGAGCCCGTGGATGAACAATCGCAGTGGAGGCTGGAGGAGGTCGACGGTGGATGAACAAGAGCCGTGGAGGCTGGAGGAGGTCGATGGTGGAGATGAACAGATCTCGTGGAGTCCTGTTTTGCGGCACGCCACACCCTCCCGATCAACAGACCCTGTTTGACCGTAGGAGGTCCGTTTCATCCGCTTTTGCGGTATGCCACACCCTCCCGATCAACAGACCCTGCTTCGACCGTAGGAGGTCCGCTTCTCCGCTTTTTGCGGTATGCCACACCCTCCCGATCAACGGGATCCCCTGCTTGACCGTAGGAGGTCCGTTTTCTCCATTTTGTGGTACGCCACACCCTCCCGATCAACAGACCCCGTTTGAACGTGGCGGTCGAACACAAGACCGCTTCTCCGCTTCGCGATACGCCAGCCTCGTTTCCATCGCCTGTTCCATCCAAGCCGGTTGGCTCCCACGCCTTCCGTTGCCTCCCGATGAACACGAGGCATTCCGTTGCCTCCCCATGAACACGACGCAATCCGTTGCCTCCCCATGAACACGACGACGACATTGTTTCTCCATTCCGACCCAGGCATGTACACGAGCCCTCGCCGTATGTATGCGCGAGTAGGCGTTCGACACCCTGCCCGTATGTACACATACGTGGCCGTATTTTCTTTCTTGCACCCTGGCCGTTGTATGTACGTGTACATGCTACGTGCACGCCTCTACTATGACACGTGCGCGCCTCTACATCCACCAGTATATATGTACATACACGTTCGCGACCAAAATGACAACGCTACGTACGCTTCGACCAGGTGGGTCCCGACTGTCAGGCACTTCCTTGCGTGCGAACATGTCGCTGGTGGGTCCCAGCAGTCAGGGGGCAAACCGTTTTTTTGCTCGGACGCACTTGTTGCGTGCGAAGATGTAGCTGGTGGGTCCCAGTTGTCAGGGGAAACGTTTTTTCACGAAATACGGTGGCCCGTCTGGTGGGTCCCTGCTGTCAGGTGGAGGAATAATTATTTTGCGCGTAATAAGGAGGCATTTCCTTGCTGCGGCCATGGACCCAGCTGTCAGCCTCTCCACGTACAGTCCACATCCGATGGAAGCCGTTCCTTGACCACGTTGACCATGCCGCGCCGAGAGCACCAGGGTGGTGGACGACGGCGAGGCCTAGGATGGGGACGACGGGGAGCCGGGGAAGACGCGACAGTGGAAGCCCGCGCGGAGAGGAGTACGAGGGTTCACTGGTTCAGCTGTGGTGTGAGGCTGCCGTCGCCACAGGGCTTGGCCAGTGGTGGGAATAGTAGGGGGCGGTGAGGCCTCCGCGGCAGCACATTCGGCCACGGGAGGCAGGAGCATGCGGCACGACCGGGCGCTGCTTTGGGTAATTTGGAGCAAGAAGACCAGAGGTTGAAGAAGCACTACGGCCGTTGGATGGACATCGACGGTCAGTGGAGCTAGAATCGTTTATATTGACTAAGTTGACAAAGCCCTCCGTCCCCATCAACTTGGTAGGCCCACAAGTCAGCCTCCCACTATGCTGGGTTCCAGCTGGCAGGGGGAGTATTCATTTTTTTTGTGCGTAATAAGGAGGCACTTCCTTGCGTGCGAAGATAGCTGGTGGGTCCGACCTGTCAGCGGGGGCACGTTTTTTCACGAAATATAGAGGCCCTTCCGGTGGGTCCCAGATGTCAGGTGGAGGAATCATTATTTTGCGCGTAATAAGGAGGCATTTCCTTGTGTGCGGCTGTGGACCCAGCTGTCAGCCTCTCCACGCACAGTCTACTTCCAATGGTGTCGTTCGTTGACCACGTTGACCACACCACGCCGAGTGCATCCAAGGTGGTGGACGACGGCGAGGCCCCGGACAGCAACGAGCCGGAGGTGGGAAGACGAGGGAGTAGAGTCGCAGACGGAGAGGTGTACGAGGGTTAACTGTTTCTAATGCAGTGCGGTTCGGCAGTCGGTGGAGAAGAACAGGAGGTGTGGAGGGGTGGAGGGATGGACTGGCCAACGGTGGAGTAGCGCTTCATAGCGAAGCGTGCTAAGCAGAGCTGCTAGCAGCAGGAGGCGGGAGGTGGTCCCGGCGGTGCTGGAGGAAGAAGACGAGAGATTGAAGATGGATGCTGGTCGTTGGATGTAAATCCAACGGCTAACATGTCAGAATCATTTGTTGACTAAATTAACAACGACTTGCGTTGGCTTCGACCTATTGGCCCACATTTCAGCCTCCAAAAATGTGGCTCCTATTCAACTCATTTTTTCAGAATTTACAGTATTTTTTTTTGCGCGGTAGAATTTACAGTCAATTTGATTTTTTTTGAATTACAACCATTAGCTGGGCTGGGTGAATAAATTATGTAGCGTCCATGCGGCCCATTTATTTTATTTCCTAAAAAATTACAGGCCATTTGCACTTTCTCGAAATACACGATTTTGCTGGGCTGATTCTAATTATAATGTTGGGTTGGGCTAGCAATGTTATCAAAAAATAAAAAGGGGCTGAGCATTTTGTTATAAATATATTTAAATAATAAGTGATATTATTACATTCGTCCTTTTCCTGTTAGTTTGTAAGACGTGGTGATTTCTATTAATGGAAATCGGAGGGGAAACTCTCTTTTATCAAAAAAAAATTACATTCGTCCTTAAATCTTACCAAGCTTTTGTACGCAATCACTAGGATTTTCGTGCCAAAACAATCCAGGATTTTATTGGTAGGAAATTATTTTTATAAGTTAATAAGATGTGGGATATTGTTTTCTTACATATGTAAGTATCTGTTAAATATATGATGACAATAAAAATAATATATAATAACATATAAAATAATTTAAATATATATAATATAGTCATAAGGGTGACATAAGTTGGACCTGGCGTTCCTATTCTTATATAGAAAAAAAGAACAGTCCTCTGCGTTTTCTTCCAAAAAATACATAAATTGGGCTGCCGATATTAAGAAAAAAATAAAACCTCGGATGGGAGGTCCATAGGCCGGTCGATACATGACGACCCTCAAGAAAATACAAACAGGCCTATGGACCTCCCATCCGAGGTCGTGGGCTGCGCATGTTAAAAATGAAAGCCTAGACGGGGCAGCCCAAAACCACGTCCAACACTTGCCAAAACTTCGTCCCTCGCTTTTCTCTCGTGTTTCGCACACTCGACATTGTGTGGGCATTTTGGTATGCATCATATGAAGATGTGCTATGCATGAATGTTGATCAGCATGATGTTAACTGGCTGGTAGTTCCATTTTTGACCATGAATAAAACTTCCAACATGATGTTAACCCTATTTGAAAAGGCCGTGTTAATATAAATGCTCTGCCTCTGAAAGTTGCAGTTTCTTATCTGAAACTGAACTTGCAGTTTCTTATCTGAAACTGAAACTTGCAGTTTCTTATCTCAAACTGAACTTGCAGCTTCTTATCTGAAACTGAAACTTGCAATTTCTTCTCTGAGAATCACATTGTATGCACTTTTATACTCCTACGAAACTACATTTTTTTAAGTGCTAAAAATAGATCTCTAGAATTCATAAAATACTTCATATGCTCAATACTGCAAATCTGAAATTCAAAAGACATTCATATCTGAAAGTACTCTCAAAATACACAACACAAAACACAATTCACAACCTGCAAATACTGACAACCCTAAGCTCCTTCTGACAATTCACAACTTGCCCGACTATTGGGCTGGGGGAGTCCCCTGCTATTCCTCGGCGGCAGACAGCCGCCCCGTGAGACGATGTGAACGGCGAGGGAGACAATGGCGGGGAAGCGTCGTCGGGCCAACTGCTTTTCTCCTCTTGCAGTTGGGTTCGGTCGATGAAGACTCCATCGGCTCGCTCTGGCAGGACACCCTCACAAACGGCACCCTGTAGATGCTCGATCCTTCAATCTATGGTGGATGCTCCATCTGGGATCGATACTCCCACCACCGCTCCCTCTCGATTGGATTCAGTGAATCTGTTTGCTCCATGGCCTAGAGGAGCAGCTCTATGCACTCCGGCGCGACTCCCTCCGGGAGTATCGCCGCCTTTTCGCTCTGTTGCAGATATTTGGCCATGGATGTCGCCGTCGCCGCTAGTTGGTCCTTGTTGTCAAACCAAGACTGTATCTCCAACATCCTAGCTAGCTTCACAGGGACGCCGTCTGCGATCCTCATGTATCGGTTGTACTCGTCCATGGATCTACTTCTCCACAGCACCTTCACTCATCGGCGGTGGTTTTTGAATGGAAGAGGAGAGGAGCAGCGCTCGTTTTGGATTAGAACGGGAGAGGAGCGACGCTGGTTTTGGACTGGAACAGGAGAGGAGGGGCGGTGGTTTTGAAATGGAAGAGGAGAGGAGCGGCGCTGGATTTAGATTGGAACAGGAGAGGAGCGGCGGTGGTTTAAGAGGAGAAGAGCGGAAGAGCGGCGCTGGTCTTGGAAGTATTTTTTTTGTTTTGCATATTTTGGGTCAAAGTTTGACCATGTATTGTATTTGACAAGCAAAATGTGAATGCATGTCACCAAAAATTGTATCGCTTGTTCAGATTCGAATGTACTTTCAAATTATATTATTTTTGCAACGTATAACATATATTTATGTGCGAAAATCATGGTCAATTATGACCTAGAATAAAAGGGAGACTAGTTAATGTGGGGTCGCTTTCTTAATTGAAGGGTAAATTGATTTTGATTTTGATCCATCACACAATACCGCCCTCTCGTCCAATCCTAAATCGCTGAAGCACGCTCCTCTCCCTCTTGTCCATTGCAAAACCACCTCCTCTCCTCTCCATCATCTCCATTCCAAAACCACCGTCTCGCCTCTCCTTCTTCTGATCTTCTCCATTGCAAAACCACCTCCTCTCCTCTCCATCATCTCCATTCCAAAACCACCGTCTCGCCTCTCCCTGTTCTGATCTTCTCCATTGCAAAACCACCTCCTCTCCTCTCCATCATCTCCATTCCAAAACCGCCGTCTCGCCTCTCCCTCTTCTCTATTGCAAGACCACCGTCTCTCCTCCCATCTTCCAAAGCTAGCACATGACCACTCAGAAGGACATATATGGAGAGGATGCAGCAGCGAATCAGGCAGATCGCCGGCGGTGACCAGGCAAAGTTAGCCAGGTTGAAGGAGATCCTTACTTGGTTTGACAATGAGTGGGAGATTTCGAGGATGGTGCGGGCAATGTGGCAATGTATGCGAAAGAGCGAGACGGCGGCGATGTACATGTACTCCTCGGCGGCAGTCACACCGCAGTCATCCGAGTTCATCGAGTATCTCCTCTGGGCGATGGAGCAGAAAGATTCGCCCGAGGCGACAGTCAAGCGGAGGTGGTGGGCATACAGGTCGAAGGTCGAGCACCCAGAGGATAACGAATCGATCGAGTATGGTGTGCCGTTCGTGAGGGTGCAGAGCCAGCCGGAGCCACAGGAGTATTCGTTCTCCCACCGCAAGAGGATGCCGGATGGCGCGACGTCGCTTCCCCACCATTCTCCACGGTTCCCTCGATGCTCGCCTCGTTTCAACGGCAGCGGTAGGGTTTAAGGTAAGCTTCGCACTAACCTAATATTCCACCTGCTCATGCTTACAATAAGTGTGACAGCTAATGAAAATCATGCTTACAATCAGTCTCCGAGTACTACGCCAATCACCCTAAAATAGCTCTGGACCTTTGGGTCAAAGTTGTGACACAGTGTACAAATAAAGAAAAATAGATTGGTGCTTCTTTCAGAAAAGAGTACTCCCTAGAAAACTGCCAATATAAGCTACTAGTATTTGGTTAGAGGATTTGCTGCCGAGGAAGATCCGTCCATAGAGAGCGCCACCCATGACACATCCCAATGGTGGTGGTGGATGCCATTGCGTGCATGCAACATGGTTGGTGTCGGTAATTTTTACTTGGCACACCTCGCACTCTGCATATATGCCGGTTCCATACATACATTTGTGCAGTTCCACCAAAATGCAGCTGAATAACCCTGTCTGCACAGATAATGAAAAAGCGTAATTACATTATAGTGGCACTAGTTGATGAAACACACAAAATAAATAGAAGAAAATATTGCGATAGTATCATAGTACTCCATGCTGGGAGGGCGATATGGGCCCTACGACGCCTCATACGGTACGCCTCATACTGGACATCGTCCCAAGTATCCCAGATACACCTTGTGCCAGTGATGAACATCAGTGTACAGCGGTAATACAAGGAGGTGCCTTGAGACATTCAAATCTCTATTTTTGTACAGATCAACTAAAAGTGAGCACCCCAGTTTGCAGAAACGCTTAAACATTAACAATTGGACTAGTTGATGAAACATACATTAACAAAGAGAAGCACTTTCTTTATCTACATTGGAAATGAAATGATAGAGATGACACTCGCTCTATTTTAACTGTATTATTACTTCATTTTATCAGTGACACTAGGGTCAAGCAGGTGGCAAACGAGGTGTACGGTGCGTTGCAAGGATGGAGGCCGGGGGTGCTTAGACTGAGATGCTGAAGCTGGCTCTTTCAGTCACCAACATGGATGACTCAATTCATGGGACCTTTTGGTGCAGTTCACCTAAAATGAAGCAATGTCCCGTGAGCTAGCAACTTCTTCTTCAATTTTTTTTAAGAAAAGGGCTCCAGCCCCGGTTCCATTTCCATCAGAAAACGAAACCCACAGAGCTTCTTCTTCATTAGTTGCAATAAAATTGAGCAATATGAAGGTTGGTTGTGAAGCTCCTGGAATGCTCAACTATAATTTGGATATCATTTGTGTAGTTCAACTAAGATCGAGCGTGAAATTTATATCTCTGTTTGCACAAAAAAGGTGGAAAGGAGGGTGACTAACAAGTGATGAAACATGCATCAAATGAAAAGAAGCATGTTCCTTATCTGAATGGCAATCCTACAAGGACAGTAGAAATTTCTAAAGTAGTGGCATTGCTAGATATTAGTGTGGGCATTAGGATTAACTATGACAACCGTTAAATACGACATTACTTTGGGAACGGGAGAGTAGGCGGACCAGGACAGTTGCATTTCTAACGAAAAGAACCAACTTATCTTAATGGGAATTTTTGCGTGACATGTAAAGAAGTGCCATTGATTCATATTATCGAGGCATTACATTGAAAACAACATTGGTTTAACGTGTCCTTAATTTTAACAAAGGCGATCGCTACATTTTACCGTGGCATTACATAAGAGTGGCTCGGGCAACAAACATCGTAATGGATATCTAGGTTGGTCCCATTTTTGTTCGGTATAGCCACCTTATACTTGTGTGAGGCTAGCAAATCTAGTGTTGGACTTACTCGCTGACTTGTCCCCAGTCCCCACTTTCTTTCCTTTTCAACCAATAGACCGGGTTTATATTGAGTTTGTACTGCTTTCCTTTATTTCCTATTAGACCTAGAGACCAGCTTGATAGCCGCCTCGCTACTTTTCGCCCCATTATTTCCTCTTTCACCAAGTCCTACATTCAGTAACAATTCCTCCCCTACCCCCACCCCCTTTCTTCCTTGTTTGAACCAAGTAGTACTAGATTCGAGTGCATGAACTAGTTTTACCTCTTAAACGTAAAAAAATAAGGTGGTTTTTGAACAGCCGATTGATCCTATCTACGAGGGGGCCTGAGAAATAGTAAAAGATACAAATGCAGTGACGCAAGGCCGGTTACGAAGGAAGTTATACCTGATGGTCGCCGGGATGTCGCTAGGTGGGTGGCGGGAGGCCAGATCTGCCCACACTATGGCAGCGAGGAAGAAGGGGTCGGAGGCCCTCCCTCGCCAGCGGTGCTTGGGAGAGAACGACAAGGCAGGCTGATCGGGACGCGCTAGCAGTGGGTAAGAGCCGTCGCCGAGGACGATCGCGTGAACGTTGCACCTTCTCACCTTCCCGGCGGAGAGGATCCGCTGGCTGGACCTGTGAGCAGAGAGAGAGAGAGAGAGAGAGAGAGAGAGAGAGAGAGAGAGAGAGAGAGAGAGAGAGAGAGAGAGAGAGAGAGAGAGAGAGAGAGAGAGAGAGAGAGAGAGAGAGAGAGAGAGAGAGAGAGAGAGAGAGAGAGAGAGAGAGAGAGAGGCCACCGCTGTCGTGTTTAGGTCCTGGAGAGGCCGAGACAAGGTGAAGAGAGCAACACTAGCAAGCAAGCGCGAGGCTCCTGCCTATATAGTGGAGTAGTACTAGTTTTCTTTTGTCTACGGAGCCGGCTTAACCTCGCCAATGACTGCCGAGAAGTCTTCATGCACGTGGTCCGGAGGCGCAGCTTGTCGCCATTTTGATCTCAAGCGCCGGATTATAACATATAACACTAAAAAATGCCACATGACAAGAAATCATAACCTCACCGCCCAAAGGAGACAACATGAATCCCGACGGACAAACTAGACGAGGAACAAAGCTCAAATTAAAGATAAACTCGAGAAAAGGGGTCCGTCGACAGATGTCCTAATTAACATAGCCGGCTTAACCTAGATGGCAGCCGAGTAGTCTTCGTGCATGTGCCCCCAATGACTAGCCCAACTCAGCTTGTCGCTGTTTAACCTCGCAGCGATCCAAGCACATGACACCTAATTTTGCGAGATGACAAGAAACCTTTTTAGATTTCTCACCACAACTACAGCCATGTACAACACAGCCTACACGATAAGTAGACGATAGACAATCCAGGCGTGTCTGCTGGAGTCTGGTCACATGCTTGGACGAATCGATATTCCGTGGTCTTGCGTGGATCGCCAGCACCAACGTAGTACAACACTTCTCTAGTACTATCGCTCGTCTCCCTCTTCTATTAAGTCACCCGACTTGCGGGGTCGGGGAGTGTGCCTATGGTCGGTTCTAAATGGAGGTCCCACATGTGTGTGCAAACACAATATGACGCGCGTTCCATTCGGAGAGCAGCGTGCCAGACCGACCGACCGTCTGGGGTGCGACACGAACGCGACGGGCGTGCTGTATACTCCGTACATGTGTAACGCCATTTTCTAGAGGCTTTGCTCCATGGAGCAATCCATGGATACAATATTAGTATACTGTATACTATTTAAAAGTCGAGGGCGGGGCTTTTCCTGCGAGGTAGGCGGCGGGGAAGTTCCGCCTAGTCGGTTCGGCAGAGACGCGAGAAGACGAGGGAGTAGGCTGCTGCAAACGTAGGGCTGTGTGATTTGGCAGCGAGTTACTGCTGGATAGGTGGGGCCCCATGATTTGACTTGCCATTATCATTTTAACTACGGCGCTACGACTGGCGTGAGTCTCCCGATTCCTGACCACCTCCATACAGGTGCCTCTCCCAATGCTCCACCATGTACTCTTGCATGAGAGCCCACTTCTCTACTTTTTCCTTGCCTCTCTTTCCTCCACATATGCAAAAATGCCATGTAAAGCGCACTATTGTACTTACTTGCTCCTACAGGTGCTTAAGCTTGCCACATAGGCATAAAGTTTGATGTGGCAAGTTAATCAAGAAGAGAGAGACTAGTTTGGTGACCTAAGGAAGAAACGGTGCTAAGCACGTGTACCTAGGTGAAAAGACAATTTTGAGTCTATAGCTAATTAAATGAAGCAAACTTAGCAACACCATTTCATTGGAAGAGGTCACTCCTTGGCAAATGCAATAAATACTAGTATTTGATAGTCCCATATTATAAGAACGTTTTGGCACTACACTAGTGTCAAAAACGTTCTTATATTATGGGACGGAGGGAGTATAAAGAAAGAGATAGAGAGAAGTAAAAAAAATAAATACACTTATAGCCAACCTTATAGCTAACCTTGTTGTAGTATGAGTGACAAGTGATGACTATGTACGACATGCCAACATCAGATAGCCTAACGCACCGTGTTAAATCTCCAAGAGCGCGACCGCGCGAGCGACGCGATAGTCGTGGTAGGCGCGGCCATGATACGGGCTGCTGGCAGCCCTTGGATCTAAGATCAAACGGTCGCATGCTAAGTTGCTGAAAATTTGCAGAATAACCCTCTCACGGCAACCGGCAAATTTCCTCCCGCGGGCCGGAGTAGGTTTCTCGGTTTGCATGCGGGTTTAATGGAGGCGAGGAGGCGTGTTCATCCGGGTGTGCAGTGGACGGCGCAGTACTATTAGATTTGACAACTACAACTAGTATATTATAAAAAACAAAGAAGAGTAGTAGAGATAGAGATAAGAATAGAGACTAGGGGGGAGCACCATCTACTGCTTCGTGGGCTACTTCTGCGCTCCATTCGACGGGCGCTGTTGACATTTGGGGAGCGCACTCTCGCGATTGCTAGCAGCTACGACTTCACCGACGACGACTTCTTCCCCGACCTCGGAACCTCTTCCTCAACGACATGGGCGACAACCTCAACGCCAATGGTGCTGCTCCCATTGCATCGTGTGTGTTTCTGTCCTTCCTGTTTGAAATCGTGGTAGAATTCATGTTTCTACTCTGTGTCCTAGACTCGATCTGTTCATCTACTATGCTAGTCCGCATGATTAGTTTAATCTCTGTTATAGACGTCATGATTTATTTTGTAGTAAATCTCGTAGTACCTTGCTCATATATTCAACTAGCGGAACGTCCCCTACAGCCACTCCCATTTCATGGACGGCCTGGTCGATGCCTCCAAGGAGCCCTTCGCTCATCGCTATGAGTGCCCGGTGCCGTTTTGGGGCTCGCCGGCGGACATCGTGCATCACCTGACGCAGGCGTGCGGCAATCACTACTGGCCCTAGGCGAAGAACATCGTGGCCACGGGCGAGGCCCGCACAGGTTGCTGCCACATCTCTATAGTGTGCGTCAGGAGCGACGCCGCTGACGTTGACACTGACACGAGGCCGATGTACGGGTGCGTGCTCACTATTACTACCCCTCGGAGGTCCGTGGGCGGCGACACTGGCTACGTCAAGCTGACTTGGACTCTGCCGAGCTGGGACCTTCCCGCCGATGTGGACATGGAAGACACATGGTATTATTTGACCCCCAACAATTTGCATGGGGACTCCAATGAGGTTCACCTGGAAATCTGCATTACTAAGTTAAATGTTGATCATTAGTTTTCGCTCAATGTAATCCACTGTCTAAGCATGTGGAGACTTCCATGCATGATCTTGCTCTATTGGAGTATCGCGCATGAATAAAAGTGTATCCATTTATGGTTTAGTCTAGAATCTTCCATGTATGAATTTTACTACAAGATCGTGAAAGACTTATGATGAACCATTTCTGCAAAGCACAATAAGAGTTATTTCTTCACAAGTTTTTGATGCAGGTTGAACAGTTGAACGCTTTTGTTTGCAATAATATCCGGATGTTTCTGAGCTCTAGATATGAAATAATATCCGAAGAAACCTATCGATCTACTGGCAGCCCTTGGATCTGAGATCAAACCGTCGCATGCTAAGTTGCTGAAAATTTGGAGAATAACCTCCGTGATAGGATATTCACCCATAGGTCTAGAATCACGCCATGCAACCGCTCGATTCAGATCCAAGGGCTCTCGAAGCCCAGATCATGGGAGAATTGAAAGCCACTACCCTGCCGCTCGACGCGGGCAGTTCGCTCCTACTCGCCCCTGCGTCGCCCTTCAATACTACGGCGGTTCGCTCCTAGTCGTCCCGTCCATTCACATTACGGCAGTTCCACTAATCCTAACCCTCCTCCCAAATCCATGGCGTCCCAAATCTCCACGGTCAGCGGTGAGTACAAGGTTAGAACCATCACCGGCGATGAGTTTGACGTCATCTACACCCGTTCTTCCGCGACGGTGAAAGGATGCCTTTCTCACTTCAGACGCATATTCGAAAACTCAGATGATGAGTGGGTCGCTGGGCTAGATGTTGAGTACACCACAGTCCTGGGACGAGAGAAGGATCTAAAGGACGAAAAGAGGAAGAAGCCCGCCGTGATGCAGGTTTGCGTGCATGACTTATGCTTGGTCTACCACATATGCCATGCCGACGTTGAATGCCTGGATTTTAATGACTTCCTCGAGAGCAACCTAGCCAAATTCGTCACTGTAGACTTTGGTAACGACAAAAAAGTCCTGGGTCGGATAGGCTTCGTTGTAGGCAACCCCTTCAACCTCTAGAAGAATCAGCTGGTGTCCTCTCATTATCCTTCAATGCTGACCCTGGCAGGAGCCATGGTTCATCCTTCGTACGGTAAACTGGAGAAACCTCCATACATGTTTCATCGTTATGCATGGCAACGGAATATACTAGATATAGACCACATCCACTACGCTGCAATGGATGGCTACCTTTGTTTCAATATCTACAAGGGTTGTATGAAGAGCAAGAGCCAAGTGTGCGGTTCAAGCAAAGAAGTATCGGCCAAGAGGAAGAGGGACAAGGACGAAGTCGAGGACGTGGATGAGGACTCCGAGTAAGGTGGCAGTGTCGTTGCTCATGGTGGTTCTAATGCAGTGTCTACCGGAATAGTCGCAAAGTTTAATTTCAGGTGTGCTTAATTTAATTTGAGGGTGTGTTGTGCCGAGCCCCAGCAGTAACTATGTTATGTTTCTTCTCGTTATTTTAACTCTTGAAGACATACATACTAGTATTTCTTACATTTCATCTTTTAGTTGGTATAGTACTACCACTGTTTCTTCACATTATATACGTATAATATATATGGCCAACATCATATAGCCGTAGTTTAGTTGTCAAAGATTTTCGTGGTGCTTAGTTTTGTTTAACAATTCTGTGGTGCTTAGTTTTGTCAAAGAATTTGTGGTGCTTATTTTTATTTGAGGGTGGGTTGTGCACTTGTGCTGGACACCACTATTGTGACAAGCCTTTTAATAGTACTATATGCATAATTTGGCATTTAGCTCTCTATATGTACCGCCTTTTTTTTAATTTCAAGTTTTGCTCCATGGCGCAATCTATCGATACTACTACTGTACAAAAGTGGAGTATATACATTTTTAAAGGCAAGAGGGCGGGGCAGTCTAGCTCGGACGGTTTCACGAGAGGCGAGGGCCTTTGTGATTTGACGGCTCATTACTGCTGGAAGGCGGGGCCTAGTCATTTGACTGCTCGTATAAATGCGCCGACGACCTGAGGAGGAGCAAAGAACCGTGCGGTATAATCAAGTTTTCCACTAGAGTAGTACTGCGACGGAGGAGCATGAAACACGGCAGCGCAGTGCCATATGGCGATAAAAAATGATCTAATTTGCTAGTCATCTCATTGTTAGCATTGTTCTATTCATTCCCTAAAAAAGCATTGTTCTATTCATGCCTAGCAGAGAACGTGACACGTGCGGCGAAACACCCGAAGCAAAAGATGAAACACAGGAGCAAAAGAAGAA
Source organism: Aegilops longissima (assembly GCA_021605205.1). Classification (NCBI taxonomy): domain Eukaryota; kingdom Viridiplantae; phylum Streptophyta; class Magnoliopsida; order Poales; family Poaceae; genus Aegilops; species Aegilops longissima. The sequence goes on from CM038682.1 coordinate 717,350,407, forward strand.
GGAAGATTATCACCCAAAATGATCTAATTTGTCATGAGTCGTGAATCGCTTCTTCATCGCCTCCACGACCTCCATCTCCTTGCGCGTCTCCTCCGCCATCTTCTTCATTCTGTCCATGACGCGGGATTTCTCGACGCGAGCCTTCATCATCTGTTCCACGACCGCATTACGTACCTTAACAACAGCCGGGTGCTCGATGCGGAGCTTCGCCAACTCCTCCTTTTGTTCCATGACGAGGGCCTGCAGCATCTTCATCGAGGAACTACTATTCTCATGCAGCTTCTTCCACCGGGCGTTCTTCTCCTTCAACAGGTCGATCTCGTGGCAGTAGCTTCGCCTTTGTCCTCCTGAAGTCGCAGGATTTCGCGGTCGCCTTCTTCTCCAAGGCGTGCTTTTCTTCAAACACCATCACCAAGCCGACGGTCAACTCCCCCTGCTTATTGAGCTCAGCGGGCATGTCGTCGAGGCTCTCCTTCAGCAACTCCATCAAGCCTTGGATGAACTCCTTCAGCTTATTGAGGTGCTTATTGAGCTGATCGGGCATGCCGTCGATGGATAACGACTCCAGCTCCGCCGGCTCGGCATGTTCGCCTCCGCGGCTAGGGCGCTCCTGGGAGCCATCGCCTGCCCGTGAGAGATCTTTCGTGGTCTCTGCGTGGCGGCGAGCCCTCTTTTTTTTCCGCAGCCTTGGTTGCTGCTCCCTTGTTACGAGTAGTTCTCGACCGAGCTCGCTCACCGCCATGGCAACAATGTATCTAAGAAGAAGCACTTATGAGGAGGAAAGGTAGAGTAATTTTTGGTTTGGTAGTTCCCCTTTTTATAACCTAAGTACTAGCACTAGTACTAATACCTGCATAGTGGGAACACGTTCAGGTTTGGTACGTACTAGTAGGTGTGAGCAGGCTTTCGAATGTGATGGGAACAAGATAAAGATTAATTTATGGTTTCGGTTTTGAGGCCTGAAACGGCTCCCGATGAGTTTAGCGGAACATAAATTTCAAGTACTACACTGCTCAAATGCGTAAATATTATGTTACTGTCAAAAATTGGCACAAAATATGAAGGAGACCAATGGAAGTACTACTAGCAACCCATGATTTAACTACTCGCATGCGCGCAGTGGAGTAATAATGTCTTTCTTCCGCCTTCACGTCCACTCAATTTGCATGCGCTGTATTAATTGACCATCAATGAAGTAAACGACTTTACATGCGTCAAATTATCACATGGGGTGGATCTTGGTACAAAATTGCGCCCCACCGTGTACCAGCAGTATGCGCATGAGGGAATGAGTGCATGCGTAGCGCATGCGGCACATCTTCGCTTCGCATGTACCGCTAGAATGGCTCAGGAGGACGAGTACATTCTTCCGAACCAGCAGGACGCCACCGTGATCAATCCACGCAAGGAGGTCGCAACAACGCCTCCACATGTGCCACATGGCTTCATGAACTGTAAGAGAGACACCGTAGCGTGCCATTGGTATTCTAATTTACGTGTTTTGCACATACTCAAGTACTAGTAAGGTACACGTGCATTGCATGCATCAGATTTTGCAACCAAATTATGAATAAATACCACTCTATAGCATGTAAGCTCGAGTCATATATGCCCCGATGTAGCCCTTCGTTTAATTCTTATAGTTCACCTCATTCAAAATCAATTAGTTTTTATAAAAAAGCTAAGAACGCTGGAATAGGAAAAACATGGGATTATAGTGGAATGTCGTCTTGAATCCTACAGGATTGTACGAGTGTTTGATTGTGCATAGAAAAACGCAGAATTCTTTCAAAGAGGTTTGAGTGGATGGGATGTTTCCTATGAAATCTAGTGCAAATGAATCATATGGGAAAATTCCTATGGTTTATAGTCCTATGAATCAAACAACCAAGATAGGAAAAATTCCTAATGATTAGAATCCTCCAAAATTCCTTTGAGAATCCTTTGAATCAAAGAAGCCCTTAATCTATTTTATGATTCATGGAATTGTGCATTGTAAAGCATAAAGTAAAAACAAATAATGGCAATTCAACTAGAAAAAAAGTTTGGGCAGTTATGATACGGAAGATTCTAGAATAAAAGAGAACCACTGTTGTTTTGAGGTTTGTGCATTATGCTTAAGTTCAACCATGGAGTCTGCTAGATTGGACATGTGGCAAAATCAGGTGGGGGGCTAGAAGATGGTGCGAGGGGCCGAGTGGAGGGAGACTATGAAGGAATGCACAAGTGCGAGATCGATATTTAGAGAGAGGGGGCGAGAACGCATGCTGCCTTGCCAAGAAGGGCGGAGCCATGAAAAATAAATGCGCTAGGGGGCCAAGCATTGCTAATCCTTTACGAGGAGGGTCAATTCATGAACTTAAACCATTTTTAGCAGCAATTTTCTAATGATCACATTCATATTAGCCTCGATATATAGTGATGTTAGGGGGGCAGGGCCCCATCGCCTCGTTTTCGCCATTGTGCACGCGCCTGAGAGATGAAGCAGAAGGCATGGATGATTAGAGAGAAACATTGGATATATAATTAATGTGGGTGTATTAGTTATATATGTTAATCCTATATAGAGAGGTATAGATTGATCGACGTGGACGTGGGAAAGAGGGTGAGACCTCACTGGATATATCGATTGATCGGTTTGTGTGGAAAACTATGAAAGACCTAGCTATATACACACATACATAGAGGAACATTGATCGCTGCGCATGCACGCGTGCAAGAGATAAAGAATGCCCGATATGATGGAGAGGGGATGTGTGGGTGTGTGCCTTCATGGGAGACCGACCTGAAGAAAAAGATTGCATGTGTGCGATGGATAATGCCGACGGTAGTGTGTGTGCATGCATGCACGAGAGAAAGTTAGTGGTACAATTATAAAGAGAAGACGTCTGTGGGTGTAAAAGACTAGGTGAGGTCATAATCAATGTAAACTTGAATTCAAATATTTGAATAAGAGATCCCGATGTTTGAAACCCATGCATCCATGAATATAACGGAGATCTGCAAGGTGTGGTTTGGAAACAAGCATGTTGTAATGTATACACATTGAACAAGGTCGACTGATTTGAATTTGAGATACCGATGGCAGACATCATTTGGCCACGTCGCATCCGTGCATGGACACACTATTCTAATTGGAGATGATGGGCGGCTTTCGCATCAAATATCAATATCTATACCTCTCTCTCTCTCTCTCTCTCTCTCTCTCTCTCTATATATATATATATATATATATATATATATATATATATATATATATATATATATATATATATATATATATAGACGGTCTATTCTGCTATTATTAGCAGAATAACTATTCTGCACACCACTTCCGCACTGCACACTGAACGCAAGTGCATCGCATCTTCTTGACGCATTTAGCCTTCGCAATATAGACTAGTGAACTTGGCGTCGGAAAAAACTGCACGCAGTGTTTTTTCGGTACTGTTTTCGCTCTAATTTTTTGATTGTTTATCGGAACGAGGCGTATAATATACCATTAAAAAGCTATGGATTAGGCGCAACTTCTCTATGTTGAACACTTTTCGATATTCCTCGCGGTTTAAGAGTAGTTTCAAAAACGGCGCGGCGGATGACGAGTGGCAGCGAACGTATTTTCGTGATTTTTTATAAACCGCTCATCGGAATAAAGCAAATGATACGTCGTTGGAAAGATATCGTCAAGGCGCATCTTTTTCATAACTATTATGTTTTCTAATTCGTTACGGTTTAAGAGCAGTTTCAAATTTACTAAATCACGGAACTCTGTTTTTCAATTTTTTTGAAATTTTCGAAACTGTTTTTGCTCCAGTTTTCTAACCGTTTGTCAAAATGAGACGTATGATACGCCGTTGGAAAGCTACGGACAAGGCGCAACTTTCATATGTTGAAATGGTTTTGAGATTCCTTACGGTTTTTAGTTAATTTTGAAAATCGTGCGGATGACTTCGAGAGGCAGCGGCTGTTTTTTCATGAAATTTTTACGAACGGCTGGTCGGAATAATTCAAATCATACGCCGTTGGAAAGATATCGATGAGACGCAACTTTTTCATGTAGAACACTCTCTCTAATTCCTTACAATTTAAGAGCAGTTTCGATTTTACCGAAAAGCGGACACTCTGTTCTTCGCGAGACCAAAATCGTCATATTTACTGCGTCGGACAGAAGAACGCATTGCTTCAGAACAAATACCACACTGCATCAGATGGGCAAGTGCACTACATGGTTTCTTTTTGTTTAGACGTATTTTTTCTCGGACGAGGAAAGAATAACGACCGCTTCGTATTTAAATACCGCACTTCATTAGATGGGCAAGTGCACTGCATGGTTTCTTTTTGTTTATACGTATTTTTTCTCGGACGGGGAAAGAAGAACACACTGCTTCAGATGAAATACCGCACTTCATTAGATGGGCAAGTGCACTGCGTGGTTTTTTTTGTGGGACGTAAATTTTCCCAAACGAGGTGAAGTGCACTTCACGCCGAGCGTTGGTGAACCGCAATATTACAAAAAGTGAACCTCGAGACAACCAAATTTTCTGAAATAAGGTGGAGTGTACTTCACGTAGAGAGTTGGGCATGGAAGTGGACCGCAAGGACAGAGCAAGTGAATCACATCTAATAAGAAGTGAGCTGCTTTGAGATGTTCTTGTTTGTGTTTGCCAAGTGGATCATGGAAAAGTTATATAGCGAACATCGCAGAAGAACAAATTGAGCTACAAAGCATACACAACTACTGATAGTTTTACACAGCCGCTCACCCATACAATATCTGCACTCTCCACCGGCCGAACCGCACAAAATTGTACAGGGTACACTTTCACTAAGACAAAACTAACCATCCTGGTGATGACGTGCAGTTTTTACAAAGAATTAATGAAGTGCAGTTTTAAGCACAACAAAATTGAGGAACGGGCCATCCAACCGTACTGCATCACTTCACCATTTCCTGCAAAAATAAGTAAAATGAACCTCAATAGCAAACCACAGCGGACTTCATTTACACTTTTTTCTTTTCGTAAAAGCACAAAATCAAGGAAGTGCAGAAGAGCACTATGCGTCTCCGACGCCTACTCACCATGCTTGCGTGAGGTCGCGGGAAGGGAGATGCGATGGGGAGAGGAAGGCCATGGGAACCTCCATATCGGTCCCGCGAGCTGCTCACGATGCGCCCATGAGCTGCACCCCAAGCGAGTGAAATACTTAAATGGTTAAAATTATTATCGTGGCATGTAGCCACCTACGATTTAACCGCAATCCCGCCGATGCCCGATCTGCATCAAGAAGAGGAGTCGCAGATGCATTGCATGCCCACGGCCATGCTGCTCCAGCGATGGAGGATGGAAGGTGGAAGAGGGGGACAGAGGGGCGGCAAACCACGAACTTGGCGGCGCCTGCGAGGGTACTTGGGGCGCGATCTGACCGGGGGTGCCTGGATCCATCGTCTGAGGCTGAGGCTGCTGCGCTCATTGGTGTGATGGGGACGGGGCATAGCAGCGCGGCGGTGTTACCCGACACCACATGGAGGTCGCCAACGGGGATGGGATTTTGTCTTACCAGCGACGGGATCTGGCCGGAGATACGAGGTGCAGCACCTCCTAGTCCTTCCAGTGCGCCGATGCAGTACGTTGTCCTCCGTGTCCCGCGTGCGCCCCCACCCGTGTGTGGTGGAGCACCCTCATCTTCCTCTCTGACCCGCCATGGGGGTGGTGGCCCGCGGCAGAGATCCAAGTGGGCAGATGAGGTAGGGGGCCGGAGCCACCTGGGAGCAAAGGTGCGGCGGCTGGGGCGCCTGCATCTGGCGGTAGCGGAGGTCCGCTAGATCCAACAGCGGCGGCGCAGAAGGAGGTCAACGGGGCAGGGGTGGGCTCTGGATCCGGCAACCACACCATGGAATGAGGTCACCCGCGCGGGGTGCTATGGATCCGACCACCGAAGCACAGAAGGAGGTCATCGGGGGCGACAACAGTGGTTTGGGGAGGCCGCCCATGGCAGATCAGGTGCCGGCGCACAGCGTGGTGGTTGGCGGGCGGGAGGTGGTGGCCTGGAGGTGGCTCGTGCTGTGGAAGGTGGTGGCCATGCAGTGGCCGGCGTGGTGGGAGGTGGTAGGCCGGGCGGTGGCGTGAGGTGGTGGAGGATCGGGGAGAAGGTGGTGGGTACTGTTCTGTTCGTATGGGAGGTGGGGGGTGCTGGTTTGTGTGGGTGGGTGGGGTTAGTTTGTAGCTTCGGGGTGGGCGACGGGTGTTATCAAAATAAGCCCCGTGTGTGTGCAGAATAAGGTCTTAAGGGGGTGTTATCATAATAGACCCACCCTATATATATATATATATATATATATATATATATATATAAAATATTTTATATTTGTTTATACTGTGTACGGGTAACTTTAACTTTGAAAGATGGTCGTTGGATGAGGCGAATCCGATGGTCCAAAGATGGCAAATTTGAGCACTACTAGCCGTTGGGTATCATCTAGATTCCACCAGATTTTGCCACATGTATAATCTAGAAGACTCCATGGTTGAACTTAAGTATAATGCACAAACATCAAAACACAAGCCATTCTTATTTGTTCTAGAATCTTCCGTATCAGAATTGCCCAAATGTTTTTCTACATGATTTGCCATTATTTGTTTTACTTTATGTCTTACAACGCACAATTCCATGAATCTTAAAATAGATTAGCTTTCTTATAAAAACTAGATCATTTTGAATGAAATGAACTATAAGAATTAAACGAACATCTACATCATGCATATATGACTCAAAGCTTACATGCTATAATGTGGTATTTATTCATAATTAGGTTGCCAAATCTCATGCGTGCAATGAACATGTACCTTACTCTAGTCTAAATGGTGTTTGTGTGTGTTGAGGTGCAAATTGTCTTTTTTTGGGGTACATGTTAAGCTTGTTCTTTCGAAATTTCAAGCCGCGCCTTGTTATGCCGAAAATTCAAGCTAGCGTCTTTGTCTATCATGCTGCGAAACTCCCGCCTCTTCAACCCACGCCTTGTTAGCCTGAAATATTTAAGATATATCTTTGTCTCGTTGTGCTCCAACAACTCCCTCCATCTCAACCCGCGCCTTGCTATTCCGAAATTACAACGCGCGCGAAAACTCCCACCTCCTGTGAAATCCCGACACGCGAAATGCCCGTGGTACCCCTGAACCGAAAGAATCGCCTCAAATCGGTGGGGGTACTTACGTAACTTACCCCACATTCCGGACAAGCGCGTCCCTAAGCCATGGTTCCCCACCGCCATCCCATCCGCCCACCCATTCAGACACCGAGGCCGCGAAAACCCGCGACGAAACCCCACACCCTGCTCCGTCCGCCACCCAGCCGGAGCCTCTTCCCTGATGACGTCGTCTACAGCAACACCTCGACGTCCCTCATCCACCGTACCGGATGAGGATCCGTCGTCGATCTCGTTGTCCCGCCGGTTCAGCCACCCCATCCTCCACCTCCAAGGAGCTGCCCCGATGTTCCCCTCGTCTTTCGCGCCACCTCCATTCCCACACCGTCGTCTTCACCTGCACCACCGGAAGAGCATCATCATCACGTTTCCTCGGATGAAGCTGCGGCCTAATCGGCGCCACCAAAGAGGTTGTACACTAATCGCCGTGATTTTCTTCTTGATTGATCTCACGGTGCTGCGCCGCTTTCGGTCCCGAGCCGACACGGGCGGCTCCATCCACAGCGTCGTCGCCGCCACTTCCTCCACGGCGCCGCTTCCTTGGCGGCGACATCCACATCGATAGGAGTTGCTGCTGCTTTAGCTCTCGCCGCGCTGCTGCTCGCTCTTGCTCGGTCCCCTGCTGGTTCATTTTGCTATCGCTCTTGCTCGCGCTGCTGCTATCGCTCTTGCTCTTGCTTGCGATGCTGCCCAATTTAGCTACACTTGATCGACTGAATCGACTTTTGGGTCATCGATTTTCAGAGGTGGGGGGGGCTCGCTGGGTGAAGGAAGAACCAGCCGCAGCGGGAGGGGGGCTCACGAGAGGTACCCCACTATCTATTTTAGGGTTCAGGATGGGGCGGTGGCCGCCGGTGGCGTGGCGGTGGCGTGGGGATCGCCGGAGAAAAAGCTCGGCACGGGGGGCCTAGAGGGATGGCCGGGGCGGCGACGGACCGGCGGTGGGGAGTGTTTACGGGGCGGGCAGGGCGGCGCACCGCCGGTCGCGGGCGGCGGGGGGCTGCTGTTTGACTGGTGGTGGCTGGCAGCTCAGGGGGGTGGAGGTTGAAGATGAACCACAATCCCTTGATTTCGTATCCAACGGCTGCAAAATCGACTGACCAAAGATGAAAAAGTCAGTCGACCGACGTGTAGCCTCACCTTGCTAGTGCGTTTAGTTTTGATAGCAAAATTCAGTTTTGACAACAAAATTCAGTTTCGACAGTTAAGTTCAGTTTCGACAGTCAAGTTCAATTTTGACAGTTAAATTCAGTTTCGACAGTTAAGTTCAGAGATGAGCGGCTGATGTATTTTACATCTACCACTTTGTGGTTATGTATTTTACGTCATGTATTGGAGATGCTGTTAGAATTCCACTCAGGTTAACGTTGTTCGTTGTCTCTCTTGTCCTGCTTTAGCCTCAGCGTCGTACAGCTCACCGGAGCTGCTCCAACGACGAAACCCTCCATCACAGCGGAGCAGTACCTCGGGCTCCATCTCCAGACGCCTAAGATCTTCTTCCCCTCCTCCGACAGCCAAGTCAGCCGAAGCATCCTCACCGGCCAACCCAATCACACTGAGATCGACATGGCTTTGCCAAAGAGGTTGTACACTTGTTGCATCTCTTTTATACTCTACATGTTATATATGTTGTCCACTGAGCACTCGTAGTAACGGGAAATACGATTATTTTATCCTAATATATGACAAGCAGTCAGGTACCAGGCAATTTAGCTATCTGTGATGGACTCTCTTGAATGCCATCATTATTTATATCTGTGCGTTTGAGCTGTGCATTTGTCGATGGGCCTGGGAGTTGAGCTAGTATGGCAGTGCCTGGGTCCAAAGTAATAGAAGTAGCACAAAAACATTTTTTAGTGTACGATTTTCCTTGCTCAAGCCTGCCTACTAGAATTGCCAGTGCTTGAAAGGAAAAGTGAATGAAAAACATAGGAATTGGAAAGTTACCTATGGTATTACTTTTCATGAATTTGGTGCAAAGGAATGGAGCAAAGGAAAACTGTAGGATTTGTTCCTTTAGTGTCTCCTTGAAAGAAAAACCATAGCAATTCTAATTGCCACTTCTCCTCCTTTTCATATTCCTATTCATCAAGCACAAGACTAAGAGATAGTAGCATAATAGCATTATAACCGTACATTTTCTTGTGGTTTGACTTAATCTCACCATGCTTTTTTGCATCCTGTGATCTTCCAATTGTTATGAATCAAACACCCAGATTGGCAGAAATCCAGTGTTTTTAAATTCTCTGTTTTGCACGTGCATTCCTATCCTATTCCTGTTTATTTCCTATCCCTGCATTGTTAGAATCCTCAAATTCAAACAAGCCCTTACTCAATTACTTCTGTTACAGATATGTGTCAAAGAAAACCTTGTGTGGTTTGTCCTGCTCCTGCAGCGCTGTGTTCCACCCTAGCTCAGCTGCTCCAACGACGGAAGGGTTCACCACAGCAGGATCCACTCTCAAGACTGTCTTTCGCCGCCTCAAATCTTCTTCCCCGCTGCCGGCAGCCACCACAACTGCGTTACCATCATCAACAGAGCAGATGACCTTGAGGACTACACGGGTCCGCAAGAGAGGTCGCACTCTTTCGTGTCTACTTACGTTACGCGCCACTTAATATGATGACATGCTACATTATCATCGTGTTCACCTATTAGAATCCGAGTCAGGTCCAAACTAATGCTGAAACTTGAGTTTTTAAATGGTTGTGGGGTACATATTGGGGCAGCAATCAGTACTATCTGTCTACTATCTGGTTAATCTCCGGTGTCTACTATGAGTTTCATGTTGGGTGCAAACAAACATTAAAGGAGCCAGTGGCGGAGCTAACATTCAAGCGTTGGGTTCAAGTGAACCCAACGAATTTTGCTACGTACGTGCGCGTAGGTACATGTTTGCCTACCTGAACCCGGTAAAAAATTCTGGCTGACCCCATCAAATAACGTGAGCAGCTATGGAAAGGGCCGAAAAGCCCACGGGGACTTGATGCCCACGCGGCTAGCCGGCCAGGGCCTAAACCGTGATTACTCATGTATTCTGAATGTTTCTAAAAAACACTGTGTAGTTATGTTTTGTTTTTTATACAATACAGACGCACGTTGCCGAACACTTCGTCGAGTCGTCATGTGTTCGTTTTCCAATTCGCATCACTCCTAGTCTGTTTGTGTTCCTTGGCGTCTACTCCATCCGTTCCTAAGTATTTGTCTTTTTAGAGATTTCAAATGGACTACCACATACGAATGTATATAGACATATTTTAGAGCGTAGATTCACTCATTTTGCTCGGTATGTAGTTATTTGTTGAAATCTCTAGAAAGACAAATATTTAGAAACAGAGTGAGTAGATCGACAGCGACAATAATTTTCACCCAAATTTTAAGGTAATTAGGTTACACCGCCACATCTCATCATCTTCCTCTCTCTTATGCCTGTTCTATCTAGCCTATTAGCCTAGTGTATCATAGTGATTTTTTTGCCCTAGTTTTTTATATATATTTTTCAAATTTGTTATGTGGGGAAAGATATATTTTCTATCATTAGTAATGTGACAATGTTCAATCTTTTTAAGGCGATGAAAGATCGAAAAGGTCGCTCTAAAATGTGTGTGGGTTTACAAGCTTAGTTTACTTGATGATATTTATTTTAAACTTGTCAATCTAAGTTTTTATTGTTTCAATATTTTGGGAAGATGAGAAGCTAAATCCGGAGCTTCAAAATTATTTGATATACTCTATTATTTATAATATGCAAACACGTGTTTTTATAATTTTATCAAACCGGTATGTTTTGCACTCTTCAGTTTTTAATGGAGCACCAAATGTTCGTCATAGTGTTTATGAGTGTTATAATTTTGTTGAAACTAGAGTTTATCTTCATAAAATAGTATCAAGTTCTCATAAAAGAGTGAATGGGCGAACCCAATGGCCAATTTTTCTGGCTCCGCCCCTGAAAGGAGCCATTATCTGTATTTTTTAACTAAAGCTATTATCTGCCTGCTATCATTGGTTTTGGGTCTATCCACAGTTTGCTACCATCACTCTGGATTTGTGCATGCACTCCTTACATAATCTCACTATGTTTTATTCCTATGCATGCCAGTTATTGTACACAATGGGACTGATCATGTAGAGCAAAAGAGACGAGCCTTGCGTGGCAATAAAATTTCATGCAGACGTCGTTCCATGGTGGGCGCAAAGGCAGCCCCCACTCCACACATTTTGGATCGTAATCAAGAGGAAGATAACTGTTCTGAGGGGGATTCAGAAGGAGAAGACCACTCCTATTTACCCCATGAGGTCTTTTCTCTAACTTGGCATGCTGATGTTGATAATATCATGCATATGGTGCCTTGCATTGCTTACTGTATACATTAAAGATGTCATCTGCTTAGTTTAGACATGCTTTGTGTCAATGCCATCTGTTTAGTTTCTTTATCATATATGTGAATCGTGCAATGCATCTTGTTTAGCCAGGCATCATATATGTGAATTTTGCAATGCCACCCTGGTTAGCCAGTCATCTTATATGTGAATTATATCATGCCATCATTTTTTTTATTATGTGTTAAATTTGTCAACAATTTTAGTACACTCAGTTACTCTTCCTGTGCATCAGCCATTCGGCACGGTCATGGAAAAATCTGGAGTGGAAACAAGGTCTTCATAGCAGACAATGCTATCTGACGAAGCGCATGTCTTGCTGGTTACCGATAGCTCCTCAGAGGAGGATTCAGAGAGAGATGACCAGTCATATCCCCCCCACCCCGAGGTGCATGCCCTAACTTGGCAGGGTTATGTTGCTCATATCGTGCGTATGGTATCTTGCATTGCTATGTCATTTGCTTAGTTTAGACATGCTTTGTGTGAATGTCACCTGTTTAGTGTCTAATTACCATATATGTGAATTATGCAATGCCATCTTGTTGCAAGACTTTATATATGTGAATTATGCAATGTTATCTTGTTGCAAGGCATTATGTATGTGAATTATGCAATGCCATGCTGTTTAGGCAAGCGTTATATATGTGAATTATATCATGCCGTCCTTTTTTCTATTTCTCATTGCTTTTGTCGACAATGTTTGTATATTCAACTGCTCTTCCTGTGCATCAGCCATTTGAATTGGTGATGGAGAAATCTGGAGTGAAAACAAGGTCTTGAGCAGACAATGCTACCTGCAAGCAGTATATCTTGCTGGTTACTGAGATAGCTCTTGAGAGGAGGATTCAGAGGCGATGACCAGTCCTATTATCCCCGAGGTGTATGCTCAAACTTGGCAGGCTTATATTACTCATATAATGCATATGTTGTATTGCAATGCTTAGTTTTTACATCATATACACAATATTGAATGCCATCTCCTTAGTTGACACATCATATATGCGATTGCCCTCTGCTCACTTCCTTGGTATATAAATCATATATTTCATGCCATGATGTTTACATAGACAACATGTATTCTAATTATGGCATGCCAACCCATTTTCTAAAGACATAATATAGTTATATCATCTCATCCTGTTCACATAGTCATCATATTTTAAATTATGCCATTCTATCCGTGAATTATATCATGCCATCATGTTTCCATCGACGACATGTTTGTGATTTATGGCATGCCAACCACTTTAATAGACACATCGTATAGTTATATCATGTCATCCTGTTTACATAGTCATCATATTTTGAAGTATGTCATTCTATCCTGTTTAGTTAGCCATCATACATGTGAAATTGTGTCATGCTATCCTGTTTAATTAGCCATCATATATGTGAAATTATGTGCTGCTAATCTGTTTGCTTAGACAACATAAATGTGAATTATTTCATGCCCTGTTTTCTTCCCTGCTATCCATTGCACCTGTCTATCTTACAATGTCTGTACATTCAATTACTTTTCTTGTTTATCAACCATTTAAATTGGAGGGAGTGATGGTAGTATCTCTGGGAGTAAAAACACGGTCTTCAGAAAAGATCGTGCTACCTGTCGATGCAGATAGAACCACGGTTGTACTTGCCCAAGAACCAGCCCCACCACACATAACCCACACTCATGCAGATTGTACCCTACCCAGCTTGGACAGAGAACCAGCTACACCCCTTCTAACCCCAACCCCCAGCAGATAGACACCCAGTTCCGTTGACACAAGACCGTCTCCACCACAGAGCACCCAAACACGAGCAGTTAGTAAGGCAACTGCAGTGCCCAAATCACGAGGACCACCACTCCAAACCCAAGTCAATGCTTAAAGCGAGAAGAAGAATTGTTATCGTGTCAGGTTCCGTAGCTATGGTTCATACTACTTTGCTCTTGCATCACTGTATTTACTGATACCAACTAATTTCAAATTTGAAGGATGCAATTGAAACTCCAATGGCGCAACAGGTATGTTTTAAACCTATTTCTTCAACGTGTTTGGCTGTTTGCTGTTGTAACTTGCTTTATGTTGATTTCAGTTTCAATTGAATAAACAGTTATGTTCTCATGCCATGCACATTACAAGTGTTGTTATTGCTGTGTAGTTTCCCACACTTATATTCTGTCTATGCTACTTTGTCTTAAATAGATATGATTCGAACTGTATCTATCTTGATTTGGCAACATAAACTAGAATGATATAGACCATACAGTGACCATACTAGATAGATATATGTTTGTTTCATGATGTTATCCTGTCCACCTTACTACTGAACTGGTTTACCAAAATGAGTTTCAAATACTACATTGTAAACCTGAGACTGCCTGAGATGTGTTTGTTTGTTTCTCTTTTAGAACGCGGATAAAATATTGGAGAAGAGTACCCTGTTATGCAATGGTAAAGGAAGTAATGCAGATAAGGTTCAAGATAGTGAGACATCCCTGTTGGTCTCCAAGAAAGCTGATAAAAACTATATTGAAGACACTAAGACAACCCAAAGTCCTGTCTTGATGTAGTGTTCGAGTTCTTGGCTTACCACCGCCGCACCAGCTCTTGAACTCGTTGTTGAATCAGTTCGGCTTCTTGAGTCTCAACTTCAAGTTGAAAGACATCGATCGAGATGTTATGCGACAGAAGTCAAGGACCGAGGAAGTCCTTGCAGAATTCAGATGCATACTTTCCGTGCAACATGCAAGCCTTCGGAGGAATTAAGCGCCAAACAAGAGAAAGTTAATAAGCTTGCTAAGCATCTTGCCGGCATTATGGGTACCCAGGATATTGTTTCTTGAGCTCTTCTAAAGTGGTTTTAGTTCTGGACTTGTTTTGCTGCGGCGTTTATATGCTGCTGTGTTCCCTATATTTGCACTGGTGGCGAACTTTGATGCCCAATGGATGTAATATGTGTAATAAGCGTGATATCCTAGCGTAAGTTGATTGATTATTTATTTCCTTGTTGTCTTGTTTATTTGTTTGCTTGTAGTCATTACAGTTCTTTTTCCGCTGTTTGCTAGTGGCTGCAATAACCTATTTTTTAAAACTAGGCCACAATAACCATGGGCTAATATTTACTGTAGTGACACTAGGCCTCCTACGGACCGTAGAAATAGTGGGCCTTCTACGGGCCGTAGAAACAGTGGGCCTTCTATGGGCCGTAGAAACAGTGGGCCTTCTATGGGCCGTAGAAACAGTGGGCCTTCTACGGGCCGTGGAAACAGTGGGCCTTCTACGGGCCGTAGAAACAGTGGGCCTTCTATGGGTCGAGAAACAATGGGCCTTCTGGTCGATCATCAATGGGCCTTATACGGGCAGATGATCGACACAAACTTGGGCCAAACAGACCGCATTACGTAAACGGGCTAGAGTTGGAATCATCCGTTCATGGGCCGACCATAACGGGCCATCGTTAATAGGCCGTATTTGATGACGCTATGAAAACGGCCCAACGTCTTAACGGACCACAAACAGGCCGACTGTAACCAGGGGCTGAATTTGGCCCACAAGTAGAAAATGACAGTAACGGGCCGTAAGTAAACGAATGCTGGAAATGAGCCCAAGAATAAATGGGCTCTAAGAAGGCCGAAAGATAACATGGGCTGGAAACGGCCCAACGGAATAACGGGCCGTTAATGGGTATAAGGTTATACACTGTTCATTACGGGCTAGTTTCACCACGGGCCATTAATGGGTGTAAAGTGATACATTGTTCATTACGGGCCAGTTTCACCACGGGCCGTTAATAGGCCAAGAGTTACATAGGGCCTCATATGGGCCGAAAGACTTCATGGGCCATACATGGGCCGAAGTAAAAACGGCCGAATCATATTGATGGCCCAGATGACGCCATCGGGCCTAATTCGGATAGGGCGAACGGGCCTTGGGTTGGCTGGCTGCAAATGGGCTATATGCGAACAGGCCGTTAACAGGCTTTCCATGGGCCGGCCCACCACCTTTTGACCAAGTCAAACGGGCCGGCCTTTTCACATGAATGGGCCTCTGTTGGGCCGTGCCACGTGTCCACGTATCATAGGCACCTTCTGTCCAATGAGTGGATGACATCTGTCCCAGCGATGAGCCGACACGTGTTTCCTCCAGCCAATGATGATTTTACACATGGAAAATCCTCATTGGTCGGGGCTGTTAACGGGTTATCGGATCCAAAACCCGACCCGATAGCTTAACGACGTTCCGTTACAATGGATGCCACGGTCGGTCACCCTTGACGAAAGCACTTCGTGGACGCGATTTATCGTCATGGAAGTGGACACTTCGTGATGATAATTTTGGTAATGTCATGGAACACTTCTACGACAGCACAGGTATGACTATCTTGATTCTGTCATAAAATCGTCATGGATGTACATGCATGACAAAAAACGCGACCTACTGTGACAAACACGTATCATAACGGAAGTGTATTTTTTTGTAGTGTTGGGGGCGCGCGCCCCACACTCCCCTTACTGCCCTCTATTTCCACTAAAGCCCATGTAGGCCCATTAAGCCCCCGGGGGGTTCCGATAACCCCCGGTACTCCGGTAAAATCCCGATTTCACCCGGAACACTTCCGATATCCAGATATAGGCTTCCAATATATCAATCTTTATGTCTTGACCTTTTCGAGACTCCTCGTCATGTCCGTGATCACATCCGGGACTCCGAACAACCTTCAGTACATCAAAACTCATAAACTCATAACATAACCGTGATCGAAACTTTAAGCGTGCGGACCCTATGGGTTCGAGAACTATGTAGACCTGACCGAGACATGTCTTCGGTCAATAACCAATAGCGGAACCTGGATGCTCATATTGGCTCCCACATATTCTACGAAGATCTTTATCGGTCAGACCGCATAACAACATACGTTGTTCCCTTTGTCATCGGTATGTTACTTGCCCGAGATTCGATCGTCGGTATCTTAATACCTAGTTCAATCTCGTTATCGGCAAGTCTCTTTACTCATTCCTTAATACATCATCCCGCAACTAACTCATTAGTTACAATGCTTGCAAGGCTTATAGTGATGTGCATTACCGAGTGGGCCTAGAGATACCTCTCCGACAATCGGAGTGACAAATCCTAATCTCAAATACGCCAACCCAACAAGTACCTTCGGAGACACCAGAGAGCACCTTTATAATCACCCAGTTATGTTGTGACGTTTGGTAGCACACAAAGTGTTCCTCCGGTAAATGGGAGTTGCATAATCTCATAGTCATAGGAACATGTATAAGTCATGAAGAAAGCAATAGCAACATACTAAACGATCGAGTGCTAAGCTAACGGAATGGGTCAAGTCAATCACATCATTCTCCTAATGATGTGACCCCGTTTAAGCAAATGACAACTCATGTCTATGGCTAGGAAACATAACCATCTTTGATCGACGAGCTAGTCAAGTAGAGGAATACTAGTGACACTCTGTTTGTCTATGTACTCACACATGTATTATGTTTCCGGTTAATACAATTGTAGCATGAATAATAAACATTTATCATGAAATAAGGAAATAAGTAATAACTTTATTATTGCCTCTAGGGCATATTTCCTTCAGTCTCCCACTTGCACTAGAGTCAATAATCTAGATCACATCGCCATGTGATTTAACATCAATATTTCACATCACCATGTGATTAACACCCATAGTTCACATCGTCATGTGACCAACACACAAAGGGTTTACTAGAGTCAATAATCTAGTTCACATCGCTATGTGATTAAGACCCAAAGAGTACTAAGGTGTGATCATGTTTTGCTTGTGAGAGAAGTTTAGTCAACGGGTCTGCCATATTCAGATCCGTATGTATTTTGCAAATTTCTATGTCTACAATGCTCTGCACGGAGCTACTTTAGCTAATTGCTCCCACTTTCAATATGTATCCAGATTAAGACTTAGAGTCATCTGGGTCAGTGCCAAAACTTGTATCGACGTAACCCTTTACGATGATCCTTTTTGTCACCTCCATAATCGAGAAACATATCCTTATTCCACTAAGGATAATTTTGACCGCTGTTCAGTGATCTACTCCTTGATCACTACTGTACTCCCTTGCTAAAATCAGTGTAGGGTATACAATAGATCTGGTACACAGCATGGCATACTTTATAGAACCTATGGCTGAGGCATAGGGAATGACTTTCATTTTGTTTCTATCTTCTGCATGGTCGGGCTTTGAGTCTTACTCAATTTCACACCTTGTAACACAGGCAAGAACTCTTTCATTGACTGTTCTATTTTGAACTACTTCAAAATCTTGTCAAGGTATGTACTCATTGAAAAAACTTATCAAGCGTGTTGATCTATATCTATAGATCTTCATGCTCAATATGTAAGCAGATTCACCGAGATCTTTCTTTGAAAAAAAAACTCCTTTCAAACACTCCTTTATGCTTTGCAGAATAATTCTACATTGTTTCCGATCAACAATATGTCATTCACATATACTTATCAGAAATGTTGTAGTGCTTCCACTCACTTTCTTGTAAATACATGCTTCACCTCAAGTATGTATAAAACTATATGCTTTGATCAATTTATCAAAGCGTATATTCCAACTCCGAGATGCTTGCCCTAGTCCATAGATGGATCGCTGGAGCTTGCATATTTTGTTAGCACCTTTAGGATTGACAAAACCTTCTTGTTCCATCATATACAACTCTTCTTCGATAAATCCATTAAGGAATGCAGTTTTGTTTATCCATTTGCCAGATTTCATAAAATGCGGCAATTGCTAACATGATTCGGACAGACTTAAGCATAGATACGAATGAGAAACTCTCACAGTAGTTAACACCTTGAACTTTGTCAAAAACCATTTTCAACAAGTCTAGCTTTGTAGATAGTAACACTACTATTAGCGTCCGTCTTCCTCTTGAAGATCCATTTATTTTCTATGGCTTGCCGATCATCGGGCAAGTTAACCAAAGTCCACACTTTGTTCTCATACATGGATCCCATCTCAGATTTCATGGCCTCAAGCCATTTTGCGGAATCTGGGCTCATCATCGCTTCCTCATAGTTCGTAGGTTTGTCATGGTCAAGTAACATGACCTCCAGAACAGGATTACCGTACCACTCTGGTGCGGATCTCACTCTAGTTGACCTACGAGGTTCGGTAGTAACTTGATCTGAAGTTACATGATCATCATCATTAGCTTCCTCACTAATTGGTGTAGGAGTCACAGGAACATATTTCTGTGATGGAGTACTTTCCAATAAGGGAGTAGGTACAGTTACCTCATCAAGTTATACTTTCCTCCCACTCACTTCTTTCGAGAGAAACTCCTTCTCTAGAAAGGATCCATTCTTAGCAACGAATATCTTGCCTTCGGATCTGTGATAGAGGGTGTACCCAACTGTCTCCTTTGGGTATCCTATGAAGGCACATTTCTCCGATTTGGGTTTGAGTTTATCAGGATGAAGCTTTTTGTGATAAGCATCGCAACCCCAAACTTTAAAAACGACAACTTTGGTTTTTTGCCAAACCATAGTTCATACGGTGTCGTCTCAATGGATTTAGATGGTGCCCTTTTTAACGTGAATGCAGCTGTCTCTAATGCATAACCCCAAAACTATAGTGGTAAATCGGTAAGAAACATCATAGATTGCACTATATCCAATAAAGTACGGTTATGACGTTCAGACAAACCATTATGCTGTGGTGTTCTAGGTGGCACGAATTTGTGAAAATATTCCACATTGTTTTAATTGAAGACCAAACTCGTAACTCAAATATTCGCCTCCGCGATCAGATCGTAGAAACTTTATTTTCTTGTCACGATGATTTTCCACTTCACTCTGAAACTCTTTGAACTTTTCAAATGTTTCTGAGTTATGTTTCATCAAGTAGATATACCCATATCTGCTCGGATCATCTGTGAAGGTCGAAAATAACGATATTCGCCATGAGCCTCAACACTCATCGGATCGCATACATCAGTATGTATTATTTCCAATAAGTCAGTTGCTCGCTCCATTGTTCCGGAGAACAGAGTCTTAGTCATCTTGCTCATAAGGCATGGTTCACAAGCATCAAGTGATTCATAATCAAGTGATTCCAAAATCCCATCAGCATGGAGTTTCTTCATGCGCTTTACACCAATATGACCTAAACGGAAGTGCCACAAATAAGTTGCACTATCATTATTAACTTTGCATCTTTTGGCTTCAATATTATGAATATGTGTATCACTATGATCGAGATCCAACAAACTATTTACATTTGGGTGTATGACCATTGAAGGTTTTATTCATGTAAACAGAACAACAATTATTCTCTGACTTTAAATAAATAACCGTATTGCAATAAACATGATCAAATCATATTCATGCTCAACACAAACCCCAAATAACATTTATTTAGGTTTAACACTAATCCCGAAAGTATAGGGAGTGTGCGATGATGATCATATCAATCTTGGAACCACTTCCAACAAACATCGTCACTTCACCCTCAACTAGTCTCTGTTTATACTGTAACTCCTGTTTCGAGTTACTAATTTTTAGCAACCGAACAAGTATCAAATACCCAGGGGCTACTATAAACACTAGTAAGGTACACATCAATAACCTGTATATCAAATATACCCTTGTTCACTTTGCCATCCTTCTTATCCACCAAATATTCAGGGCATTTCCGCTTCCAATGACCATTTCCTTTGCAGTAGAAGCACTCAGTTTTAGGCTTTAGTCTAGCTTTGGGCTTCTTTACGAAAGTGACAACTTGCTTGCCATTCTACATGAAGTTCCCTTTCTTCCCTTTGTCCTTTCTCTTGAAACTAGTGGTCTTATCAACCATCAACACTTGATGTTTTTCTTGATTTCTACCTTCGCCGATTTTAGCATCGCGAAGATCTTGGGAATTGTTTTCGTCATCCCTTGCATATTATAGTTCATCACGAAGTTCTACTAACTTGGTGACGGTGACTAGAGAATTCTCTCAATCACTATTTTATCTGAAAGATTAACTCCCACTTGATTCAAGCGATTGTAGTACCCAGACAATCTGAGCACATGCTCATTTCTTGAGCTATTCTCCTCCATATTTTAGGCAAAGTAATGTCAGAGGTCTCATACCTCTTGACACGGGCATGAGTATGAAATACCAATTTCAACTCTTGGAACATCTTATAGCTCCGTGGCGTTCAAAACATTTTTGAAGTCACGGTTCTAAGCCGTAAAGCATGGTGCACTTAACTATCAAGTAGTTATCATACCGAGCTTTTGTCAAAACATCCATAACATCTGCATCTGCTCCTGCAATAGGTCTATCACCTAGCGGTGCATCAAGGACACAATTCTTCTGTGCAACAATGAGGATAATCCTCAGATCACGGATCCAATCCGCATCATTGCTACTAACATCTTTCAACTTAGTTTTCTCTAGGAACATATCAAAAATATAACAGGGGAGCTAAACGCGAGCTATTGATCTACAACATAGATATGAAAATACTATCAGGACTAAGTTCAGGATAAATTAAAGTTCAATTAGTCAAATTACTTAAGAACCCCCACTTAGATAGACATCCCTCTAATCATCTAAGTGATCATGTGATCCATATCAACTAAACCATGTCCGATCATCACGTGAGATGGAGTAGTTTTCAATGGTGAACATCACTATGTTGATCATACACTAGAAAAAAAAGACACATCCGTGACATTTTGGGCCGAACGAAATTTTTTTCTGTCATACATATGACACTTCTATGACGATAATTGTGACAAAACCCGGTATCATCATAGATGTGGTGGGCTCCTACTTCTATGACAAAAATCATGATGAGAAAATGGGCTTTTCGTCTGGGCGGGCGGAGACGCAGCTGCATGACATTCTTTGGGCTGTCCATGACGGAAAAAACCGTGGTAGAAGCGAGGGCGAGGAAAATTTTGGGAAGTTGCCGGTTACGGTGGGAGGTCGGGGGCTGAGCGATGCGTGTTTCTCTCAGACACGCGACGCTGCAGCGTGTGTGAGGCGTTGGCTCTAATCAACCCAGCGAGGAGTTGGGCTCTAATCGAACCCGAGCTATTGCACCGCAGCTACACATTATCGAACCCGAAGCGATCGATCGATGGCTGTTAATCGAATCCAGATCGAGCGATTCTTCGCCATCGCTGCTAATCAAGCCGATCGATGCTGCCTCTGGGATGAACAGTGAGCATTGTGGGGGGGGGGGGTTGGATGAACAGTGAGCGGTGGCATTTGCCTCTGGATGAACATGACTCCGTGGTGTGGAGGGCTGGCTGAACAGTAGACGGTGGAGGGGTGCCCGTGGAGGGGTGGTTGAACAGGACCCCGTGGTGTGGAGGGCTAGATGAACAGTAGATGGTGGAGGGGTGGTTGAACAGTAGCTGGTGGAGTAGCGCGCGGTGGAGGCTGGATGTATTGGAGCCCGTGGAGGCTGGAGGAGGTCGACGGTAGCCCGTGGAGGCTGGAGGAGGTCGACGGTGGAGATGGACAGTATCCCGTGGAGTCCCGTTTTGCGGTACGCCACATCCCTCCCGATGAACAGGACCCCCATTTCGACAGTAGCGCTCCAACACAAGTCCGTTTCGTCCGTTTTGTGGTACGCCACACCCCTCCCGATCAACAGACCCCGTTTGACCGTAGGAGGTCCGTTTAAATCCGCTTTTGCGACGTCACACCCTCCCGATCAACAGACCCGTTCGAATGTAGGAGGTCCGCTTCTCCGCCAGCGATACGCCAGCCTCGTTTCCATCGCCTGTTCCGTCCAAGCCCTCTCAATGAACACGACCACGCATTCCGTTCCGACCCAGCTGGTTGGCTCCCACGCGTTCCGTTGCCTCCCAATGAACACGACGACGACGTTGTTTCTCCGTTCCGACCCAGCCATGTACACGAGCCCTGGCCGTACGTACACATACGTGGCCATATTTTATTTATTGCACCCTGGACGCTGTACGTACGTGTACATGCTACGTGCGCGCCTCTACTACGATACGTGCGCGCCTCTACATCGACCTGTATGTACGTACACGTTCGCGACCAGAATGATAATGCTACGTATGCTTCGACCAGGTGGGTCCCGACTGTCAGGCACTTCCTTGCATGCGAAGATGTAGCTGGTGGGTCCTAGCAGTCAGGGGACGAATCGTTTGTTTTGCCCTGACGCACTTCCTTGCGTGCGAACATGTAGCTGGTGGGTCCCAGCAGTCAGGGGGCGAATCGTTTTTTTGCCCGGACGCACTTCCTTGCGTGCGAAGGTGTAGCTGGTGGGTCCCAGCAGTCAGGAGGGAAACATTTTTTCGCGAAATACGGTGGCTCGTCCGGTGGGTCCCTGCTGTCAGGTGGAGGAATCATTATTTTCCGTGTAATAAGGAGGCACTTCCTTGCTGCGACCGTGGACCCAGCTGTCAGTCTCTCCACGTACAGTCCACGTCCGATGGAAGTCGTTACTTGACCACGTTGACCATGCCACGCGGAGAGCACCAGGGCGGTGGACGACGGCGAGGCCTAGGAAGGGAACGACACGGAGCCGGTGAAGACGCCGCAGTGGATGCCCACGGGGAGAGGAGTATGAGGGTTCACTCGTTCGGCTGCGGTGTGAGGCTGCCGTCGCCGCAGGGCCTGGCGATGGTGGGAATAGTAGGGGCGGTGAGGCCTCGCGGCAAGACAGCCGCCACGGAGGCAGGAGCAGGCGGCACGACCGGCGCTGCTTTGGGCGGCTGGAGCAAGAAGACCAGAGGTTGAAGAAGCACTACGACCGTTGGATGGACATCGTACGGTCACTTGAGCTAGAATCGTTCATACTAACTAAGTTGATAAAGCCCTCCGTCCCTGTCAACTTAGTAGGCACACAAGTCAGCCACCCACCAAGGTGAGTCCCAGCTAGCAGGGGGAGTATTCATTTTTTTGTGCATAATAAAGAGGCACTTCCGGTGGGTCCGAGCTGACAGTGGGGGGAACGTTTTTTCGCGAAATACGTTGGCTCGTCCGATGGGTCCCACCAGTCAGGGCGAAACATTTTTTCTTGAAATAAGTTGGCCCGTCCGGTGGGTCCCTGCTGTCAGGTGGAGGAATAATTATTTTGCGCGTAATAATGAGGCACTTCCTTGTGGCCGTCGTGGACCCAGCTGTCAGCCTCTCCACGTACAGTACTCTTCCAATGGAAGTCGCTCTTTAACCACGTTGACCACACCGCGCCGAGAGCACCAGGGCGGTGGACGACGACGACGCCTAGGAAGGGGACGGCACGGAGCCGGGGAAGACGCAACAGTGGAAGCCCGCGCGGAGAGGAGTACGAGGGTTCTTGGTTCAGCTTGCGGTGTGAGGCTGCCGTCGCCGCGAGAATAACGAGGGGTGGGTGAGTGGAGGGATGGCTCAGCCAGCGGCGGGAGTAGTATGGGGCGGTGAGGCCTCGCGGCAAAGACAGCCGTCCATGGGAGGCAGGAGCAAGCGGCACGACCGGCGCTGCTTTGGGCGGCTGGACCAAGAAGACCAGAGGTTGAAGAAGCACTACGGCCGTTGGATGGACATTGCATACCTTTGAAGCTAGAATCGTTTATATTGACTAAGTTGACAAAGCCCTTGGTGCGCTCCAACTTAGTAGGCCCACAGTCAGCCTCCAAACAGTGCGCCCGGATGTCGGGGAGGAATAATTTTTTGGGCGGCCGAAGCTAAGAATATCCGAGATTGAAGAAGAAGCACGGCATCCGTTGGATAGACATCCAACGGCCACTGCTGCTAGAACCGTGTGTTCACCATAATAAGTTGACAAAGCCTTGCATACGCGTCAACTTATTGTTTTAGGGGACGCGTCACTTAGTAGGCCCACAAGTGTGTGGCAGAGAACTTATAGCCCATTTGCGTTTTGTAAGAATGTACAACCCATTTTTTGAATTCTAATGGAATTTACAACAGCCCATTTACAGTCTTTTAAAAGTACAGCCCATTTTCTAGCTAGGACAATGATTAATAATTTCAACCAACCGTTGAAGACAGAATTCAATAAAATTTCCCACATTTTGATGGGATCCTAAATATTTTTATCCCGAAATTTCTAGTGAGATTAAATATAAATTTGTATTACGTAAAAATCCAACGGAACATTGCGCGCGCAACAATGAAAATTTAAGATTTTCAAAATCCATAATAATATTTTATAAACTAATTTCGTGTTTGGTGCATTTTTTTATAGTTAATGCCCAATTTTTTTAATTACATCCCATTTATTATTTTTTAAAGCCCATTTTCTTGGTAAGCCTAATGCATCCATCCTAGGAAAGATTTGCATCCCAGCAGGGTGGAGAATAACAAGTTGACCTTGCCTGGGTATTCCTCAAAAAGACGTATAGCTGGGCTAGCCATTTTCATCTTGAAAAAATTAGTATCTGGGCTGGATATCTGGCCTGGGCTAGACGGGCCACAACCCGCCCAGTTAATACCCTGCTCTCCTCTAAACAACAACGAAATCATCGCCAAGAAAAACTCTGTAGTGCTCACGCCTCAAAAACACAAATACTGCTCGAGCTGTTTGGTCCCAGCTGTCGGCCGCACCTTATGCAATTCTCTCATTTATATTGACTACATAGGTTGACAATGGTGTGGGACCGATGTCAGGAAACCAGGAGAAAGCAAAAAAATATAATTGTACATAATAAGGAGGCACTTGCGTATGTACGACTATGGCCCTAGTGGGTCCCTAGTGTCATCCAGTCAAAATAAAGTCATCTCCTGAATACTCATGTTCGTTGACCATGTTAACAATGCTCGGCGCCACGGCGAGCGCAACAACTCGAAGGACAATGGAGAGGGCCTCGCGGGCCCTAAGGAGGTCTGATACAGCGCCCGCTGCTCATTCAGGAAGCCAGGATCATCGGACACCTATGAGCACCTTCGAGAAACTGAGACGACATGAAACGGTAAGGCTGCGCTTGGGAGCTCTGGTTTATTTCAAACCTGTATTAACATACAAGTGTAATTTACTCGTCATCGGAAACAACGCATAACATACAGGCGCAATGAAACTGAGGGCCCGAGGTCTGTAAGTAAAACCGGCGGGTTACGCGTGTAATTTGAGATACCAGTGTATATTTTACGAGCACTGCTATATGGACGACATTACCAGACGATACATGCACGACGTGTGTATCATGCCATCCATGGGCAAGGCTAAAACAGCAGCTAACGGCTGGTTAGCAATCGTCCGAGTGTCGTTCAGCGTTTTTATCGTGTGTGAAGTACTTCTGATATTTTACTAGTCGAAATCGACCAACCAAGCGCCTTCGCCTGAGACCATCTGCTTTAATTTACAAGCGGTTTTGGTTGCAAAACGACAATCCAATCACAGCCTAATATCATGAGTTGGTCGGAAGATCATATGGTTTCACGTCTAACCTACCCGACTTGTCGTATAGGCTATGAATGAAACATCAGACGATGAACTTCTTAAGCACGGAAACAACAGAAGAGGATGATCTTCTTAACAAGCAAATCACTGGCATTAGATCGACATGCAAAACAATACGAAGCATTATTCTCAGGAGGCACGGTGAACAGCTCATGATGCCGCATGCCACAACATTCCAAGCTCAACTTTGCAATCAAACACAAGGCCGGCATTACATAGACAATATTCAGAACAAACTCTTAACACAGGAATATCTCAACAGAGTAACTATTTACTTCTAAACTGAACACAGGAATAGGAAAAAACACTCGACGCTGCTCACAGCAAGGGCGTCCCACTCAAAAATATCAAATGCATGTCTTCTGGGTAACATCAATGAGCAAATTTTGACAAGGTTTTCCAATTCCAATATATTAAACTAACGTCTTCTTGCTAACATCAATGATTACACTTTGACAAGCTTTTCCCATTCAAAATATGTAATGCCTATGATCGTGGAGTCCTGTCGCTTCTTGCTAACATCAATGATTAAACTTTGACAAGCTTTTCCCATTCAAAATATGTAATGCCTATGATCGTGGAGTCTGTCGCTTCTTGTACTTGTTTGGGCACTTTTGCCCAGGGCACTCCGTGTTGTTAAATTGCCAATGGTCTCTGCAGACTAGTCATGTCACGGTGTCTAATATTTATGGCACGGTTGAAGCAATGGAGGATTTGGTGCCAAACTAAGAAAAGGTGAAATTGGCACCTCTTTTGGCCTACATAGTGGAAGGCCTAATACTGTAAATCTTCTCGGTCATTCCTTCGTAATGTAGCGCAAACAGTGATCGCTTCTTTACGCAAAGTGGAGCGATTAACTGGACCCGAAGAATGCAGCAGTTTGCCTTGGACACATTGGCTCCTTTTGTGCAGTTGAACTAAAATCGAAGTCGGAATAAAATCGAGCTTTAATTGTGATATCCTGTAAGCAACAAAAGGTATAAGGGAAACAATTACTAAGAAATAACGGTGATGGCTTGTACTCCCAGAAGAAAAACATCTATTGATCTACCTTATCTTAATGGGAAACAAAGCAGGAGAGTAGCAATTCTCAATAAGTGTGATTCATTCATATTAACTGAGACATTATCTTAACAATGCCTTGTTTCAACATGTATAAAGAATGAAAAAGCAGAAAAGTATCATTCCTAAAACAATGCGACTGATTCATTTTAATAGAGACATTATCTTAACAATACCTTGGTTAAACATGTAGAAAGAACTACAAAGAAGGATAGTACCATTCCTAACAAGTGTTGCAGTTTTGAACTAAGATTCAGTAGTTAATTAATTCTGAGAGTGGCATTGCTTAATTTTACTAGCGGCATTAGATTAACGAAAAGCATAAACAATTCCAGGGGAGAGTGGGCGCAACAACAGTATGTGCTTCCCTCTACTTATAAAGCGGGTGATGCAGAGTTTGTTGTAACAAAGCAACAAGCATCATGTCTGGGTTCATCCCATTTTTGTTCACTACTTAATGGGAAAAGACAGCAATATGTAACATCCCAAAATTCTAAATTTTGGAATGTTATAAACATATAGATAGTTTTGATTATTGTGTGTCGGTGTACTAGAGTAGGGGTACCCTAGTATCCCGAACTTGTGCACGGACAGTTGCAGCGCCCCACGGAAGGGCTGGCCTGATGACCGTCAAGATCCTCAGCGGCTCCTTTGGAGCCATTCAAGAACAAAGTAATCAAGACCCCAGCAAGAGGAGCTTGCCGGGAAGGCCACTCAAGGCGCAAAGGAAACAAGGCCCCGACAAGGGGAGCTTGCCGGGAAGGTTTGGTGAGCGATAAGCTCCCGAGCGCGACAAGAACCTTGCCGCTGCAAGGTACTCACTATGACAAGTGACCTCTCTTCATCTGCGCTCCAGCTCACCCGCCAACGTGTCACCACGGGCTCTCCCAAGCAGCGTGTCGGACGGGCTGTGCAGCCAGCGAGGAGCAGCGATAGCGGCGCCTGACAGGCTACCATCGTGGCAAGCGGAGGCGACTTGACGGTCCTCTGTTACCTTTGTTGAGGCGATGTGGACGGGCATTGATGACTCTTGTCCCTTGTCACGTCGAGTTAGGTATAGATTACTGTACCTTTGTCAGAGCGGTGTACCAACCTATGTTTTTACCATCTTACCCTTGTCTACTTGCCACATGTGGTGACCCCTTATGCCTATAAAAGGAGGCCCAAGTGCAACGTAGAAAGGGTTCGGGTTCAACTCCGGCTTAGTTCATTCTACTCATACGAGACCTCACTCAGGTTAGGTTTTGTAGCTCCCATTGCTCCCTAGCAAGAACACAAGATAATCCACAAAGCAGCAGTAGGAGTATTATCTCTCCGGAGAGCTCCGAATCTGGGTAAATCTGCTCGTGTGCATCGCTCGATCCGCTCTTTGTGCAATCTTAGCCCCCTCCGAACCACAAGGGACCCAGGTCCCGTAGGTGTTCGTGGGACACGATCAGATTCTCCCGACATCTTTGGCGCCGGTAGGGGCGTCGAGGTTGTGTAAACCCAATCCGGCGGTCACACGAGCAACTTCATCAACATCTTCGTCAACATGGCGCGGAGAAGAAGTCTTGGCAGCAGCAGAGCCGTCGCGTCCGAACCCACCACCACCGGAGCTGTCGGGAGGTGGGGAAACGCGGCGGAGGAACCGCGTCGTCGAAAGAGCCCACAATGCCGCCAGGTCAAGGACAAGGCAGCACAGCGTCGGCGTCCGAGTCCGCACGCGCCCTTCGCAGGAGGCGCGGGATCGACAGGCGTCATGATGCTCGCGGCACCATACGCTCGTTGGATCAAGGCCAAGCTGGAGGATCCTGAGGCCCTCGAGACCCGCATGCACCTCAGCATGCCGGTACGAGTGGAGTACGGTTGCTTGGGCGGGATGCTGCTCCTCTAACGGTTAGGAGTCCGAGCACATCCCGTTCCTCGCTACGTACGCCATTGCCACCCACCACACCAGCAGAAGCCTTGGCAAGAGCACAGCTACTTCTAGACTACCCTCCAACGGCCGACAAGGTCGACGAATGGAGGGCCACAATTCAGAGTCTCATCGGCTTCGCCAACGGCGACGTCCCACGGCAACCGAGTGCCTCGCAGCCGCGGCAAGGCGACAAGGCGCGAGCTGATGGCGACGAGACTTGCGGGGGTGCAGCCACCGTGCACTCCCCTTCCCGAAGACCAAGATCGCCGACTCACCGGATCCACCTCGACAAGCGACTCCACAGCGTCGTCCGGATCCATGAGCTCGTCGCGACCAGCGCCAAGTTCTCCGAGAACGGCAAGAAGAAGACGCTCGAACCCGTATCGAGCGTCGAAGAGAAGCGCGCCGTCAATCTGACCAACGCGCCGGGCCCACTGTCGATATGCATGCGCCAGGGGAACCAGGCGACTTACCGTACGCGGTAGGTTGCCCTGCGTTCACTCGTGAGCTGCGGCAAGTCCGGTGGCCCGACAAGAAAAACTTCAAACCAGATGTGCCGGAGAAGTATGATGGCAGGACACACCCATCGGAGTTCCTCAGCATCTACACCATCGCGGTGCAAGCTGCGGGGGGACGAGACGACAAGATCCTCGCCAACTACTTTCCCCTGGTGCTCAAGCCAAACGTCAGGTCTTGGCTCATGCACTTGCCAGACAGCTCTATTTCTTCTTGGGCAGATTTGTGCCACCAGTTTGTTGGCGCCTTCACAGGCGGCCACAAGCCTCATGGCCAGGAGAGTGACCTCCACCTGCTTGCCCGGAAGGAGGAGAGTCCTCGCGCAAGTTCATCCGAGATTCATCGAGTGCACTACAACATCCCCGACGTCCACCTGCCGCGGTGATCGGTGCATTCCATCGGAATGTCTGAAACCGCAGGATGAGGGAGGAGATGGCGATGTGCAAAGTGAAAGACGTCGTGAGCTCACGCCCTGGCCGACAAGTGTGCACGCTGAAGAAGGAAGAAGACTCCTGGAGAGAATGTGGGAGCAGAGTCCGGCGGTGAGGAGATCGCCCGGCAAGAAAGAGCCGTGGCGAAACAACAGGAGGAAGAAAACCAAGAAGTACTAGTTGTCGAAAGCAGTCCGACAAGAATGGTGCCGCCAACAAAGCCAAGGCTGGTGGCTCGGCAAGGAGGTTGCTGCTGACGCCGACCGCCAAGCTGTGGCGGCCGACAAGCCCGACAGCTCCAAAGCAAGCAAGATCAGAAATCCACCGCACCAAGGGCCACGATCTCTAGAGCTGCAAGAAATTCGAGCAGCTTGTTGAGCTGCTGAGAGCTAAGTACGAAGGCGAGACAAGGAGAAGGCCCAAGAAGGTGCAAGTACAGCAAGTAAGAAGAGACCCGGTCGGGGAGGACGCCGCGGCAAGGCCAAGCAGCGGCAAGGAGACAGACCTCCCCGCGGCCGCGACAAGGAAGAAGACGAAGATGAAGATGACGAAGACATGGAAGACGATGAAGCTGACGAGCAGGAGTTTCAAAAGGCAACGGAGGTCCTTTGCGTTGACGGTGGTGCTTATCTGCATACCTCGCACCGCCAACTCAAGCAATGGATGCGTGAGGTCAATGCAGCAGAACCATCCATAGAGTCACGCAAACCTCTGAAGTGGTCCAGCGCGCCCATCATCTTTGACATTGAAGATCACCCCGATCGCATCATCGTAGTCGGGTGCTTGCCGATGTTGGTCTCACCAACCATCCGCAACCTCAAAGTCACAAAGATCTTTGGTTGACGGCGGGCCGGGCCTGAATTTGATCTCCTCTCGCAGTGCTCCAAAAGCTTCAAATCCATGACAGCGAGCTCGAAGAAACTGGTACTTTGAAGGAATCAACCTGTGAAGGAGCAAGCCCAAAGGGAAGATCACGTTGTCGGTAACATTCGGCAGCGAGCTCAACTTCAGGCGAGAGGGTCACGTTTGGCGTCGCCGATTTCCCATTGCCCTACAATGGCATACTTGGCCGCCCAGCACTCGCCAAGTTCATGGCCGCTCTCATCATGCCTACAACTTACTCAAGATGCCCGCCCGATAAGCGCCATTTCTGTCCATGGCGACAAGAAGGACGCGCTTATCTCGCGCCGACAAGATTTACCGGGATGCAGCAGCCGCGAGAAAGCAAACCACTTGCCGCTGAAGCTCCCGGGGAAGAAGAAGACCACCAAGTCCGGCAAGAGCTCTGTTGCCCACTCCGGCAAGCGCACCTCCTCGGAGTGCTGCGCTACCGTCGAGGACGCACCATCGAGCTCCACCGGCAAGTGCAAGAAGACGATGGCAGCTCCGCCGAAGACCAAGAAGGTGCCCGCCAAGGAGGACGGCACTGGTGGTACCTTCACCATCAGTGCCACGCTTGACCCTAAATAGGAAGGCGAGCTCGTTGCTTTCTCGCGGCGAATGTCTATGTGTTTGCATGGCAACCATCCGACATCCCCGGTGTTCCTGTGAAAGTAATTGAGCACCACCTAGCTGTCTGTCCTCACGCGCGGCCCGTCAAGCAAAAAGTTAGGAAACAGGCAGTGGAGCGCCAAGAGTTCATAGCAGAAGAAATCAAGAAGTTGGAAGCAGCAGGACTTGTCAGGGGAGTACTCCATCCCACGTGGTTGGCCAATCCGGTAGTTGTACGCAAGGCTAATGGGAAATGGAGACTTTGTATTGACTTCACTGATGTTAATAAAGCTTGTCCCAAAGACCCATTTCCTTGCCGCCAGATCGACCAGATTGTTGACTCCACGGCTGGATGTGATCTGCTTTCATTTCTTGATGCATATTCAGGATATCATCGATCTTCATGGCGTAAGAGGATGAAGAGAAAACCGCATTCATTACACCATGTGGCACGTACTGCTTCATACGAATGCCTTTCGGTTTAAAGAATGCTGGTTCAACCTTTGCAAGAGTAGTCCATGATGCCTTTGAGCCGCAGATACACATAAATGTAGAAGCTTACATGGATGACATAGTGGTCAAGAGCAAGGACAAAGCAACTCTGATTCAGGATTTGATGAGACATTTGCAAATCCACATAAGATCAACCTCAAGCTCAACCCGAGAAGTGCGTGTTTGGAGTCCCTTCCGCAAGCTTCTCGGTTCTTTGTATCTCAACGGGAATGAAGCCAATCCCGACAAGATCAAAGCTATTGAGCAGATTGAAGCACCAAAGCGCCGTAAAAGGACGCCGGAAGGCTTGCGGTTGCGTGGCTGCTCTCAGCAGGTTTATCTCTAAGTTCTGCTGAGCGCGCCTGCCATTTTTCAAAATTTTGAAAAGGCAGGTCCAATGAAATGGACTCGAAGCGGAGGCTGCGCTGCTTGGGACTTGAAGAGATACTGTCCTCCACTCCAATACTTGTCGCACCTAAGCCACAAGAGAAATTGCTTTGTATATAGCGGCAACCAATAAAGTGGTTAGTGTTGCGTTAGTAGCGGAGAGGAGGCAGATGATGAGCCGCAACCGAGGCAAAGCATCCAGCGACAAGCAAGGGGCTTCGCCGTCAAGCTCTGGTCCCGATAAGGACGGATCAGCGAGGGTTGCGACTAGATCTGTAAGAAGATGGTGCAGCGCCAGTCTACTTTGTCGGCCCTTCGCAGGGGCTAGGTCAAGGTACTCCGTGTGCGTGGTTGCTTTTGGCCTCCTCATGGCCTCTCGAAAGCTGCGCCATTACTTCCAAGCACATGATATAACAGTTGTCACTTGCTTTCCGCTGAAAAGGATATTACAAATCCAGAAGCAACAGGTAGAATCGTCGAGTGGGCACTGGAACTGTCAAGCTTTGGTCTCAAGCTTCAACTATCCAGAGCAGAGCATTGGCGGAATTCATAGCAGAATGGACGCCGACGGAAGATGAAGAAATTCCAGAGACAAGTATCCCCGTCAAAGAAGCAAATAAAGAGTGGTTGATGTACTTCGATGGTGCCTTCTCGCTGCAAGGCGCTGGTGCCGGCGTGCTGCTTATCGCACCCACCGGAGAGCACCTCAAGTACATAGTCCAGATGCACTTTCCCAAGGAACAAGCAACAAAGAATACTGCAGAGTATGAAGGTTTGCTTGCCGGTCTCAGGATTGCGGTAGACCTTGGGATCAAGAAGCTCATTGTCAGGGGGGACTCGCAACTTGTCATCCGCCAAGTAAATAAAGATTATCAGAGTCCGTTGATGGAAGCTTACGTCGATGAAGTGAGGAAGCTAGAAGAGCACTTTGAAGGCCTGCAAATGGAGCATGTTCCAAGAGCTCAGAATGATATAGCTGATGGCCTCTCCAAATGTGCCGCACTCAAGTTACTGTGGAACCAGGAATTTTGTGCTCAAGCTGACTCACCAACCGTAACACCATCAACAGGTCAAAGCAAGAAGAGAAAATTGGTTTCCGCGACTACTTTCCCAAGAGCTCCCCGGCCGCCGCCAAGAAGGTCCCTAAAATCAACACAAATATCACCGAGGAGCAGTCTGCTCCGACAAACCATGCAGTTTGTATCGTTGAAGAACGCTCCCGACAAGTTTCGCTCCGCAAACTTGTCGGGATCATCAAGCTCCGGCGGACCCACGTGTTCTTGCCGAGAAGCTGATGTTCCCAAGAGTGATAGAAGAGCCTTTAGTCCTTGTTGTCGAGCCACAAGCTCCAGCATGGGCACAACAAATCGTCCATTTCCTTTGACGGAGAACTTCCGAAGAGCAAGAAGAAGCGGAAAAAGTAGCCCGGCAGTCAAGTATGTACCAGTTTGTTGACAACATCTTGCATGTAAGAAGGCTCAACGGTGTGAAATTGAAGTGTATTTGCGGGAAGATGGACAAGCTGTTGGCAGAGATACATTGAGGCATATGTGGTCACCACATCGGCAAGAAGAGCACTTGCCGGCAAGGCTTTCCGGCAAGGTTTCTTCCGCCGAAGCCCTCCGGATGCAATCGCACAAGTAACCAAGTGTGAAGCGTGCAGTTCCATTCCAAACAGATACACCAACCAGCTCAAGCTCTCGGGCGATCCCTTTATCCTGGCCCTTTTCAGTCTGGGGCTCGACATCTCGGCCCTTCCCCGAGCTGTCGGGGCTTTGAATACTTGTACGTCGCAATCGACAAGTTCACAAAGTGGCTGGAAGTGGAACCAGCGAGGAAGGTGACAGCACAGTCAGCCGTCAAGTTCTTCAGGTCAATTGTTTGCCGTTTTGGGATTCCTAACTGGATCATCACCGACAACGGCACACAGTTCACGAGCCGCACCTTCATGCAGTACGCCCAAGAACTTGGCGCCAAGATCTGCTTTGCTTCTGTTGCTCATTCGAGAAGCAACGGTCAAGCAGAGAGAGCAAATGCTGAAGTGCTGCGAGGACTCAAGACCAGAACTTTCGACAGGCTGCGCAAGTGCGGAAGGAACTGGATCGAGGAGCTGCCGATGGTTCTTTGGTCGATCAGGACGACACCAAATCGAGCCACTGGCCAGACACCTTTTGCTCTAGTCTACGGAGCAGAGGCAGTTCTCCCCACGGAACTTCGTGCGGGTCACCTCGAGTGCTCGCTATGATGAGCTTGAGCAAGAGCAGCTGCGACAAGATGACGCTGCTCCTCGAGGAAGATCGCTCTTGAACTCTTGTCAGACGAGCTGCTCGTTATCAGCAAGCTTTGCGCCGCTACCATAGCCGCAGTAAATGCCGAAGCTTCGAGGAAGGCGACATTGTTCTTCGCGCGTTGTCCGCCAAGAATTCCAACAAGTTGACCTTGAAGTGGAAAGGCCCTTATCGGGTGAAACGAGTCACTAGGCCCGCGTATCAGCCTCAAGACCGAAGATGGCGTTCCGTGAGCAATTCCTGGAATATAGAGCATCTTGAAGTTTTACCCATATAGCGCGGTTGTTGGAACCTGTTCCAAGCAACCACCCTTTGTACAAGTCTTGCCGCTGTTGCATGTAATCCTTTGTACAAAGCCGGCGCAGACCCGTGCATCGATAAAGCCTATGTGTTGCGCACAACTTGTCAATACATGCCCTCATAATCATATATGCATGTGTCTACTAACATTTTGTGCAGCATCCACACCCGTAAGTTTATAACGAGCCACTAGGCTCCATAACATTCTTTTCTCTTCTTTCTTCTCAAACAAGGAGAAGGTTCATCCACCCACAAGTTAACCGGGGAAGGGGAAGATAATAGTGTGGACCACCAAGCGCCGCCGAGGAACTGTCGCCTTTGCCGAAATGGACAACAGAAAAGCTAAGTTGCTAAGCTTAAACGACCAGTTTTAAATTTTAAGTTATCTTCCTCGAACGATAGTACTTTGTATGGAAAACCATGCGGCGGAGGAACCGACTCGCGACTAGCTTGCGCCCTTACTTTGTTTCGAGTCCGCTCAACAACTTAAGTGTGTTGCAACTAGTTGCGACAAGGTTGCTTGTCGGAAGCGGCATCGCCAAAGAGGCTGCTGAAGTTCTCAGACTCAGCTTCAAGGCAAAAGGTGTTCGTGACCGACAAGTTCCCCTAAAAACGAGGGTATAAACATACAAGGGAAGAAATCGAGTAAAGGAAATAACATTGCATTCGATGGCCTAAGATAGTGTATATTACATAATAACTTGTCGGGTCTAATGGACTTTT